>VFFE01006446.1:273912-331581 GCA_008921705.1 Burhinus oedicnemus | reverse complement strand
GGTTTATAACAAAAAAAAAAAAAAAAGGGGGGGGGGGCAGAAATTAAAAAAAATCATGAAATACTTTTCTGCGGAACATCCCTTTTGAAACTCTCACGAGAGCCGAAATTTAGTCCGTCAGTTTAGACCTTTTAGCCTCACAAAATATGAGGCAAGTAGAAGAAACAAATGCTGTTATGATGAGGTAGTACTTATGAACTATAAAACTCCAGAAATTGACACACCACTGTTTCTGATCATTCATTCTTATCTCTTCCAATGCATTCTTGTTTACAAGGTCTTTAAGAGATACATTTGGCTCATTGGGATAATTTCTATTATGGGATTTAATGTATAAAAATCCATTTATAACTTATTTTTCAGACTGTAGACTTCACATAATATGCTCTTGAGAAATCTTATGGAGGTGGGAAGGAGAGGAGAACAAAAACATGCATGTAAAGTTTGTGCTGAGTTGCTTTGTTTAAGATGGGATAAATCAAGGGATATTGGGGTTCCCTCCGCCAGGAAGAGTAGTTAATGCTTTTGCTTGCTTTCTACTCCTTCCAGAAAGATTAAGACAGAAGACATCAGAAACATGCATACAAGCAAAGTGGTTTTTGTTGGGTGGTGGGTTGGGTTTCTTTCACCCTAAATCAAGTTAATCCTTGAAAAAAATGAATGCAGCATAGAAAAGCTCTTCATTTGAATTGAAAACTGTAACGATCCCAAAATAGGTTCAAGATTGGAATTTTTTTGTACCACAGTGATTTCAAGTGCCTATTAAGGAAGACTACCATACCATGGGTATACATATTTTTATAGTTCTTCCAAACTTATATGCCACGTCAAATTGCTGTCTTTGCAGGTTCAACATTATATATCTGGTTCCACACGCTTGGAAGCAGCTTATGAGCACAGTTTCCACGTGTGCACACAACACGTGCATGAATACAATCAATGGTTGCATGTTCATTGCATAGAAACCTTGCTATAATTAAAATATTGCTGACACTGCATAAGGGATCATGTTTGGTCTTCATGATGAACCAATAACATAAATAGCTTAATGTTACGAAAGGGACAGATCAAATAGGTCTTGCATTGTCTAGTGAAACATCTAAAGACAAAGTGTCCTCCCCGTAATAAAAAGTTTTTCTTCCAGCACTTCTCTGCAGAAATTATTGGTCCCAAATGTGGAATAGAGTCTGACAAAGCTTATCAGTTATCATCCTAATCCCACAGGACCACTCTGTCGCAAAACAACCATTGTGGCTAGGATCCGAATATCTATGGAACTGCATTTCCTGAACTTGTCAGGTTAAGCTAAGTTTTCATCCTTAAATTCATTATTACAGGTTTCTCTTTGCAAAAGCTTGCCTACCAGTCTCATAATTTGAGGCCTAGACCAGCTCATACATTCATTACTAATTCTGTACTTCATAATCCACCAAGGATAAGTGAAATCGCTTTGAAGTATCCTAGAAGTAAAACTAATACTAAATGTCATTTGTTTAAATTTATATGTCCAAATCTAGGATGACTCATCTAACTTCACTTGCCAGAACGTGTGTCCTTTATTTAATACCAAGAATATCTTTTTGCTTCTGACAGCTTAGCTGTCACTATTTCAATAGCTTAATATTAACATTTTATTGCTTTATTTAAGCATAAGTATATACATATCTATAATCTCATTGGATTTTTTTTTTATGCTACGGAACAAAGTCAGTTAACATACTGCAACTTTTCAAAGAATCCTAACTTTGCAAGTTCAGTTTAGTTTCAGTCTGCTGAAACACACCAAGATTTATTTATGCGACGAGTTTTCAGACTTGCCTATCCCAACGTAATGAAACTTGTAAAATTAACAGTTTTTCAGAACCATAGAAGATTCTTAAACAGACATACCCAATCATCTTTTCTTATGATTCTAGCTAACAATCTTTTTAATTTATTAGTTGAGTGGCTTTCCACCCTTGAAGCAGGCTCCTGCTTTACTCATAATATGATGAAATGAAAATTCCTTCTTAAAAATGGAAATTTGTAGCACTTACTTGGTTTTATTCTTGTAGTCTAAATAAATATAAGCTTTACTTTGCTTCAGTTTGTTTAAGTTACAGGACCAAATAGTGTTGCTCTGTATTCCAAAAATCCATCTTAAATGATTAGCCATGTTTGTTGAAGATGTGCTTAGCTATATTTGTCAGTAAAAACCATTTGTGGATATTCATTGTTTCTGCAAAAAAGATAACATTGCTTTTCTTTCCTGCCAGCATCTGGAAATTCTTGGGTCTAATTATTCAATGTACCTTAACAGGATTATCTAACATTATATTTATGGTGCATTTTCACCAAATTCTACATCAACTATTGCACTGGAATCTTGACCAGTCAGAACTCTCTATTGACTGACTTCATTACAGCATTCAACATGGAATACCTATTCAAGCTGAGAAATTGTTTAAAATATGTACTTATTTTACTTTTACCATCCACCAAGGCAGCAAAAAACCTGTCTGGAGATAACTGTTTCTCACTTATTTTATATTCCATTAGTAAGCCTATCTTTTTCAATAAGCTTTTATACAAACTTCAAATTAATGTGTTTGAACTTTAAGCAAGAAGCAGTCATTGACTGACTCATTATCCTCAGTGATGAATAAAATATTGTCTTAAAAGATACAATTTCAGGAATTGCAACACCATCTGCAAGTCTTCTAATCTTTCTCCTTTCCCTCTAGTACCGTTCCTTTAGTGCTGCTGTGGCTCCTGTTTTGAAGGAAGATGTCCTTGTAGCCAGGATGTTTTCTTTGTAGTTTATGGCCAGAAAACATGAAGATAGTAACTTAACTAAGGGTAGGAAGTCTGGTTTATTGCCACACCAGTGAACAGGGGATAGAATTAAACATGATCAGGTTGCAATCAAATGTAACTAGAACAGTCTTTTATCATTTTTAGAGAAGAAGTTTAGTGCTTATCGGGCTGGCGTTTTCACGATCGTTCCGTTAGCTCAACAGTTTTCCCAAATGAAGCCAAAGGAAGTAAATTAAAATCAATGCTGAACTTCAGAAAGTCCCCTGTTCTCTTTGGAAGTTCCCACCATTCAGTCTCCAAAGGCCTCCATAAAGCTGTTTGGAGCACTTGGCATTCTCTGAAGCTTCGCCACCACAGTAGCAAAGCTAACCCCCCACTAACACCTAGCATGGTGTAGGGACTACAGAACTACTACTAGGGACTACAGAGACTACTCACAGAAAACTACCCATAATATGCATAAGGACAAAAAGGTACGTGTGTGTACACACACACATTCCATCTGTATTCTACGTGGTTCCAAAAAGAAATACCAGTAGTTTAAATGTGTTCTTGTAGAAGACTAGTACAGTGGGTTGATTCTTGGTGAACAATATTGATATTTTGCTTAAATTGCTTCTGAAGAACACATGCAATTAAAGCTCCAACACTGTGCGGGTCTCCAAAGACTGCTGCTTGTTATCTGAGCTAGCATACTTAAAATGTACTACCTCACCTGTATCCTGGTTGAAGATGAGAAATTTATCTAAGGAGATAGATACCATCTGAGTATCAACAAATAAAATCTAATTGGCTAATACAATGGTAATAACTTGCAATGAGTGTTGCAATTGGTATATCTTGTTAACTTTAATAGCGTGGTTATTGGAAGCTGCTCCCTGGGAGTGACTATATAAATAATTTTCATTGAGGTCTAACAAGTCGCATAGCTACAAGTTTGTACGTTTCTCAGACTGAGGTCCTCTCTTACAAAATAGCCTTTTACTTGTTGCTGACAGCTACTGTTTCAAATTACATAGAGAGTGCAATGTCAAGGATATTTGAAGATATGTATTTTAAATTGTTTTCAGTTAAACCATGATCTTCACTCAATGTGTCAGGAGCAGGTCAACCCCAGAAATGACAGTGGTTAGCCAGCTGCTCTGCTTTCAGGTGCCCTGGAGTCAGACTGGGGGTAGGAGGGCAAAAGCTACACTATGCGAAGACCTTGCAAAGTTTGATTAGTTGACTGATGGTTGAGGCACTAACAATCAGGTAGAGATTCAGATTTTAGTAATCTGTTACCTGATCTTTTAATAACTTTCTGTAGTTCATTTATTCTGTCTCTGCATTTTTCATACACATTTTCTTCCCTTGATGTTCCTGGGTGTACCACTTGCATTGCAATATCCAGGATGCTTTTCAGAATCACAGTGAAGTGGGGCAAACAGAGAGCACTGCAAGCCCTGCCATCCTCTGCAGCACATTGTAAACATGGGAATGATGGGAAGATTTGCTCGCTTTTAGCCTCCAGACTCCTCTGTGTAAATTCTTTGCCCAAAGAGCAAAACATATAGTAAATACGTGCCAGGAATAAACAGATCTCTGCCTAATAGCACATGTGAGTTCTTGAAAATATATAGAGCTCCTTTTCTGCTTATCCAAATTTCTACTACGGTATTTAAGTGTATGTGCAAAAGTGCCTCTCTAATTACAGCTATGAATCTTCCACTTACAATATCTGACCCAGAACATGCATTTAGCAGAGCTGCAGCTGCAGTGTTCTAAACTCTGTATTAAAGAGGGACAGCAGGGAAAAGGAGGGAAAATTTAGACCAACGTTAACACAAATGTGGTTATCACTAAAGACAGCTCAAATTTTGTTAAAAAGGAGGCCATCATAGCACATCTTGCCACTCAGTGTGTTATTCTGACACATCCTTAGCCACCTGCAGCCAGTGACAAACCCCAGGTAATCTCAAAAAATTACTATCGGCCACATTTCGCTGAGGCAGTCCCACTTAGTCACTACAAGGCAGCTTGCCTCCATTCTCTGATGTGGGGAAATTACTTGCTAATAACAGGTTGTGAGCAGTTCGGTATCTGCTGAGGTTCTTGATTTTAGAGGAATTCCAAACTGTAAAATGGACTAACTTTCAACATCTTATATTCACTGTGCACTTCATTTCAAAACAGGTTCAGGCTGTACTGTCCTTGTTACACAAAACTTGCTTGGTAACAAACACAGAGAAAAAGATTCCTATTCCATCATCCAAGGCATTTTCCCAGTCTCTGGGATAGATCATCTGTAGTTTGAGGCTGAAACTTAGAATACTACATTTCCAACAGAAAATATTTTTAGAGACAGATTTTTCTGCATTCCCCAGTTATTATTTCTTTAACATAGCATCAAGCCTGAACTCTGGCAGGAAGCATTAAAAGGTTAAAGCATTTCTTTCTAAGACTTGAAAGGCACAAGGTGAAGGAATCTAGATGCAATCACTTTTAAAAGGATACTGAATGACCAGATTCTAATAAGAAACCCTTTTCTGTCGTATAAGCCATGGTTTCAGTCATCATTTAATCCTCGGTTCTTTGAG
The DNA here is from genome assembly GCA_008921705.1 of Burhinus oedicnemus. NCBI lineage: Eukaryota > Metazoa > Chordata > Aves > Charadriiformes > Burhinidae > Burhinus > Burhinus oedicnemus. The sequence goes on along the minus strand of VFFE01006446.1, from coordinate 326,206 downwards.
ACATGTGAACTAGGTACTGTGAACTTTTTATGCCCAAGCACACCTGCACTTCATGTTGCAGTCCAAATGGACGTGCGGCTGAGATGGCCCAGAGAAGTACAGATTCTAAAATTCTGAATTTGAAACATGCTTTGAAATAGTTTAACTGACAGTACATCTATATTTCCTTTTAGTAACCTAGGAGGATTGTGTTAACACCTTCTACGTAAGTGTAAAACCAGACACCACTGTAGACAAACTCTCTGTTACTGTTCCTACACTGAAATAGTCTAGGCCCGTAAGTGCAATTCAGATGCATGAAAAGCTCATTTACTGGACATTTACTTCTGGAAGTAAGGTCTTACCAGCCATTTGTGAAGATAATTGTCTTTGCTTAAAAGATTTCTCTTTACACTAGAATTGAATGACACTGTCTCCATAAATTAGACAAATACCTTCTGCATGATACTGCTTTATCCACATCCTTGTCAAGCCCTATAAAATACCTTTCCACTTGAGTTTGGTAGATGGGAGGGTATTTGTGAGTATAGCTGCATACAGTATTTAACAGCACAGGAATCTTCATTAAATTGTAATGTATACCCAGAGCCCCCCAGTGGAAGTGCAGATACTCAGAAGCAAAGATTTTTTAAAAAGTGTCTTCCTAGAGATTTCAGCTATGAAATTCAACTGAGTGTAAAGTTTCTAATAAATTTGTGTTCATTTTTATACAGGTCATTGTAATTTTAAGATATCTGTGCAAGAATCTGTTTCATTAAATATATGATGCTTCAAAAGATTATGATATTAAGTAATTCAGAAATTAGATTCAGTTTCTGATCAACTGAATTGGTATTAAATATACTTACCCAGTTAGAACCATACTGCAATTATATTGATACCTCAGTTAACTACACATTAGGCACTGCAGCCAAAAACATAAGCGATATGGAGTGAAATCGATGTTTTCTTGATGTTTGCCCTATGGTCCTCCTCTTAGGCTGAGGCAATCTAAAATCTTTAACCTTTCAGGTGCAAGCCTTAGCACACTGCATAAAGTAAGGTAAAACCAATAAAAAATAAGCTAATCGGGCATCCCCATTTGGTATCTACACACATGGTAGCCTATTAGAACAATTATGGTATGAGACCATCTTTTTTACCCCAGACTCCTCTCGCAATCACCCAACCCCACATAGCTGGGATTGGCAAAGGAAGGGACAACACAGCATTTCACGCAGCTGGCTTAAAAACAGAAGAGTGGCTGAGGCACGTCAGACATCTGCTAGACGTTACTTAGAAAAGCTGCAACAGCAGGACAAGCACACATCGAATCTTCCCTGAAACACCTTCCTAGCCTCAAATAAGCCTCACTGATACCGGTTGCTCTTTTTCAATGAATCTGCCCAACCATTTTCAGCATTCACACGCACTTCCAGAATCTGTAAACTCCTGCGATGACTTCTGCATCTCAGCCGTACTCTGACAGCTTCTGGCTGTTACCTTCATGGGGATAGCTAGAAACTGAGGCGGCAGGGGTATTTTTGTCCTTACGCAAGGCCGTACAAACACAGGACAGAGCACTATGTTTGCAGAGACAGCATTTGCCACGTGTGCTGGAACCGACGCTCCAGCGATGAGGAAGGGATTGCAGTATATTGGTTTTCCATGGAAGTTACTGCGCCTGTCAGGCTGCACCCAGGAGGCATAACTGCTTTAAATCACATTCTGCACTTGGGGACAAGACAGACTTCTCACTAGGCTATCAACCTACAGGTTTTTTGGTTGTTTTTTTTTTTTTCTTCTAAGGGACTGTCTCACAGGGAGGAAAAAAATTGTGATACTTGACTGTATTGCAGCATTTCTAGCAGTTTAAGACTATTTTAAGATTAGATAATAAATAGAAACTTGACGATGCGGTCCCAGCTGGAATAAAGATGTTATTTAACTACATCTGAAAACACTCATCTGTGGCAAAAATTAATAGAATTTCCCAGAACAGAGACTACAGTTAATATGGACTTTAGAAGAGCAGTATGTAACCAGCAGTTATAGTTTTATTAGCCTAAAGACTCAAAAGAATCAAGGTGAGTAGACTTGGTTTCAAATATAAAGATTATACCAGAGCTGCATAGGTCAAGGCTTTGTTTTAATGAAATCTTTCCCCCTTCCTCAGAGAAAGATTATACAACCATGAGTCACCTGCATTCAGCAGCAGGACAGGTGTGAGTATTGACTTACTGTGTGCATTTGACCTGGCTTTTAGTTATACTACTAACTTTTAAAACAGTTACACTTCAGTGATCCTACTCCTCACAAAATCACTAAAGCTCAGCGTGGTGTTTGCAGCGAGATTTCTCATGTACGTATGGGTAATTGCCACAACACTTCTTTAATGGAGTATTATCACAAACATGGAATTTAATTACATTCAACTCTGAAAACAAGAAAATAAAATATGAGCTATTAACAAGTGACCTTCTCATTCCTTAGAGTTGACAGCAGCCACTGGGAAGACTGTACTTACGATGACAGCATGAGCTGTATGCCTGAAGTAAAAATTACAGCATTTATTAACAGATCATCAGCTAAACAATCTGGGGTTTTTTTAACCTACATTGAATAATGAAGAAGATAGCTAGGCGTACTTGAGAGAGCTATGACCAATGACATGGCATCCCTTGGTAATATCATTTTCTTGCCGATGTCACCAGGGGTCATCTTTATCATAGCTTTCCTGGGATGGCTGGAAGACACCACTGTGAGGACAGAATAGTGTAAAAGTGAAACACTGTTTATTGCGGCTTAGGAAAAGAAAATACTTCAACTCTGAAGGAGTTTGTGCAAACCATGGTTTCACTTGAGAAAAAGTCTGACTGTCCTAGAGTGAAGTTCCCACACCAAACATCTCGTCTAAAACAGCCAGCTGTGAGGATGGACCTCACAAGCCTGCAACAGACTGTGCTCCGCTGAATGCGAGAGCTGGGGATGCAAGAATGAAGTTTACATATTCCTACGCAATGAGAGAAAGTAGAATACTGAGTTCCCTCAGCCAGCGGAAAGTGCCAAGACGTTGCCTCTTTTTCCTGGGCACCTCTTGTGTTATTTGTTCTTCTGAAACTAGAAGTCCCATGATGACATTTCTGGATCTTCTCAGCCAGTGAAGGCCTGGCCAGTTTATTCCTTTTCTAATCTGGAGTGGCTGGAGCATTCCTTATCTCTGTGGATTTTCATAAGGAACATCTCCTAGCCTCCATTTCACTGGATTAAGCAAGTGACACACTAGCTATCGCCTCATAGGAAAAGTTCTCAATTTTGCCAATAATCCTTACAGCCTTTCTTGACATCTGTGAGGTGCTGAATTATTCTTTCTTCTGAAGGAGTACCTGTGTTGTACATAATACTGCAGATGAAATAATTTTACAGAATACTCCAGATAAAATAATTTTTGATCTATATAATAGCATTCTTATTTCACCATCTCATCTTACAGAAACACATTCTCTTTTTAGGAGCAAATCTCAGAGACTCATCTCAATCTCCTAGTATTAATGCAACTTCTTGTCACTTCCAGCTGATTTCTAATCTTAAGGCAAAAAACTAATTAGTCCCGAGATGCATGACCTTGCACTCTTGTAATGCTAAACTACATCCCCATCCTTTTTTTTTTTTTTATTTCATCACATTTCAAAGCCCTAATTCCTCCAGTCTGATAATTTTACCCTCCTCCAACTGTGTGCTATTGACTACCTATATTAGCACATTCCTTGTTTTTACATTGCGAACATCAGTGAAAAAAACTCAGATCTCATGAATTATCTTTTTAGTTGACATACCTCCAGTCTGATACAGTAGAGAGGTATTAAAAAAAGCTAATAATGCCCAGGTTAATCCTAAACTCACCCATTTAACACATTTCATCTATAGTAATGTTATAAAACCTGAGTTAGATCTAATACACTACCTTTTCCGAAGTGGTCCATGCCTAGCACTGCATCTCAAAACCACAAATAATTTTTTGGTGACGTCCAAACAGTACATCCATGTACTGATTCCCTTGTAAAGTCTATCTTTTAGGATCTATGTGAGTGCATCTCCAAAAACCTAGACTTTAAATTAAACATCTCTAGCGTTAGCAAGCAACTTTGCAAGATTTAGTAGTGAATGAAAAATTTGTACCTGCTTGGACCAATCTTCCATCAATCCAGTTCCATTTTTATGATATTAAGAGTGTTGACTATGTGATTTAATATATTAAAGTCAGTGGACTAGCATGCTGGTACTGATTAAATTGGGCAATTATTAAATAGAATCTGATTTCCAGGACTGTCAAATTGATACAGTATTTAACAGATAGCAAAGGGACGATGAGAAACATAAGTACAAGTATACTTATTTAAAACCCTTCATTTAACAAGCTTCCATTTGACTTTCTCAAATCTGAAGTTACTGTTTTGACATGAAGCATCAATAATCTAGAATTAGTAACTCCTAAGTACCTTTACTAGTTACTACAAGCTTAGATTTTTCCCTCATTGAATCTTGTGAGAATTTCACAATATTGCTAATGCACACTTATGCGTAGAAAGCATGCTGGTTCTCAGCCTGGCTTTGAAAGCTTACTTTTTTTATATAAATATAAAAATAAGTATATTCATACACATAGCTAGTACAAGATCCTGTCCTCTTTCTGCTAACTGTAAAATTCAGGAAGTTGATCTACATTGCACCTGGATTGGTAGTAGCTGTTGCTTTTACTTCACAGTGTGAAAAACATGGATACAAATAGCAGTTACTGCTCTGTTTTTCATGCAAGGCAGGCAACGGGTAACGTACTGAAGACAGCAGGTGAGAGTGCTTGGGTAGGAAGAAAGCCACAGAAACTTGAAAACATTAGGTATACACTTTGTTTTAGACAATAACGTGGTACTATACAATCTTTGGGATACACTGTAACTGGTAAAGCACAAAAAAGAACTGAAGTCCTTTTTAAGATTATTTTGCTAAATCCCAGTGGACCACACTATCATAATACTTCCCCCCCCCGCACCTACAACCCTTCGCTACAGATCCACCCAAGTTAAAGGGTTATATACTTAAATTCTTGAGACAGAAGACTGAGAGCAGTCATCATTGGAGAAGTGTGTTACGGAAACGAAGCCTTCCACTCAAAAGTTCAACCTTTTCCTCCTAATGACTAAAACGTTGCAGGTTTCTTTGTATTATTTACTTACACTAGTACAAGTAAGACTTCAAATACTTACTATTAACTGAACAGTGATGTGTCAATGAGAAGTATAAATCATGCACAATGATTGTTTCCCTCTACTGGTCCAAACTGCATTTACGTTTGAGTGGTAGAGCTGTTGCGCCAGAGAGCAAACTTTAAACCTCCTGTAAAACTGCTCAGAAAAAAAAAAACCAACCCAAACCACATAATTTTGAACTACTATTAGTCATTTAAGATTTTCTCAAAAAGAAGAGATTTGAATACCTGAAAATAAGTGTCTACCAGGGAATTTAGTTTATTTAATATATTGTATGATTTTTCAGTTAGCTTAGCGTATTTCTAGCCTCCTACAAAGGTCACATAATTCTGTCCATTAACACGTGATTTTCTACAACAGACCAAAAAGCCTTCACCTGTTTTTAATGAGCTTTGTGGCCTTTGTGAACTCTTAAGCTATTGTATGTACTAATCACTGTCTCACATAGGATATGTTGAAAAGGTTGCCGGGACATACACGAAACAGTTTACTGAACTACCCATTCTTTACCTTTTTTATTATTATTAAGGTTTTTTAAGTTATGTTCCTTTTCTGTATGACTTTTAAAGAAGCATGATCTGCTCGAAACGCCCCACACCACAGGCATGTAAAGAGACATCATTAGATTATAAATTATTATATTCTTATTTTAATCTTTAAATTATTAAAATCACTAGCTTTCAGCACCAGTATTTTTGGGCAAGTATAAAGTGTTTTCCAAGAATCTACAATCTTTTTAGCTGAAATATCAATCACAGGTCTTTTCCAAAAACGTCTCCTAGAATGGATATTCATCCTTTTTCTTTTTGCCAGAGTAATCTCTCTATCTACTATATCCAGCTGAATATGCAACTTTCCCTGTACTTATATTATCATAGCACCCCAGAGACCTAACTGATGGCCAGAATCTGAAAAAAAAAAATCATGTTATTGTGCTAAACCTCTTCATTTCTTTGGAATTTATATTACACTGTACACTATGAAGTCCACAGTCAGACTCAGTAATGGATTCCCTAGATGAATGAGATTCTGGCTATGTGCTGAGAGGCTGAGAGTTTAGGATTGATACTAGGAGTCCAAGTACTAGTCTAAGAGTTGTTGCTAGCATCACACTAAATCACCTGCTAAAACTGTGGTTTCCTGTGCCTGACCAGAGGGCCACTGCAGGGAGCCTTCACGAGAAGGGTACACTTTGGAGGGGAAAGTTGAAGAATTACAGACTGCCTTAATTTTGGTATAATTTGGTTTCTAAAACATGGTTTAGAAGCTGCGCTCACCAAAAATGATGCCCAAGTCATTTGAATGCATCTTTGATCTCCCTTTTAGGTGACGTTCCTGTCCTGGTGCTACAGGCAGCAGTAGGGCACCACGGGACAAGAGATCTCGTTAATCAGTCAGGCATTAGGTGCAAATACAAGAGCACCTCTTCTCCGCAGTTACATCCCAATATGTAATCCCAATGTGTAATATTTAGGTTGATGGAATGTATTCAGAGGGATAACGCATACTGTACTTTTAACAAGAGTCCCTGGCTGGTACCTTAATTCTCCATTTTAGAATTCTGACCCACCAAGTTTATACCTACTACTTCCTAGACAAGTGAAAAAGCATTGCTATTGATTCACCCAATTTAAATCTGCCTGCCCACCAGCAAGCCAGTCTCATTCACAAAGGTGTCACAGTTTCTTAAATACAAGGCTCCAAGCGTTTGCTTTGGTTACTTCTGACTTGACTATTTCATGTCACGGGGAGGCAGACTGTAGACACTGACAACTCCAGATTGGGAGGGGGGGGGTAACTTCAAGTCTTATGCCTAGTGTATCTCCTTTCCCCACATACAACTGTGCAGACTTTACCTAATTTAAGTCATTAGGCGTTTTAATTACGCTTCAAAACAGTCACAGTATTGTTCTCACCTCAGTAACACACTTGCTCTCCCTGGAAGATGCAAAAGCCTCAGCAAAAGCTTGACTGACAAAGTCCATACCATCACCACCCTCTACCCTTCCATCTATAAAGGAGTGATGTTCTACTTTCTGTGCTGCTACTCCTGGAAAACTAGAACGTCATGGATACACTAATTTCCTCCGAGATCTCAAATATTCGTCATACAACAGCAAACAGGAATTTTCAAGACAAATACTGCTTTTAAGGAAAGAGTTATTGTTTCTTCCCCCTCCCTCCCCCCCCAAGCTATGAAACTGTGTTCAAATAAATCAAATGCTGTGATTCTGTATCATTCATTTATTTTTCCTTCAGACAGGTTTATTTGCAGCAGAAAAAAAAGCACAGATTTCCATCTGTGAGCTTTCCCTTGTCCGTTTCTGGGTTTTTGCAAACTCAGAAGCTCCCTAGCAGTTAATGCACCAAACTGGCTTGATGCTCCTGTCGCTCTACAGCTCAGCAGCAAGGAGACGATAAGCCTTTGGTTTGGTAGAACACGCAGCTCTGCTCACACGATATACAGAGCACAACTGCAGAACGTGGCAGTTTATTTTCTGATACAAGACTGTACACTCTGCTGTCACATTTGCATTCATGAGTGAACAAACTTTTAGCGCCTGTGACTATAAAGCTTTCACTTGCAATTTAGGTTTAAAATTCCCTGAAAGGCAAAGTTGGAAACACTTTTGTAACGTGGAATCCTGGGACAGACATGTCCACAGACGATTCAGTTGCATCCTTAGGTGACCACATTAAAATCATGGAGAAGATCTATCAATTAGCAGGTCAGTTATTTGCCCTTCAAATTCTATCTTAGAAAAGAAGTCTAAACAGAAGAATAACCAGGTTTCTCTTCCAGAGGGAAAAGCAGTATTTCTGGAAAAGGCAGATTTTTTTTTTGTCAATACTTGCCATCAGTTTAGATTATGTGAAAAAGTCTAAGTGCAACTTTTTAGACCTTTTCATAGAATTATCTGGCATTAAGGATAATGCTACAATAAAAGCAGAGTTTTTCACTTAACTCTGAGAAACTTAAATACTGGCAGAGTTTTAATTTGGATTTGTTTGCAGACCTCCCTAACACTCCATACCAGGAAGAGTTAACCTAGGCAAATAAATGAATAAAAGTAGCCAAGGACATTAAGAGCAGGACATACACATGGAGAGACAAGACAGGTTGAAGACCTCCTTTGACAACTACTCAGTGTATTACAAAAATACGGTTTAGCTTCAGAAGTGGCCTCTGATAGTGGATTTTCTGAAGAATGATTTTAATACAACTTTCTAAAACTGGGTTGAATTAATATTGCTTAAAGGGATTATCTACCACTGAAACAACCGTATTGTCTCTCCTTTCCCCTCTGCTATACTAAACTGACCACAAACTATATAATCTCCCCTCCGCTCACCTGTCACCAGCAGTGAAAGTTCTAGGTTTCACCTTCCAGACTCTTCCATGTTTTTTTCCTAATAGTAACAGCATCACACAGAACTCAAATCAAGAAATAGTAGCAGAAAGCCATCTTTGTGCTTTCCCCTCTCACTTCCCCTTTTAAGTGATAAACCTAGATAGGGGGGGAAATGAAAAATCACTGTTTAAATTTAATTTATGGATCTGAAAATTTAAGTTAAAATGTGAACTGTAGAATCAGGAACGGAGAAAAATTACATCAAAATAAGCTCGCAGCTAGTGGCCTTGCCACTGCTGTAAATGAACAAATGTTCTCACTGTACAGACGCCTCAGTGAAAGCAAGGATTTAATTGCTTTTTTTCTGCAATACAAGTGGACGTATTAAAACTATGCATGGGGAGAGAGGGGAGTTAATTTGATAGATCTTCTAGGGCTGCGGAAAGGACAGCTGGTATTTAAAAAGCAAAATACATGCTACAGTGCGAGCTTCCCCTCTTCCTCCCTTCATACTTACTTGTATCAAAGCATTCCAGAGCTCTTTCTTACCAGCTTTAACACCCTTCCCACCTACACTGCTGTTCCAGTCAAGTGTTCGTGTGGGCTCGTGCATGGACCCAAAGCTAACGTGCTGCTCTTTCTTGTGCAGATCCTTCCCTTCTATTTCTTCTTTGATGAGCAAAGCTCTGATCTTCCTGAGAAATTATGAAAACTTGGGGGGGGATGGGGGACAGACCAGAACAAAATATACCCAGCGACAGTTATTTTGATGACTGTGTAAGAAAATGACCCCTGGTTCCAACTGCTGTCACACAGCAGAGTAGATAAGATGTTGGGACTTGAACCTCTTGTTGCATTGCACAAGAGTTCCTGCCAAGTCCCCAGCTTTAATACAGTTTCACAAGCAGAAATATCATTTAATCCCTTGGTAAACTGCTTTTAAAAAAAACTGCTAAGTATGAAGAGCTTTCCAGCATTCTGAGTAAGATACAAGACAATTGCCAACTCCACGAAACAGAACCCAGAAGTGCCAAACTCTATTTCATCCCATTCTGCAAGTGTTACACAATCTCCTGGCATTTTTACCACTTCCATGGCTCTGGCACGCAGCAGAGCAGCAATACCCTTTCACACAAACACAGCTACAACGGCAGAGCTCATTTCATAGTGCAAAAACCTGAGAAGACTTGGGAAGTTTTTTCCTTGTGTACCTGCCCACAAAAGCTTACGTTGACCCTACACGGTAGTAACGTAAATACAAAGCAGCCACTAGGAACACAGTTACTCCATGAGAGTCCATTTGCTGTATATTTAAGGACTGACTATAGAAACATTTGGGGCTACAGGGGAACGTAACATACAGAAACAAGAATTTCCTGAAGATGCCTCATACTGCTGTCTCATACGGGGCCATCCTTTGTTAAACACGCAGCATTTGCTCACCTAAAATTCCTGTGTTCTTTTCTCCATGTCCCACCCCACACTAAGCATCTGGTCCTTTTTTTTTTTTTTTATTTAATAAACAGATCTTAAATATTTGAAGATTCTTGAATGTAAAATACTAAAGGCCTGATAAAAATTTCAGCCAGCAGCTGCTGGTAGCAAGAAGCACTCAGGAGACAGACCATAGTGGGGTACCGGGAGGCAAAGAAACAACAGGACAGCAAAACATTCATTTGGTTGGTTGCAGTTTCCGGAGGAGCTTACCACATGCCACCACCACCCGCAGCTTTGAGTGTCATCTGGAAAAGAAAGCTATGAGGGGAAATAAGCGCAGCCATTCCCGCCTGGTGCACCCTTCCGTGCCACCACACGCATGGAAAAGCTGTGGCCATCAGGAACACAGATCATCTTCCCCCGTTGTCTGAGCTGCAGTTAGGAGAGGCAGGATTTCTTCTAGCCGCACACAGTGCAGGAATACAAGCAGCTTTTGCTTTGCAAGGAATATCCTCATGCTCAGTGCGTTCAAGCAATGACGTGATCTTGTAATTCAAGAATCCCTCAGAGACAATTTGATTGTTCTAGAGGAATACATGTGACTTTAAACTGTCTTTCAAATTAAACTGCATCAGTTCCCCCCAGAGGTTAAGATAGATATGTGTATGCTTTACATCACAGAAAAGTGACTGCTGTAGCCGCCGTTTCCCAGGCTGAACAGAAAAATTCCACAAATAGCATGGGAAATGGAAAATTCTCCATTTTTCTAATGCTTCCCACAAATCAAAGGCTCATCATTTGTAAATGCAATGCTATGTTCCATCTCTAAAAAACTACAGCAAATCTACTTTTTCTGGTTTGTAGAGTCCAGGTCAATTCACCTAAGTTCTTAGGATACGTAAATTCTGCTTTAGAGATAACTTGGTGCCAGAGCACTACAAGGAGACTTCATTGTCTCTTGGAGCAAAGCTGCACAACACGTTCTGCAGAGAAATCGCTCTGTTCTCCCAGTGGTTAAGAAAAACCGTGGTATCAGTATGGCATGTCCTTCACGGGAACGGGGGAGCAGCACACACCCTTAGCAGAGTATGAAGGGCCAGGGCTGGACAGGGCTGAGGGTGTCCTGGGAAAGGATAGACTCATACCCCACAAGAGCAGCTGCCTCCAAGAAGCCCACGCTGCCCCACACCATTGCAATTTTAGCCCTTTCTCCAGCTGCTGGGATTGCCAGCAGTAGAGGGAATCATAGGATCATTTAGGTTGGAAAAGACCTTTACGATCACCGAGTCCAACCATGAACCTAACACTGCCGAGTCCACCACTAAACCATGGCCCTACGTGCCACGTCTACATGTCTTAAATACCCTCAGCGACGGTGGCTCAACCACTTCCCTGGGCAGCCTGTTCCAATGCTTGAAAACCCTTTTGGTGAAGTTTTTCCTAACATCCAATTTAAACCTCCACTGGCACAACTGGAGATCATGTTACAAAGCAGCAACAGTGCAAGAGAGAAACAACTAGCAAACAGTAAATAACACTGCTGAATGCTCGAGGTTTTTACACATTGAACTTTCTTGGAGAATTTTGTACTCACAGCTGTGACCCTACACATGCTGCAAATGGAAGTGCAGATACAAATCTTAATTCTTAGTGATTTTTACAAAGCCTTTAAACCACTAAAGCTTCGATAAACTCAGGAGTCACAAAATCTATTGTTTCCCTACCCTGAAACACTTGCAGAATTTGTCGATATTCACAAACTCATCATTCAAACCTCCTGCAGCTGCAAGTAATTGGGAAACCAGTGAGGGAATTAGGATCAGCCGGTTCAGGTGCTGAGGGTGTGCAGGGGCTGAATGGAAGTGACAATGAAAATATAATAAAGACTCAGTTGAGAAATCTTCCATCACAAGGCAAACTATATGTATTTGCAGGATTAACTCCTGGAAAGAAAGAACATTCTGGAGCTTATGACATTTAGGATTTCTGTGCCTTCCTTTCCCACTTACAAAATGGGTGCTGCAAGGCTTAATATTAGAAAAGTGCTCTTACTTAGAAGCACCAGGTACTTCTAGCAGCTAAAAGAAATCCTAAATTGTTACACAGGAGAAAAAGAAAACGATCCAAAGTAGCATTCTCCATGTAGAGAAGCATGAGAAGAAGAAACAACCTCAATTGAGCAAAGGAAATTAATTTCTCATCCATGTGAACTGTATTGTTTAGGCATGCTCCACAGTAGAGGAGGTCTCATTAAAAATGTCAGTCTTTCTATTCAGGAGTGCAAGAACCACATAGAGGCATCATCTGCTGTTTTCCTGATCTGTTTTACAAACAACAAACCAAACCCCAAGTCCTCAAGCTTTGTAGACCTGAACAGACCCTGAGGCACAGCCAGTAGGCAGGAGAAAGTTTTTTACAATACTGCAGAAAATACAGACAACCCAAGCAACCTTGATTTCCAGACTTAACTGACAGCAGAATGGAGCAAAAGCACTACTATCATTAGCACATCAAAAATGATGCAGAAATTAGCACTTTTCATTTGGAATATTTACACAAAGCCAAACTCTTCCATTCCTCATCCACTGGCAAATTCAATTGCCTAAAAACATTATCAGAGGGCTAAGCAGAGGCGTTCGCTTCACACTGCTGTGATTCCACACTGCTCAATTCATCCAGAACTTCAGTTGCCCATCACCTCCTCCATAATAGCTATAACCAGGAGAAGATTTAGCTCCATGAAATACATGCCCCATTACAGTCAAATGATCCAGCTCCTGAAATGATGAGGATAGAAAGGATGGCAAGAATACTTCCTTACTTTCTTTAATGCCTACCACTTGCCCAGAATAAGAAGAAAGCATACTGCAGCCAGGTCTGGGCTCTTCGGAGGATAGCTCTTCAGCTATTACCCTCACTTCTTAAAGGAAAACAAAAAAAGTAAATAAAAAAGATGAATGCAATTTGGAACCAATAATGTAAAACTCCTGAATCTGGGGGTTGATCTCTTCTCCCAAGTAACAGGTGATAGGACAAGAGGAAATGGCCTCAAGTTGTGCCAGGGGAGGTTTAGATTGGATAATAGGAAAACTTTCTTCACAGAAAGGGTTATCAAACATTGGAACAGGCTGCCCAGGGAAGTGGAGATGTCACCATCCCTGGAGGTATTTAACAGACAGGTAGACGTGGTGCTGAGGTACACGGTTTAGTGGTGGCTTTGGCAGTGTTAGGTTGATGGTTGGACTCGATGATCTTAAAGGTCTCTTCCAACCTAAATGATTCTATGATACGGCTATAGCAATTTTCTACTAAGCCACGGAAATGTCCATGTGCCAATTCTATGTGCAAGATCTTCAGACGTGCCTATTTAAACAATGAGCATTCAAGCAATCTATACTCTAAGCAGCTGATACAGTACTGATAGGGCCTTAACAACAAAGAAGGCACTGTCTAAATTTACAGAAACAAAACTAGTGCCACCATGGTAACCAGTTAGCAAACAGCAAAGACTTCTTCTAAAACTGGGAAGCAATCTTGCCTCTAATCACACTGATACCAGGTGTACAGTTCTTAACTACACTCATTTCTGGCATACTGTCTTTGCAAAAAGAAAACATTAAACTGTGTACAAATATTCGCTGAAAATATGTTTACAGATGCACAGTGTCTTGCAAGAAAAATTGCATCTGTAACACTGCCTGAGATTATTTCCTACGTGAATGAAAATTATCAACTGTGTACAAATCTAGGATTGCAAATAAGCACAAACGTTGAAACAGATACTGAAGAAAAAAATACCGAGCACTACGATGTCTACAGACAACTCCCACTAAAAAGCCAAAAGTAACAACTAGATTTGTTCCAAAGCATACGGCAGTCAAAGCAGAGCTCTTTTCTAATCATTTGAATGTCTCTAGCCACATACACCCCAAGAATGTATAGGCAAAAGGCTACTGAGACCCAAAAAGTAACACTTTGGTCAACTTGGAACTCTTTCTTTGGGGTTTTATTGGGGGGCAGGGGGAGAGACAAGAGGAGTTCAATTTGGTTTTGCTTTTTGGTTTGGGTTTATTTTTTTTTTGGAGTGGGGTTTTGTTTTGTTTTGGTTTTTGTTTTTGTTTGTTTGTGTTTTTTAAACAAATAGTGTTATTAGAGGCTTACACAGAAGGACAATATGTTTAGCCATACCTCAGAAACAAAGCAGCGTTTACTGCCCTGCATCATAACAGAGATACAAACCAGAAAATATTAAAAATTGCTGATAAAAACCACAGTTCGACTCATGAGGGGAAAAAAAAAAAATCAAATCCCTTTGCAAGAGTTCACTGAAGCCAGTGGAAAAATATCAACTTCAACCTGGCTTCACCAAGTTGAAGATCAGAGTTGAATGGCACAGCATAATCCAAAACAGAAGTCTCCACTGATTTCGTTGCCTTTTTTCCCCGTTTGGTTGAGGCCAGGTAATAAGGTGAGCCAAGTGGACTTCAGAGAAACAGCAGCTATGGAAGATTCAGCCATAGCATTAGCTTTCATGACCTTAAATACGCAATCATACCTCAAGACAAGCAAGAAGCCAGAGACAGGCTGGAGGTCTCCTCTGTTGGGAGGATTTCAAAAGCCCTTCAGTTAGAAATTGCTGGTTCCACACACTCGCAACCAGCAATTTCAGCCTAAGTGGGCCAGCCAAAACGAACTTCTTTTCGAGCAGCTGTGTAGAAGTCCCCATGAGGATGAGTATAGTCCGCTCAAACCCTCTCCACATATGAAGTCAAATATCTGAATTTTTAAATACAGAGCTTCATTTGAAAGGAACCGTAAAAGTAGTTTCAAAGCTAGACTTATCCTTTTGGAGTACAGCACAAAAGCGTTTGCCGCATAAGAATGCAAATCAGAACAGGGCAAATACCTTCCCTCTTTTTAGCATGGCACATGTACAGCAATAGAAAAGCATAAACACACGCCTATGGCTGCTGAACCCACAGAGAGCTGCTCAAAAAGGGTCACAGTGACAGGGCTGTTAGAAGTAATAAAGTAGTCTGAAGCAAAGTTAATTAACAGGGAATTAACAGCATCATTAAAACATGCCAACAACAGGAACAAGCAACCACCAAAACCACGATTTCAGAAGAAATAAGCTTTCTGAAGTGTTGTCCCTTTTATCTCCTTATGTTCCCCCAACTTAATTGCAGCACCCCCTGCCCCCCCCCCCCGAGCCAACTGGAGCAGAACCCAACAGAGCCGAGTACCAGCTGATTTGGGTGTCTCCTTCCTACCTACTGTCCCCCCATCCCACCCTTGCAAAATTTTACCTAAGACTAACTCCTATGTGGAATTTGGCTGAAGTTGGTAATTTGCTGCAAAAATTATCAGGGAAAAGGGACAGAGCAACATTGGTAAAGGTAACTTGCCATGGAAGTGAAGTTTAGGGATCTGAGGCTAGAACCACTTTATGTTATTACCATCAGCCATGCTCCAGCAGCAGCAGCTGTATTGAAAACGTGAGTGTAGATCACAGGCTATTACCTGCGTAGATAAAAACCTGTTCTTACTTGATGAGAAGTAGGTCACAGAGGATGACCGATTTTGGCCAGCTAAAAATGTCTGTAGAGCCGCTCTGAGTTCTCTAAAACCTGAAAAGGCACCGAAATGCAGGGCATAGCTCCCCGCTTGTTCTGCCTGTCCTAGAGCGGGTGTACGATCTCACACGGGTTTGCTACAAGGACAAAATAAAGGCATGGTTCTCAGTGTCTCATGATTTGAAATGTATGGAATTTTAAAGTGTGAAATTACAAATTATTTCTACAGCTTGCATCCAAAATACGGGTCTCAAGTTTTCTTTTGTGGCCAGCAGTTCTTTTGGAGGGTTTATGAGCTTCAAAGAGCACGACATTTCTGGTCCCATAGTTGCCACAGTCCTCTGTATAAAAGAGGACACGCATCTGCCTAGAATTACATCTGAAGAATTCTGCCCTATTGTTTTGTTCACATGAACAAGGAGGAAAAAAACAGGAAAATATGTCTTTAATCAACCAGAGAGGTTTTGAATGCCAGATCCCCCTCCCTGTGCCTCCATGGGACTGCCTTCCCTCTCCTGATCCCCGGCAAGCCGCTTTTCTTCTTCCAAGACCTGAGAGAAATTGCCCTCTTTATTTGTACTTTCCTGCTTGTAATGAGTAGTTTCCTGTTGTAGAGACATCACTGATAATGATTTCTGTTGTAATGACATAAAAAAGCTCAAATACACTAAGCCAGTGTTTATTACACCTTGCGAACAACCTGCAATTTCCACACCCCACCATTGGCAGCTTGCACTGGGAAAAGATGTTAAACAGAGCTGGTTCATCACGCCACGTGACTGCAACTTTCCCCTGTCCTTTTTTTTTTTTTTTTTAATGGAGACCTTAGTACAGAAGATAGAAATCAAAAGGATTGTGCAGGGTTAATCTCCCTGTACCAAAGAACTTGCAAGTTGCAACAGGTACTGCTTAACAGTTATGGTTTTCGTGGCTTTTAATGTGTAAAAACTTTTGATACCACTGTGATAATTAGCTGATAGCATTGCTGACATTCAGAAGGTGTAACTGCCCGAAGCAGGACCCCATCAAAACACCATTCCTGTATACGGGCTAACAGTAGTCATACTTACTGGTGCAGGATTTCAGCTCTCTTTCTTATCTGACAAATTCAGAAGGTACAATTTTAAGCTATCCTACAATTTAAATATTCCCTCTCCTCCCCAAGTGACCAGGACCTTTGGCTCTTCTTCTTCTGTATTTTTTCAGTCAATGAAGTTGTTGGATTAAGAAGTTTGTTCTTTGTTCCCACAAACCGTAAGTCCAGCTTTTCCCAACAAACAGGAGTCTATAACCTCCGCAACACCATCAGCTTTTTCTTCATAGTTCCTGGTCTACCTATATAGGTTAGAATGTATTATTCTTTAGAAACCAACCTGCCTCCTCCAACCCGAGTGCTGTGCGGTGCTGCTGCTATGCCTGGAAGCACGAAGTTCGGTCCCCACACAGAATCCTTAAATTTCTGTGGCACATGGCACTTCGCATCATGCATTAACATCAGCAATTCGATATTTTCTCCCTTTCCTAGTAGGTGTTTTATGCGTAATGACGTTCTACTTGAAGTCTGCTCCAGGGGAATGAATACGATGGGATGGATTTAGAAACACAAGTTTCAGAAGTAGGTCAGAGGCAGGCACCAGCTCTCACCTTTAACAGGCAATGCTGCTCCTGGAGAGAGCGAGACCCGCAGAGGCCTTCGCAGCATTTAGTGTTTGCAGTAAAGGTGTCATGGGCAACTTACAGTAAAAAAAAAAGAAAAAAAAATTACTGGTCCCAGTACACATACATCTAAACCATTAAATAGGTAGTTAAATAGGCAATGCTCTCCTTTCCCGCTGTCACTGCTGGCAGAAGAGCTCACTCCACCTATGGGGATACTGACAGCCACATTTCTCAGCCTCCCGCTTACTTGAGCCTCACTGAGCTCTTCAGATGGCATGGTGACACAAGGGAGGGATGGGAGCAGGAGCCCCGTTTACAGTGCACATGCTCGAAGTAGAGAAAACACACCGTTTTTTCCCTGACAGTTGTACAGGCCCACAGGGAACATTTAGCTGTTGTAGACACCGCTCCTTTCATCAGAAGTAGGCTTCAGTATGCAGTTTCCTTCCCTCTGCCCAGGATGGGAGAGCACAAACAGGAGCAAAACCTGCTCCTGGGACAGCCACAAAATCCAAAGGGAAGAATTTGCACAGCGTTCCTGGCAATCACATCCATCCAGGCTGGAAAAGCATAGAGGAGAGCCAGTTTCCCAATAGCTCAATACTAACCTACATTTTGAGTGCTCTGTTGTGGCACTGGGTATCTTGTGATCAGAATTAATTACAAGGTACACGGAGCAAGAGAGAACAAAAAGATTATGCCTCCAATGAAACACATCCAACAGTCACAAGACACAATGGACTTGGTTATTTACTGAGAAGGGCAAACCTGCCTCGCGTCTGGGAAAGAGGATGCGTTCTGTCACAGCTAAGAACCTGCGATAAGAACAGCAAACATTTCTCTAGAGAGCAAAGGGACTGTGTTGGCAAGTCGAGTTCACGCCATCAGGCTGAGACAAAGCAGCTCAGTTAGGCCAGTCTGCCAGACTTGTAAGCTTTTAGACAGGTAGAATTTGTGTACAAGCTGTTTTCTTTATCCTTGATCTCTTATGCCACAAGGAGACCCAACCTTTTACTCTTTATAGTGCTTTTTAAAGGCTGTCTCCATATCCTACATACCCCACTCATCACACAAAGCTACAAAGCTACACAGGCACCAAACCTTAACCGGTCAGCCACAGTTGCTGCCCATAACTCGGATTAAAAAGCAGGAAAATTATGAGATGCCACCATGAGAGACCTGCAAACCTGCACTGTTAGTGGTGAAAAAAATCTCAACCCACTGCCAGAGCAGTGTCTCTCCCGACATAACCAGGAGAATCTGTGCGTATTGGGTGACAACAGGATACACATTTGCTTTTTTTGTGTCTGCTGCAAGCAAAGGAAGCATGCACCTCAGCAGGTATTATGAAAACAGCTTAAAATGATCAAGAATGGTGGCATTTTTCCTCATTCTTAATATATTTGTGTTTTCAACCGTGTGGGTGGGTGAAGCAAGTCCTCATGCAACCATAGCTGTTTCTAAACAAAGCATGTTTCTGTAAACTAGAGGAATCTATTACAAAGCACAGAAAAGTATTTTTACACACACAGCCTAATAACATGTTTTGTCAATTAGCTCAGTCACCATTCAAAGGAGTCACAATTCTACCCTCTTCCCCTTCTTTCCTCCCTAGAAACAGAAAAAGCAGCATTTTTAGAAGTAATTCTTAAACTCAATTAGCATTTATTATAAGTTTCCAGGTACAACCTACGCTTATCTCCCAAGAGCATAAAGAGAGGTCTCTTTGAGGGGTTATGATAAAAGTAGTCATTTCACAGCTGATCTCCACACACTGTTTTAACAGTCCTGCCCATTTCTAGAAAATCCTGTCACCCTATAATCTTCAGAAAGATTAAAGGTACATAACATAGCTTTAAAAACCCGCATTGGTTAAGGTCTCCTATTAGTCAGGTTTTCCCTAAACTCACTGTTCATTATTTCTCAGGCAAGACATGAAATGAAGTTCCTGTAATTCCACCAACGTGTCACTTCTAACAGGCAGCGACGGGTGCACTTCCTAGCTGCCAGAGGATTGAAGAGCGCACCAGGACCATTATGTGAAGGAAAAGGTGAAAACAGAGCTGAATACCTGTGATCTTCTGAAGCAGTCTAAAGCGTTCTTTGTTTACCTCTAAATTTTCTGCATCTATCCCTTGTGTGCCTTGAGAAGGCACGGAGAACTCTACACTCTTGAGAATAAGGATGTTCATCTTGAACCTGAAATCAAAGCCCCGAGTACTCTCTCCCTTGCTGTATGCCCCCAAGAAAAGTGAGATATTAAGCGATGCTGCAATAATTAGAGCAGGATAATGTGCTCCCATTTTTTTCTTCCTCTTCTTTGTAAAGTTGTAACATCTGCCTGAATCACTGTTTTCTCTCATCTCCCTCTCACCCTCTCACTACGGTTTTGTGAAGTGGCAGCCAAAACCAGAGGTTGTTCCTAAGTTGGAACATGAAATCTAATTAGATGCTCCCTCTCCTGCGAGGATGAAGTGGAGAGCGCCAGAGACAGAAGGCACAAGCTCCTTCTGGAAGGAACCCAAAAAAATTAAACTGCAATCAGATCAAACAGTAAGAGAGAAACGTTTATTAATGAAACCTGTGTTAGTGCTGGAACAGGAGAGATGTTTCCAATCCCGCTGCTTTTTGCAAGGCATTCCCTTTTCATTCATATTTGGTTGAACCCCTCTGTTCTGTTTTGAACTCTAACCCTAGATAATAGTCAAAGTCCATCAGTTATTCCATCCTCACTTATTAGCTCCTTAGAGCTAAATTACCTTCTTATTTTAAACGACAGATGAACACACCACATAAGTAGAAACCAGATCTAAATGCTGGTGCTGTTCGGGATTTGTTCTTTGGAGGGCAAACAGGTGCTGGATTTCACCCGCAGGAGGAGTTTCCCCAAAATTCATTGCTTAGTGATGTATCATCCCTCATCCAGACGATTTGCAGCTTGGCAGAAAATATTCCCTATTCTGGGCAACTTTAACAGCTGTAGAAAGATGAGGAGAAGAGGGCGACCCTGATTACATGGCCTGTTCCAGCCCTGCTAACCATGTTTCTTTTACAAGCACACTGTTATGTTTTTAGGGTTTTGCAAGTTCTTACCTTTGGACTGAGATCAATCATGCAGAAATATTTTTAACCCAGATGACAGAACCACGATCAACGCTTGGATAACTGCAGTGATAGGAATACCACTTTGTTGGAAAAGTAATATAAGCCATCACCAACTGTTAAAAAAAGGCCTGGTAATAAATATATTAGGAACCAGTTTTTCATAGAATAGAAGAGCAGCTAGGAGACTCTTTAGCTTTAACTTGACTAAATGAAGTCGTTAAGAATATGAAAACTGCAACCAGTTTGAATGACAGCAACCATGAAGTGGTAGAGCTCACAGCTTATGGAAGAACAGCAGCAAAAACAATGGACTTTGGAAAAAAGCAGATTTCAGTGGGTTCAGATGACTGGCAGATAATGCACCATGTGAACCAAGCCAGAAGGTAGCCACAGTTAAAGAAATCTTGCAGTTCTTTAAAAAACAAAACAAAAACAAAACCAGCAACTTTCACAGCACAGAGAATGGTTTCCAGGTTTGTGGTAAAACAGAACCAAGTTTCTGTTCAGTAATTTTACTTTGCAGTTAAGCCTCTTCTGACTAACTGGACTCTCTGAAGTTAACAGCATATTTTTCAGACACTGCCCACTTCCAGAGACGAATAAGACGTGATTGTTTCTAACCTATGCCAAGGAATGGGATGCAGAGAGGCTCTTGCTTATCCTTATTGCTGTAACCACCAAGGGCAGCCAACTTTGGTATCTGCCCCGTTGGAGGGTGGGAAGCGGAAAAGCGTAGAGGGGTCACACCTGCAGGGAGGAGCGGACAGGACAGGTGACCCAAAACTGACCCACAGGGTATTCCATCCCATCTGCCTCATGCTCAGTATAAAAGCTGAGGGATCAAAGGGGTCAGCCCTCTTTCTTCAATGGCTGGTGTCCGAGGAGGGCGGGCTGTCTGTCTGTCTGCCTTTGATCCCGATCCCTGCATTCCTGAATCCAGATCCAGAATCCAGTTCCCATCCATCACGGAGTACAGTCTGGGACTTCCCCAATGCCTGCCAGTGACATCATCCTGGGAGCTTGGTACGGTTTTGTATATATTTTGTTACTTCCTTTTTATTATTTAATTAATATTTCATTAGTTTAGGGTTTTTTTCTAAACTCAGAAAGCTCTTCCTCTCTCTTCCTCCCCTCCCCTCTGCGAGAGGTGGGGGAGAGCATCTGTCATTCATGTCAGTGGCTGGTCCAGCCCAAACCACAACAAATGGGTGGCAGTGAAATACTGGAAGAACTGAGTCACAAATTCTTCACTGACGGCACGTGCAAGCAGGAAGTCCAACGAAGGTGAAAACTGAACCATATTACTTAAGTGAGCTCAAAGATGTAGCAGGGGCAGGTGAAGACCAAAATCAGAAAGGCCAGTAACACAGACAACTAAAGAAAGGATATAAAAACTATCAAGAAAGCACTGTACTGCAATAAAGAGGTAAAACTAGAGAAACAAGTAAGAAAACTGTACTATGATAGCAGGTAAAATAGGGGGGAAAAACAATAGTTAGGCCTATCTACCCAGATGTCAGATATCTGTGACTTGGACGGACATGATAAATTCTCAGAACCAGTGTTTTCAGTGAAGATTTTCTTTGAAATACTTAGAGGACCAATGAGAATCTAGAAGATGCACAAAGGCAAACATAGTACTTATTAAAAAAAAAAAACAACCAAATGACAGCCAGCTAATTACAGGCCAGTGGGCTTAACTTTAAATTCCCCCTCCAAGCGATAGCACATATTGGTAGACAAAGCACCTGTATGCGTTTGGCTGATAAGGAAATGAGTAACAGCCAACACAGATTTGTCAAGCATCACTCTAATTTCTTTCCATAGCCACGTACCAGACTGTTGGATAAAGGAATAACAGAGGTTAGATATCTAGACTCTGGTGAGGCTTTCCATGCTGTCTCGTCAGCCAGACTTCTAAACCTTGTTTCTGAAACTTGTTCATTTCAGAGATGCCCTTTTTTTTTTTTTTATTATTTGTTTGTAAATACAGTAGTTTCCAACAATCATTCAGAAATTCTTAATGAAACATCAGACTCTTCAAAACAAAACGTGGCCTAGCGCAATGCTGAAAACTTCGGAAGCATCTGGAAGTGTTTTTGTAAGTGACTGGAGAACCACAGCAGAGGGGAGGGAGATGTTTACAAATCTCTCATTAAAAGTAATGAAGACAAGCAATGGGACCACTTTGTCTGGGAAAGCTACTGGGTCTCCAGCACTGGACTTTTTTTTTTTTTTTCCTCAACAAAACCCTGCTCCTATGAACATTAGACCAAGTTATTCTTGTGTTGGGGGAGAGCCTGACAAAATGCTTGCTGAGCTTCCAGCATTAATTTTCCAATCACTTGGAAATGTTTAAGTGTTAATAAGTAACATCCCTAGTACCTCCCTGTACAGCCACCTAAATGAGACAACGAGTGACTATATGATTAATTCAAGGTTTTCTCAGCAAAAACAAGCCCTGAATCCTCCTGCAACTCTGAGCACTCAGACTGGGTTAATTCTTGGGCTCTCTAATCTCTGCAGGGGAACAAGGAGCAAAAGACCATTTCTTTATGTTTGTGACTGGAAGAGCAGAATAAGTGGCTGGCACAGTACCTGAATCCATCTCTTGTCTACTCAGTCAGGAGAAATCATAGGCCCTACTGATTTGTTCAACCAGCAAGCGGACTTAGCTGAAAGCTTGTTTCAGACAAGTATCGCATCCATCCCCTCAGTTCTCATCCTTGTCTCAGTGGCATGGGCAGAGCGAGAACATCCAGAAGGATCATAATCAAATCATCTCTGCTTGAAAGAACTCAGCTCCCAGTGCCGTGGTTTCTACCCTGCCGCTTCACCCAGAGGAGCCCTCCAGGTCTAGCAGAAATAAATACTGCCTCGACACCACGGTGAATAGATAGATGCACGGCTTTAAAGGAATCATTTGTGGATGGATACTTTCCTGAGTATGACCCACAGAACATACAAGCTATTCAGAACAGCGGCGTATTGAGAAAGAAAAGTATTGCACAATGGGCTGAATAAAGACCCCAGTTGCATTTGCTTGTGAAGCACATTTACATTTGAGACCTCCAAGATTTTGCTTCTTCTGTCGCTCAGATATGAATACAGAACACTCGCATCTAAGCTGCTACCAAGCACCTTAAAGCTCCAGTTTTATTTATTTTAAACACTAGCCTCTGCCTCTTGACTCTATCTAGAAGCAGAAATAGATATGTCCAAATTCACCAATTAGGGTTGTTCAGAGCATTTTCAATCCTGCCACGGCGTGGTAGCCTGATATCCAGTGACACTTGTAGAGTAAGGCTGAAGAGACTTGGGTACACATTAAAAATTTGAGCGCTTGGCTAAGAATCAGTATTTCTTAATTTCACCTGTCTCTTACAAAACCCATTAGACTGGATAGCATATGGGAGGAGGCCAGTCCGTGCTGCTGTCAAGTAGCCAGCTTTTCCTGAACATTACAAACACCAGTTCATACTTTACAGTTCATTTCTTCATATTACTGAATGTTGTGCTGGGAGGAAAAGAATCCCTCTTTAATCTCTACTTGTTTTAATTTACCTTCTTTCCTCAGCAAGAAAACAGGGTATATCATTTTGTACCACAACAACTTTTTCTTTAGTGACTATTTTACACTTCGTTTGTTGCTACCAACAAGAGAGACACACTTAGCAAGACAACCATCTTCCTCCCCTTCCCCCTCATTCAGCAACATGTCCAGCAGTAGGGAAATTATATGGAGAGCAAAATACTATAATCATAGCGTAAATGCATTATAGTGCCTTACTGTACGTGCCTGGTGGGTTGTCACGATGTGGGAGCCCTTCTCTGCACAGATAAAGAAATCCCAAAGTCCTTTTCCAGTAGAAGTTCACAGGCCTGATTTTATAGTCTAAAAACCCATTCCCTTTTGTCCAGTCTCACAGTAAAAGCAACCGTCAGGACACGGCTGTGCTGCTGAGACCACCAGGAGGGACGGAAAAGGGAACCCACCCTGACAGCACATCTCCCCGCCGTCAGCCCGGAGCTGCCAGGACCACTACACCCATCCAAGCGCTGACGAATGCACGCTTAGGGAAAGCTTTCCCTCTCCCCTCGGTACAACCGTCAGTAAGATGTCTCGCGGGCTGCCTACAGAGACAGGACTAAGAAAAGCTTGTAGTTCTTTTCCTTTCTTAACAGGGGATGTATAAAAACAGAATAGCACAATTCTCAGTCTACTTACCCAGGCTGTTTACTCCAGTGGCAATTCATGGATCTAAATTATTAAGCCTAACTAATTTTTACACTCCTTAGCATCCAAAGATAATGTGTGCTGGGTATTACTGCAGCTTATTAGAAACAGCTTGGATCAATGAAACAATCTGGAGGACATAAGGTAATGAGGCAACCGAGCTTGCAACCACAGTGACTCAGGCTTAATGTGGAAGACGAAACAATACCTTCTTAAAATACCACCACACCACAAAAATCCGTGCATGAAAGACAGCTCATGGCTTTCTGAGCCCTTCTGTATCTTTAACTTGTACTCTGGAACTGGAGTCCTGATAACTCCATTCCAGTTTTCAGCCTAAATCCATAACAGACAACACACTAATCATGGGCTGCACTGACCCATGGGATGCAACGGCAGAGCATCGCTCCCAAGGAGCATCCTACAGACTTGGGGCCAAATCCTCCTCTGGAGACTGTAGCTGGAGCATCCCTGGCAAAACTAAAAGCTTTGGCCAACACCTGTTTCCCTGGATTTGCTGTGGGAGAGTTTGCCAGCCTGCAAAAATCCCTGGTTGCCATAGAAACAGAAATACTGTAGTAAAGCAAAGGGAAGAAATATTCAATTGTCAGCACAGAAAGATTGATTGTTTAGGTTTCCCCCCACACGTGTAAAACCAACACAGGGCTTTGTGTCATTTACTCCCAACCTAAATTCCCTCCTGCTGGTTTCATCTGATATTTATGAGGGCTGTGATCTCATAACCTTCTTCCTTTCCAGAGCAACAGCCTCCCTTTGCTGCAGGAACAATAAGCCTAAGTACAGCAAGAAGGGGGAGGGAGCCCTGCGCTGCGTACGTCTCCGTCAAAATCATCATGTAGGCAAAGTGGTAAGGAAAGAGGGGAAGAAAAGGATAAAACGCCATAATTATTTTTAAAAAACTCCCTTTGGGTAGCACTCCTTGAATACCAATGGCTGCGGCGCAGCTCTTTGCTATGCAGCGGGCATAGCCATACAGAGCCGTTCAGAAAGAAGCCAGACCAAACTCCACAGTTCATCTGATACATTATTCCCGGGGGCTGTAAATCACTCACGTTCCCTGTTAATGAAATGCCTGAACAACTTTATGACCAATTAATTGGTGTACTTAGGTAAACTAAAGTAAGAGTAACATATTGGATTAAAACAATGGAGCAGCTTGTCCAGTACTCGGCCTCCAACAGGAGCTGGCTACGGAGCAAGGTGTAAGCAACCAGCAAAAGATCGTTACAGGCAGTAACAAGGCTCATGGGGAGGAAGGCAGAGCCTAACCCCAGGCAACGCATGGTTGGCTGATGTCCTAAAGCAGGCAGCTTTATCTCTCTTCCAGAACTTCATTCTACATAATTTAACTGTGGATTTTCAAGTAAATGTCTAATCTTTTGCCAAGCCTACTAAGTTATTTTCCTGAAATGCCTCAAGACAGAATGGCACAAGTAAAACGTGTGCTCTTTTTTATCAGTTTTAAATATACTACCTTCCAAATTCCTTAGATGTCCCTTTCTTCCTGCATTACAAGAGCAGCAAATAGCTGCTAACGAAGGACTGCACAGATGTTGCGTTCCCTCTGATGGATTTTTGTGCATTATAAGCAAGATACACAAAAAATAAACATCACTGATTTGTATTTTCATTCTGGATTAGTTAATCAATGCAATGCACAGTCAGAAAAGCACGGAAAAAATTGGTTTGAAAGGAGACCTAGGGTAGAGAGAACGCTCAGTGAACACAAGGAGCAAGGGGAGGTGGGCTGCGAGACCGGTGTGAAGGAAGACTGCGATGCCTGCCATTGTATAGTTTTATATAGGCTTGGCATTAAGAATTTTACTTTTAATTAAAGAGTAGAAGGTTATAAGTTAGAAAGAGGCACTCATTTACATTTACAAATCAGTGCTGTACTACAAAAATAAGAAAGTGACACTTGCTATAGCTACATATGTTTTTTGATTACCACTTCAGACTTGGCATACATGATGCTTCTATCTTCCTTTCCTTTCTAAATAGGATCAATAAGTTTTCACGGCATTTTAAATTGCTAGAAAATGCAGACGGATTTCAAAATCAGCATGGCAAAGCCAAGCTGTTTCATAATACAAATTTTACCTGAGGTAACTTCCAAAAGATATTACTTTTAAAAATTCCTTTGTAGATAGGTGCAAATCACTTCTGTATCTCCAGAAATAAGTTAAAAAAACCCAAAACCAATGAAAAGTCAATGCATTCTATCACGTGATCATTTGGACCTGATGCAAAATTCATTGACATCAGCAACAGCTTTTACAACAAAATTCAAGACAGAATGCCCAGTGTCTCTTTGACTTGGTTTCACGAAATCTAAGCAAAGATCAATGAATCTTCAAATATGAGTACCATCACTGGTACAGATGTTCCTTACTGCTTTGAACAAGTCACTTTGCAACCCAGTTCCCCCATCTATAACATTGGAAGAGTTTTTCGCACTTTCCCGAAGCAATGCGAAGGGGTTTGGCAGGGAGCAACTTGGAACATGTGCAAGGTACTTTGAATATGAATGCATTATGTGCTGCTAAATTATTCCATTTGAAAAAGACCAGCTCCAAACAACTCTGTAGAAAACCTGCTCGCTGGTCCTGTGCATTCAACCTCTTTCAACTCAGTGCTGTTGTTTTATTTATGCACTATAGTTTCCTCAAGTTCTGCAAAATTCATGGATTTAAACTAATTTCAGTTTAAGAAACTAATTTCTGTAAATTAAAGTCTGCAACGCTCCAGGGTTTTAGGAAAAATGAAGCATTTTGTCTGCTAAAAGGAAAACTAGAGATATCTCCTGGGAATAGCTAAAATTGCTTAGCTTCTCCGCTAATGCCCTGAGACACAGCAGGGGAGAGAAACAGATGTATACGCAAGGGCACGATGCAATCCATTCCCTGGGGATGGCCTTGAGCTCCAGAATTTCCTTGACTCTTGTTCCACAGACGGCATGCTGCAAGGCTGAGCCTTGGTGATCCACCTGCCCGAGTGGGGCAGGAAGGGCTGCTCCGGAGGGAGGGTGTGCAGGAAGGGAGAAGTTCTTCCCCCAACTGCTGATGGCCCCCGCTTGCATAAACACAGACACGAGATGTACAGTTACATTTCTACATGTTTATGTTAAACACAAGTACAGCAACCTTTCACTGAACAGCAAAGATTTTTAGAGGAAAATAAAAATAACCAGAACCAGCTATTAAGTGCATTCTGCATTCTCTACAAGGTACATAAATCCCTAAGGTTAAAGGGAAGATTCGCAAAGGAACTTAAAGCAGATTCAGTAGCACACCCCACTAAAATGTAAAAGATTGTTTGAACTCAATCTCTTCCAAATGCTTTCTCCTGTATCACATGCTCTATAACTTAGAGAAGAAATATCAACTTTTCCAAAATTCATACGTGCTTACTATGCTCAGATGAAAACTGAAAAGTTATCATCCACTTCCAGAGTTTTACAGAAGATGCTGATCTCCTTTTTTCTGTGATTTCTCCCAAGTGAAGGGGGAGAAAACCCCTGCCACGTGGTGTTAATGGAGTGTCGCACAGACTTTTGCCTGAAGGAAGAGCTTTTAAGCAAGCAAAACCAGAATTCCGCAGAAAAAGTATCCCCCTTTACCTCAATTAGGAGATGAAAGGGGCCCCCTCAGGTCCCTAGAAACCTGAAAGGACGGGGCAGTAAGAGCAGCAGGGGTAATAAAGCTTTATGATTTTACTTTAAATGTTGCAACTACAATCAGTGAGAAGAAAACTTTTCAGTTTGCCAGACTTCAAATATGATCAAGGGCATGGGTTTTTTTTACTCAGAAACATCAGTGTAAACCCAGAGCCACTCCACTAACATTAATTACCTTGCACACCTATTCACAGAATCACTGGGGCTGGAAGGGACCTCTGCAGATCATCTAGTCCAACCCCCCTGCCAAAGCAGGGACACCTAGAGCAGGTTGCACAGGATGGCGTCCAGGCGGGTTTGGAATGTCTCCAGGGTCGGAGACTCCACCACCTCTCTGGGCAGCCTGTGCCAGTGCTCTGCCACCCTCAAAGGAAAGAAGTTCCTCCTCATGTTCAGATGGAACTTCCTAGGTTCAAGTTTGTGCCCATTACCTCTTGTCCTATCACTGGGCACCACTGAAAAAAAGACTGGTGCCATCCTCCCGGCACCCTCCCTTTACGTATTTGTAAGCATTGATGAGATCCCCCCTCAGCCTTCTCTTCTCCAGACTAAACAGACCCAAGTCCCTCAGCCTTTCTTCACAGAAAGATGTTCCAGCCCCCTGATCATCTTCATAGCCCTATTCATCCCTGTACACACAGAGGAGAATCAGCAAGGTGTTGTGGGTTCTTATCCAGCCCTCATCAGTGTTGTGTTTCCAGGAGAGCATTAAGTATTGTGGTTAACATCTGTCATTTGAGCTTTGATTGTTCATCTTCTCTTTGGAGTGTGTTACGTGTAGGACAGTGTTTTGCTCGTGTATAAGTATGAGGAAAGAGCCAGAGAGCTAAAGGTAGCGAACAATGCATTTTTTAATGTGAGACCGTTAAAATAAAAGTTTAGAAGCCCCATTGCTCAAGTTAATTAAAACTCAGCATTGAAGAGTCAACCAAGAACAGCCCCCCACTGGCTCAGGGTGGAGAAGGTCTATTGCTGGAGTTTGTATTTGCAGCTAATGCCCAGGGCTCAAGCAAGGGAAAAACAGTAAGAGTAATAGTAACTATATAAATAGGATGGATATCTCAAAGAAATACACGATGCCTTCTGAATATCTAATTCAAGTAATTTGTAATAAAAAAGGATTGCAAGAACAGGCCCAGACAAGGAAGATATAATTGTAAGGCAAAAGGTAAGAGAATCGACCCATGAGTTGCAGATGTGTACAATCTGCCTGGAGAAAGAACAAGGAGAAACAAAATGCAAGGTCTTCTCTAGTTAGCGGTTACAATACAGCTTTTTTGTCTCTTGTGTATAACTAAAAGGCCAGGATAAACCCTCCATTCCCTACTCCACAAGAGTGTTGCTATCCGCCCGACACTCCTGTGTGTTCTTTGATACAGAGAGAAGGAAGACAATGATGGCTTTCATAGGTGACATTTTATTCATTAATGTTTCTCCACATCCACCTTCCCTTTGTCAGACTCTTATCCCCGTAGCACAAAGGCACGGCAGAACTCCCCTGCAGTTCTTTTCTCTCCGCGCTGATTCAATGCCACACGAACACACTTTGCTTTTCTCCTCTTGACCGCCTCGCGAACAGTGCTATTTTGTCATAGATGCCCCTTCTGCCACTTAAGATTTCCTTTAGATTTTTTTTTTTTTTTTTTTTTAAGTGCTAACAGTCTCCAAAAAATCAACGGAATACTTAGTGGAAAATCATTTTTCCTTTCTAAGCTAGTTGCCTGACCCCAGCTCCATGTCAGCACACACAGGGAAATCCTATCTAGCTTTGATTACATAGATCCCCCCTGAGCAGCCATGCTTTAGGATACTGCCAAAGGCTCAGGCCTGTAACCTAAATTGTTTCAAATCAAACAAAGCAGACAAACTTAAACTAAACTTACCAACAGACAAACCAACACAGGCTGAGAAGCCCAAGAAAAAACCACAGTCCAAGTTTGGGACTTCATAAACTACGTATGAAATATGACAACTTTATTCCTGTGACAAAACTTCTCTCATCTCGGCGGATGCTCCACGCATCGAATAAGACGAAAGCATTTACTCAACGGCTGCAGCCTTTTCCACTCGTAGCAGGTAGCGCCTCCAGCCAACATGGGAGGGAGAGCCATAGTGCCTGCACACCGGGTATGAAATGCCCGGTCTTTCTGCAGCTGGAGTTTTAGTCTTGACCTGTTCAAGTTATATTGAGCTTTTAAAAAGGGATAATAGGAATTATGTTTTTTAAAAAAAGAATAGTCTTCCCACTCCACATAGATACTAATAATTCCTTTTTAGCCCATTTTAAATTCCAAGCTTTAAAGAATAGCCACGAGTTCATTTTCACCTTTAATAGCTTTATCTGTGCACTGAAATCAGGGAGTCAAGCAACTTGCTGCCCAGCATGCATGCATGTTCAACTACAAATCTGCTTTTGCAAGAACACGCTACACAATACTTACTCATATTTATCAAATATTGCATCTTTAACTTTGACTCTCGTTCCAAACTCTTTTGCACAGTTTGTAAATTAGCTTTTTCCTCCCTTGTTCTGTCATTGGAGCGCCAATATGCAAAAAGAGAGGTATTTGCAATTTAACGTGGAACTGTCACTTCTGTAGAATACTCAGAAGTAGAGCAAATACTGCACCTTATTGCAGCCTTCCAGTACTTAAAGAGGGCTTTAAGAAAGATGGGGACAGGATTTTTAGTAGGGCCTGTAGCAATAGGACAAGGGCTAATAGCTTTAAACTAAAAAAGAGTAGATTTAGACTAGATATTAGGAAGAAATTCTTTACTCCAAGGGTGCTGAGACACTGGCCCAGGTTGCCCAGAGAGGTGGTAGATGCCCCATCCCTGGAGACATTCAAGGCCAGGTTGGACGGGGCTCTGAGCACCCTGATCTAGTGGAAGATTGCAGGGGGTTGGACTAGATGGTTTTTAAAGGTCCCTTCCAATCTAAACTAGTCTATGATTCCATGATTCACTCTAGGTCAGTCCATTTAAAAGAATGATCAGGTGAATTTGTACAAGCAATAGCGAAGGGAGGGGAATATGCCCTCAAAACAGTCCCTCCAGTCCCCTGGATATGACCCAGCAAGAAAATCTCCAATTCAGCATTGCCCCAAAGACACAGGAATAATTAAAATTCCCATTACAAAAGGCCTACAATTTCTTTTTTCTATTTTATCCCAAATTGCAAAAGGGCGATGTGGTTAATCAAAACACTTCTAAATGCTTACATTATTATTCAAGCTTCTATTTCCAAACAGAGTCATTTAGGAAATTTCCCGCTTTAGGCAAAATAAACTGAAAAAAGTCTGTTAGTATTTTTGATGGGTAAAGGCTGAAAAAACAACCGTATAAAGTTGCTGAAGCCAGTAAGTCTTCATCTAAATACAGTCCAGCAGCTACTGAAGAAAGTTTACTGTCCTCTGAGACATAGTATTACATTAAATTGGTTCACACAAATTCGATGTTTCAAATTTTCAAAAAGGCAGAAAAGTCTCCTGCATTTACTAGAAAAAAACACAGCCAATGAATTCACATTGCTTACATAATAACTAGGTATAGAAAACTAAACTGACATCATCGTCATCCATGAACCAGTCTTCCACATCCTTCACAATTAGAACACTGGTTTTCTTTTAACTGGGTGCATAAACTTCAGTTTAAAGCCACCAGATGTCTCGGCGTCATGAAGACGCTGCAAGATGCAGGGGTGTTTGCTTTTCTCAGGATACCGAGCTCCTGCGTTTCCCTGTGATGGGCCCTTTCTTGTAGATCACAAATCAAGACAGAAATGACAAGTTAATCACTTCATATTACATTGTCCCTTCATTTCTGAGATACAGATACCCAGAAAATAATGACAGAAAGGTAAAGAAAGCCGAAGACTATCTCTGACTTCCTCAATAAAAAGGAAGAAGCAGACTTCTCTATCAAGGCAGGAATACAAGCCCCCAGGAGGATACGTGGATTTTAGGAAGTAGCAGAAAAATCTATCGCATGCCCAAGACACCTAAGAAATGCAATGGTTCATTGTGAGTGGTCTTTGATATAATGAGGTAGGTCAATAATACAAGATGTGCCTGATCCAATCACTGTTAATACTATCTAGTGAAGATGAAAGTTTGTTCTCAGCATCCTGATAATGAGCCACTTAAAATGACAGGACCCACTTAAGTCTCCTCTAACCTTAGAGCTGTGATTTCAATTCAATAGCATTACAATTTTAAAGAAATGAAGTATTTAATTTTCTTCCTACTATTTTATGTTGGGAAGCAGAGGTGAGACTGCAGACCAGGGACATAGGGAGGATGAATTTCATTATCACAGTTTCATTATCCAGCCACGTCTCCATTGTTTTCCTGCTCTCTTCTGTTTCCAGTAAATAAAACAAGATCTAGAACAGGCTGATCCTCACAGCATTTTCAGGACAAGAATACACCCTGGGAATGCCACACAAAACGTACGTTCTCAAAAGCTGAGACAGAGTGCTATCTCTAGAGCTGCCATACTTCTAAAATACTCAGACGCAACCAAGAAACACACGTCACCGAGCAGACCCAGAAACAGCGCACTGACAAACAGGCCACCTCTACGACAGCAAAGGAACGAGCCATGCAATTAAACACAGACTTACGTAGCACAGAATGATATGGCTAATTAGGCTGCTCTCAAAAAGAACCCAAAGCGAACAAAACCACACATGTACAAATATCCACCTTAATTATGCACAAGGAAAAAAAATAAATCATGTAGGTGATGCCTCTTAGTATTTGAGTCTCACTGCAGTCCCAGGGAGGCAAATATTTGCCCTGTCCCAGGAGGCAGGGCACGACGAGCTGGAATAAAGGCAAGGACTTAATAACGTGGGTATGTACAGAAGAGCAGACAGAAAATATTGACTTGGCAGAACAGAGAACATAATTTGGAATAGTCTGCAGGTCAAGTCTAGTGCAGCAGTGGTTGAAAAAAAAACCCAACTATTTGATGCTAAGGTTGCTGGGAAAAGGCAGGAAACTGAAAAAGGGAGATGCTGTGTTCGTGTTTGCCATTATTTTTAACACACAATTTATGATTATGACTTCCAATAAACTCAATAGCAGACAAACAAAGAACACTTATGCAAACTCTGCTTTACTTATTTGTTGATAACGCAAAATATGTGAGGAGAAGAGAACTAAGGGCATCGGATCAAACCAAAACGTGAGGCAACATTTCAGGTTACAGTAACACCAACAGCTCTTGGACACGAAGAGCACGGGTTACAACAAGCTGCCAGTCCAGAGGAAGTCTTTTCCCGCAGCTGTGCGCTACGGTCCTTGAAAAGGGCCATACTACATCAGGGAGCTCCTAAATCTCTGGGTGAGCTGTTGAGCACCATCCTTGTGTGAGGATAGATTCTGTCCCTTGGAGGCATGTGAAAGGCAGTAGCTACCTTCCATATATTCCTGGTTAGTTCTGCTAAATAAGCGCCTTGAAAAAATAACAGAATCTCAATATTTAACACATTTGAGCCTGTATCTATTCAGAGTACAGGAACTATACCCAGAGGACAACATTCTGCTTTGTTAAAGCACCACGAGTCCAGATGTCTTCATTTGTTTATTTTAAAGCATTGACTCTACAGCTGTACTAACACATTTCAGAACAGGATTTGGCTCCAGTGCACGCTCTCAGCAGTGATCCTCCTACGTCCATAATAATCAGAAAGGGTTTTTTTCCCCCTGCTAATACAAGACAGCAGCTGGATATCCCCCGTCTCCTTAGTGCCCGTAGTACTAAAAGCCACAAAACTAAGAGTGTCTTGGACGCCCATCTCCCAGAGAGCAAAGAGCAGAACACAGAGCTACAGCTCCCGCTGATGGGATCGGGACAAACTCAACCGAGCGCAGCTCTGCAGCGTCGCAGCTCTTGGGACTGGATCAGCCACTATTTCATAGAGCTGGTTTTAAAGTCTGGCTAGTTATTTCATGAGTGGAAGTTCTATCTGGTTCCTGAAATACTTTTATCACAGATGTTTTTGTAGTGTCGCAATCCTTGAAGCGTTAATGATTTGGGAGAGAAAGGTGTGCAAAGGCAGCGCCAAACAAGCTGCAGAGGCTGTAATGAAACCTGTTTGTCACTAGATCTATTTCCCTCTCCATCCTCCTCTCAATAGCTCCCATTCCTGCTCTGTCCCCTGCAGCAGAGACAGTGTACGGGGTTAGTCTGGAGCTCCACACGTATGGGCTGGCCAGGCAGTGGCCATCTAATACAGAACTGCTCGACATGGCATTTTCTTGCAGCTACTCACCAATTTCAGTCTCTCTCTTCTCCCAGCTATTAACTAACAGCACTTGGGCTGACAAAAACAGGCTTCACCTCTTTCACGGTGACTGAATTTAAAATCAGTTTCAAATGCTTCAGTTGGCCACTTAGTTGGACACAGAGCACACACAAAGAAAGGAAAAGTTTGAGAAAACCAAATATAATTAATTGGCTGTCGTCTCACTCATTCTTTTCTAGGTATGCAAGCATACTATTTCACTTGATGCCTCAAACTTCATAAGTTAGTTATAGAATGGATCTGACCAGGAGAGCTCATAGACTAGACAATTCTGTCCAAGCCGTTTGAGTCATCTTCAACTGATAGGTTAGATACAGCTGACAAAAAAATAACTATTTCTACAATGAGTTGAAGAGAAAGTCAGCCAGTGAGCTAACATTTCAGCCACAGAGCAGCAGCAAGGCAGAGAATAAAAATGCCGCACAGTTACAAACAGGCTGTCCTCCCCAGTGAAGAGATCTTTTGTAAAGGGAAGTGTGAGAATTCCCTTTGAATTGGTTTTCTGTCCTTCTGCCAGCATAAGTTTGAAGTTTTACTGTACAGTAAGCTGTAAAATACTGTACAGGTTTGTTCCAACAAGTGAAAATCTATCCTGTACAGCAAGCAAGGACATTTTCAATCAGGGCAAGCAGCCCTGGAGTTTTCATTGTAACCTTAAAATTGACAGTAGTAAGTATTGGCAGTTAAAAGGACATCTTTGTATAACATGGAAAAATTTCTAGAAGGCACAAATTTTTGCCCAGTCCACGCTAAAGTTACCATTTGTAGAAAATTATTGCACAGCATCATTTGCTGAAGGCACTTCATCACAGAGCAGCATTTGCCTGACGACAGGAGCAGCTTCGCCCTGATGCTGGCACCCCAGTGGCTCTGCCCTCACACTCCTCCCTCCGAGAAAACACAAAAGCAGGACCAGTTCACGGTATCCTTCTGCGTATCATCTATACCCATGTGCTCTCCCACCTCGCATTCATGCTGTGAGCACTGTGGGGCACAGATCCTCTTTACTTTGTGCCTGTATTACACACAGCAAAATTTACTTCTATGAGTGACTGTAACAAGGAGCAGGGGGAAACCAGCCACTGTTGCAGGGGGATGCTCATCCAGATTTATAAACCTGGCATTAGGGGACAGCTGTCGTGTTTATTAGAGAATAGGAAGTTACCAAAGAGCTGAGTAAAAGTCTTATAGGATTGATTTCTGGAACAGAAGTGTGCCTGAGTTATTAACTACATTATTTGTCAATGAAAGGGCAAAAACTCCTCTGCTCTTTGTCAGGCAGAGCTACACCTGTGCCAAATGCTCTTCTCGAAATGTGAAAGAACCCGTGTTTGTGAGTCAATAGTGGTTTATCAATAGCAGTGTATCAGTCTGAAAAACATGTCTGGCCTTTACATACTATTTTTTCTTCAATGTATGCACACCAGCTTTATAAAGCTGCTGTCAGATGTGTCTATGGGGTCCAATCTCGTTAAGCGCTTGCATTCTATGCAGTTTCAAAAAGTATAAAATAATCCACTTCAGCAGCCTTGCTTAAAGTTTATGAGATGGCAGGTGCCATCCTAAGTCTTTGTGTTTTGGTTTTTTTTTAAAAAAAAAAAAAGAAAAAGGACACACACTTTGTTCCTGATCAGTAGCTGAGTTCACCAATAGGTGACTTTTGTTTCATTTGAAAGTCTGCTGAAGTGCGACACTTACCCCGAAGGAAGGAAAAACTGTAACTTCAACTAAGCAAGACAGAAGTACGTACTTAGACAGTGAGGTGCTAGCAAGCCCAAGTTCTTAGCTCTTAAAAAGTCCCAACAGGAGAATCCAACAACTCATGTGAAGAGTCACTTTTCAACTTTCCTGGACATTTGAAGTAAAAGAAACAAACTTTGCTGCTGCTGGCAAAGGGTTGCCAGTTTTCATCCCAGCCAGGCAGGAAGCTTCAGAGGTGCAGACTCTTTGGGCTGTGAAAATCAGCGCTCCTCCCTCCATCAGTCCGTTTCCATTCGCTTGATGGGAACCCGCTACAGAGGCCGCTGCTGTCTCCACTACAGAAGTCCCTCTGCAGCACCGGAGAAGGGACAAGTGGAGGAGACAGATTTCCAATAGAAGAAACACGGTCTTCAAGGACAGCCTTTTGAGTGAGGCTGACCAAAATCACAGGAACAAACAAGGTAAAGGAATTGCCGGCAGAAGCAGACTTCTGAAGTGGCAACAAAAATGGCACATCGATTTGCTGCTCAGCTGTAATGCTGCTTTTTCTAAACGCTTGACTTCTCAAACTTAATGTGGTGTGAAAGCTGGGTTTGCATGAAATAGATAAACATAATTATCTTGTGCTCATACAGAGCAATGTTTAAAAGAAGTTTTCCATATTCACAATTCACTAGGATAAAGAGGATTTGTGGTGATCAGGAGGCCAGCAAAAGTGAAATTGTGGGAATTCAGTAAAAATTTGGACTGTGGATTCACACAAAAGAACATTTTAAAGACGACTAGGAAGGTATTACAGTTTGCTAGGAAAAAGCTTACTAACTTGAGAAAGAATTTGAAAGAAAAATAGCCCTTGACCTTAGACCATGAGTAACGATTTGCACCCATTTGGGCAGGACTGTCACCAGTGCAGGAATCCTCAGTCCCCGGCTCTTCCAGTTCTGCATGCCTTGACCTCTCCCCCTACTCACACTGCAAAACCACAGAGCGAGAAACCTCCCCGTTTCTTGTAGGTCACGCTAAAGGCAAGTAACTGAAGGTTTCCTGCATGGCTTATATTAAATGCTCATTTAATTCCATTTTATATTAATAAGTTACTTTAATAAATCAATTTTAAATTTAAAACTTCTATAAACTTATTTTCTTCTTTTGCAGACAGTATATTTGAGACTGGTTTATGTATCTAATTATCTTGAAGTATCATTTTTTCCCATTATTTTAATTTCAACTCAAATACATGTAGACAAATCAAAAGTAACAACCAAATCTAATGAAAACAACCCTCACGATTCACCTACTGATACAAGAGTATATAAAACCAAGAACCCATATCCATATTAATCTGTAAACCTGCTTAAATAAGTGCTTATACCTACATTGCAGTCTTCTCACTGAAAAACTCAACTCTAAGGGTGTATCTTGCATTAACTTTTAAATGGATTTATCATCCATTGAGAATCTTACCTGAGAAAATAACCAGGTAGAAAACCTAAACGAGCCTACATCCTGCTTGCCAGTTCTAATCATAATTAGAAACTGAAATGTTAAAGTGAAGTTTAAAGACCAAGCCACTCTAGAGCTGGTTAGCACAAGCTTTTTAGGGATGACGGGTTTAAAAAGCAGCCTGTAGTTTTACAGCAGCCAACCTTTACGGTGTGGAGTTGTCAAACTGTTCTTCATTAGCTTAGATTTGCCAGGAAGACTTTCAACACCAACCTTGAAGAAAGCAGAATTAGGGCACCACGGAGCATATTTTTTAAAGTCAACCTCTGCTAATATATTCCTACTGGGTGCTATGACTGTAGTCACCCCTTACGTTACAGTTTTATCCTAGTTTTTACTCTCTGTTCCATGGCCTATCAAAATGGTATTTCAGCTTTAATTGACTCAGAAAGAGCAATAAAAAAAAAATCCTACAACTCTATCATTTTAAGAATTGAAGAGGCTTTCTTAGCGTTTCTTCTAAGCAGGAATGGATTTAAGTAGTTGGTCATATTCATGCTTTCCTTTCCAAGCAAACTTATCTTTTTAGTGTGTATCCAGGTGTCGTCAGAGAAATCAGCTGTGTCTGGCTGGGGTGATATGAGGAAGACAGACACCTGCAGTAGCAACTGGTCCTAAATGATTTCACTAGGGAAGAGCCTTCTGTTGTAGCTGGCAACAAATTATGCATTGACAGGGCATGTGTTCCTTGGAAGATGAAATTGCATCATTTTGAGAACTGCCTAAGACCCTACTGGAAAACCTGGAACTTCGAAAACAAAGAATCATGAAAAAAAGAAAACAACTTATCTCCTCCTGTTTGTTCCTATCATGTGTGCCAATCAAGTCACTGCCACCTACACAAACCATTCTTTTTTTCTGCCTCCCATTGGCAAATAGATGAAGGATATTGATTTGACTGGCAGAGAAATAAAAACAGAGATTCAGCTTCACTGAACTTTAATATAACATAATTTGAAGTAAAACGCATTATGGACTGGTATCCAACAAAACAGCACTTCCAAATCTGAAAAAAAAAAAAAATTCCACTTCAAGAAAAGTTACAGGAGATCGAGAGCAAGAATGGACCAAAATATTTCATTTGAAGGCCCGAGGCAGATTTCTCATGTAAAAGCAAAATACCAAAAAGATTGAATCTCACACAAATGCCTAAAGAAAGAGCCTCTCAGCTCATAACCAATATTGAGTTTGTCCGACACTCGCAGTATTTTTGCATAAAAGCCACACTCCTACTCCATCATCTTAGGAGGACAACAAGAAATCAATCTCAGGGTATACAGATAATCACAGTGACTATTCCAATACAGACATAACACAAGCATTAAAAGGAAAGGATAATCTTAATCACTGCTCCTCTAATCTCATCCCTTCCAAAGCCACTGGAAGCACAGTGAGATTGCCACGATACAGAGCACAGTCTGTCAAGTATCCCTGTAACAAGATGAAATTAATTCAAGTATCCCCTCCACTCTCAACATCCTCTGTGTCAATTGTAGTTCTCTGAACTGTCCTCTGCCCCAGTGTTTTAAGGTCATAGGACATTGCTCCAGAGGCAAGACGGAGACAAAACTTTGGGTTTTTCATACAAAACTCAGCTTTCAAATGAAAGACAGAAATCTTTTGGGTGTTGCTGAGAAAACCAAGCAACTAAAGTCATGAGCAGTGAACTGCTTATGATCGAGTGCTGTTCAAAGGATTAGTTTAAATGTGTAGTCCACGATTCCACAGAATTGAAGAACCTAACGCTTTTGCATAGAGTCATAGAATGGTTTGGATTGAAAGAGACCTTTCAAGATCATCTAGTTCCAACCCCCTGCCATGGGCAGGGACACCTCCCACTAGACCACGTTTCTCAAAACCCCATCCAACCTGGCCTTGAACACCTCCAGGGATGGGGCAGCCACAACTTCCCTGGGCAACCTGGCCCAGTGTCTCACCACCCTCAGCGTAAAGAATTTCTTCCTAGCATCTAACCTAAATCTCCCCTCTTTCAGTTTCAAACCATTCCCCCTCGTCCTATGGCTCCACTCTCTGATCAAGAGTCCTTCCCCAGCTTTCCTGGAGCCCCTTTAGGGACTGGAAGGGGCTCTAAGGTCTCCCCGGAGCCTTCTCTTCTCATATATTCACCCTTTTCATTATTGTCAAACAAAGAAACATTATCCCTATTGTGTGAGTGAGAAACTGTCATATAAAGACCACAGGGCATGCTTTTAGTTGTAGAAATGCACCTAAAGCTCCAAGATGTTAATTAACAAGGTTTAAAGCTGCAGTCAGGCATGTAACTCCTACTGAAAACCAGTGGGAACTAATCACTTAACACCTTTCTAAAGTGGCATTAAGTCCCTATATACCTCCTGTGTCCTTAACATCTTTGAAATTTTTATCACATTTTCACAAAACCTCTGACAGACATCAAAGAACTGGATCCAGATACCCAACACCCAGGCTCCTACCTACCTGCCACCAGGTCATTTGTTCTTCTCCCAGTAAGCCTGGAGAACGCAAGAGATGATGAGTGCTGGATGGTAGCTTAGACACCCAGTCAGACAAGAATGACTCCGTAACTCAGCACATGCTAGTATCTTGGTACAAATACTCAGCATTTCTGTGCCACTGATCCAAAAGCTCTGAAGAAGTTAAGTGTGTAGAGGTTAGCTTAAAGAGAAATTAATTTGACAGCAGAAACCATAAGGGTAGCACAGATAGCAAAGTAGTAAAATTCTGGGACGGGGATTATTTCCATTTTCCAGGACATTTCTACACTTATTATAATAGATCCAAATGCCGCAACACCACCTCTAGTACCTGAAGATAACCTGAACAGGCAAGTAGAGAGCACAGTGCCCGCCCTAAGCAGCTTGCAGTGCAAGCAACATTGTCCTTAGTTTTTAGGGTATTCTCCAGCAGTCTGTGATGTCATCCAAAAAAACCCCCTTGATATCTACTTTCGCAAAGTATTAGAACTAAGCACCACAATGATTAACACATACTGCAAACAACGTGCTCCGTTTTGCCTTTGCACCGGGCGCAGGTACCCGACCGACGTCCCCTCACACCCTCCTGCTCTGTCCCCCGTTTTTTTCCAAGCAGTCTCACAACTCACAGACCTTTGGGGCTCACATTTTATTTTCCTCTCAATGACTTCAGACACTGTTCACATCCCTCATAACCACCCCAAAGCTACTCAGCTGCTCTCCTCTAGAAGGAGCTTTGCAGCCCCGCACCATCCTGCCTCAGCAGCTCTTTGGGGCATCTCACAGACACGGAAGGGACAACATGTGACCTTTAGGCACAAATCCTCTATTCCGCCTCCAAATACACATCCCTCAGTAAAAAACAAGCTCTTTCTTCAAGTGCCACCAAAACTCTCATCTATGAAAAGCAATATAAAGCAGCACAAACATACTCGAAGCATATCTTTTTCAGAGTAACAAAATATCGTGTTTTATTTTGGATTTTTTTAAACCATCCTTGGAGTTCAAGCACAAACCAGCGCACACTGGAGGTTTTAATTTTTACTTTTCTAGGATTGACAAACGCTTGCAACATTTGCCCAAATTTAGTTACTATTTCTGTCCAAGATACTTTTTTTCTAGGTCAGCACAGGGAACGTGGAGTCAGAATGGATACAGGCATGGAAGATGAGGAACACAGCAAACGCACATTTGCACTAATACTCTAAAGCACAGTAAATCTACTGCATACCTACCTGGATACCACATGTTAGCAGATTTCTAAAAAAAGTCATCAAAATTGCATGTATGAAAACAGTAGAGAAGTGGGGTGCCCTTTATACTGCAAACTCTCACACTGCAGGCTTGTAAAATCTTGGCAACCCGAGCGGTCCACAGATGTTAAATACTACTAGATCACTTCAGGGAAAGATCATGAAACACTGCTCTGTCAGATTCGCAGCTGCCATTCCGTGGAATTTCAGACAATTTCAAATTAGAAAGCAGGGCCACATTTTTAACAGTTAGGGTGATTAACCACTATTGCAAACTGCGAAGGGAAGGGCTGTGTCTTCTGTATCTTGATGTTTGAGATGAAAAGTTTCCAAAGGGCACGCAAGCCAAAACGTAAGGTAGGCTTTGGTAAGAGCTACAGTTCATTTCTTGGCTCTGAGCGAGGGAAAATAAGTGAAGAATAACCTGACTACCAAAAGATGTGGTACTACTAGATGGTCCCTCCTGTGCCTAATTCCTGTGAATCTATGGATTTTAATGACTATTCCCGCACACAATTTTGCAATCTTCTGAACTTTCTATACCTTAACAGCACAAGAAGAAACTGCTGAGACTGAGAAGTCCTTGGGTGATTCTACTCTTAATCATAATGTAAAGCCCCTTGGCTTAAAAATAGCAGACTGGAGGAAAGTAATAAATTTGCTGTCTTGCTGAAAAGAATAGAGAAGCCAAAGAGCCTGGGAAAGACTGTTTCAATAAAAATCGAGGCAGACACTTTAACTTTAGGAAAACTCAGAGTAAGATATTTACTGAAGTCTATTGGTTAGATGAAGAGCTTTAAAATTCGAGGCAGAAGCTTAGTGAGAATTAATCGACAAGCAGTAGAGAAAAGGAAGGGAGGAAGAGACAGGCTAGTAATTCTTCAGGAGATGACTACATGGGGGGAAAAAAGCCCTGCTGATTAAAGAAACAGGAAAAAGGGAAACCCCAAAGATGTAACAAACAGGCTTAACAAAATATTCTAGTGAAGTTGCTGCTGAAAACATAACCTCACTAGTGAGAATAAATACTACGATTGTTGGGAATAATCTAGACAGATGTCTGCTGATATTGTTTACATGTTAACATGCTGGGGTTTTTTCTAGAGGAAAACTTCACAAAACCCCATTGTTGCTGCTGCCATTTCCTTTGTACCACTGGAGTAGCAGCACAGAACTGCAAGAATAAGAAGTAGCCGCCTTGAAAGCATGGCAAGGGCTGACAAAAAGGATGCTCCACCTCTGCAGTATGGTCAAAGTTTCCAAGAAAGATCAGCTGAAAAAAAAATAAATCAGGTGCTACAGTGAGATTCTCTCTGGGACTCGTCTATGACCTAGATGCAGTTTTTAAGGGTACTTTTGGAAGGGTGGGGGACTGGAAAGGTTAATACAGAATAAAAACCAAACCAAACCAAAACAGTAATTTAAGAGATACACGCATAAAAACCGTAATACCGTGGAAACTCTTTCACAGTCTGATCAAAGATGCCCAATCTACTGTGATTTTGTATTTTCAAGGTAGGTCCACACGTGAGCTCTACTGCTGAATTCTTACCAGGGCAGAGAACATGCATATGCATAACAAAAGGAGTGGGGAAGGGAAACAAGCAAATGACTTAAAGTTGAAAATATCCTCACCACCACCCCCAAAAAAACCCCCAAAAGTACAAATCTCACAGCATAAATTTAAAGGCTGGATTGATACCCCTTAGAAATCTTAGGTCCTAGAGTTCTGACACAGCATATTCCACAGTATACTTTTTACAAGGTTTTCCTTAAGATAGTGACATGCTTCAGTGAACCAAAAGAGAGCATCCCCTTTTGAGAGAGGAACTGAAACAAGAACCCTTTTGTAGTGAGCTTATGGATTTTATGAGAGAGAATTTTAAGGCAATAACTTGATATTTCAAGCCTACGGAGCCATAGGATGTTAAAACAGTCTTATTTTAGATAACATAATTCTTTCATTCCTAACAAGCATTTTCTTATCACAGTATGATAAGCCGTAGCTTGGGTTTGAACTATTCCTTTGTTTCAAATAAAAGTGACTGCTATGGCTTGAGCATGAAAGCAAAGAGGATTCAATAAACTAGTTTATCTGTTCTGTCTTTTGTACACCGGTTCAAGTGTCCTGAGCTGTAAGAACTTTACCCAACTAAAAGGTAAGGGGAAAAAAAAAGAACCATTTCAATCTCACAGCTCCCGATTTCACCACCATCCAGACAAGAGTCTCATTTCCAGTTCACCCAGCCTTGAAGGTTTATATTTCTAACCTAGCCACCTTTCCCAGCTCCCTTGAGAAAACCAGCTCATAGGCAGAGTTACACTACGTTCAGAAGAACACATCTGACAACACTGATCCCTTCACAGTGTACCACAAATTTGAAGATATAAACAATATAAATGAAAAGATTTGGGTAGAGAGAACTATTTTAGGTTTATTTCAACAAATACTTGGGAACTTTATTATTATTATTATTATTAAGTCGAGAAAATGGTGATTTTGCTTTGGAAGCATGTTTTACTGCTGTTTCTTAAAAAAAAGTGATTTTGCAATTACCTTCCTACGTAATCAGAAAAATCTTGCTAGTACACAGCTAAAATACTCTGTTGCTTAGCAGTTTTCATCTCTTAAAATTAGAAAGTATATGAAGGGACTTATAGTTTCAAAAGCAGAGTGCATTATTTCAGCATGCTTTCAGAAATAAT
This sequence comes from Burhinus oedicnemus, assembly GCA_008921705.1. Taxonomy (NCBI): domain Eukaryota; kingdom Metazoa; phylum Chordata; class Aves; order Charadriiformes; family Burhinidae; genus Burhinus; species Burhinus oedicnemus. The sequence continues at coordinate 281,946 of VFFE01006446.1, read as the reverse complement.
CAGCTCATCTTTGCCAGTGCTAAGCTTTACAGTATACAGACCTGTGCAACTGGATGTTTTCATGCATCTTATAGTATCTTTAGTCACTTCCTTTTTCTTATATTCCTTCTTTTCTTTCACAATAATAAATAAATGTGTCACACATACGAGAATTCTTATTCCTTGATGTTACATTAAGCTGCACCCAGGAGCACAAACACACCTTCAGCCTCAGGCTCAAAGTTATTCACATGCTCAGATGTGATGGATGCAAATAATACCTTGAAGCCATGATACTGCCATACTTGTGGCAGTAAAGTTTCAGGTAATTAATCCCTTAATATTGGGACTATGTATGTGGGTTTATCACCTTGAAGTACCACAACAAAAACTATAGACAGTAAAGACTAGCTGATTCTAGATAAATGCTAGTTAGAATTACTGTCGATTATTTAATGATTAATTTCTGTTTAGGTGAGATATAGCAACAGTTTTTAATAGATGCACAGTGAGAGAGAAGGAAGTTCATCTGAAGGATGAAGACCCAGCAGCTCTCTCAGACCACCCCTTCCTTTCAGCGGGATTAAGCAAGGCAGTGCTTGCTGCATCAAAGCAAATTGCGGAAGATCTAATGATTCTGCCTCGCCCACGATTGCGATGCTGTATGATTTTTGCAGTTCTAACAAGTTTATTTTCCTAAACTTTAAAACTAAGTCTCAAAACATCATCATTTTCTGGCAGTTTTACTTCATCTTGGAGCAACAGATTCTGTAAACTATGGCAAATTCTCTAGCTTCATTCCAAGTCATTCAAATGATATTGATATTCATTTACATAATTTAAAGCACTCTGATCTGAATCAGCAGGACTGAAGCAGTGTGTGTGTGTGTGTGTGTGTGTGTGTATGTGTTTTTGACAGGATCAAGTGTTTTTCCTCTTACAGCACTGGTCTCTGAACACTACTCTGCTGGAGCCTACTCAAATAACAACACTGAAAAAAAAACCCAAAATGAATCAGCATCAGAAAGCCAGAACCTCTAACACCAAAGCCAACACTGATTTTTAGTGCAATGTTGTCCCCAAAAGTTCTGACAGTTTGAACTACAAGAGAACCAGGGGTTTGCATCTGTTTTTTCTCTTTAATACACAAATCCCAACTGAAAATCCACCCCACCTGGCACAACTGCACAAGTACCTTCAACAGGGCTCTACAGAGACCTAAAGCCATCGCATGTCTGGGACCGGAGCTGGGGCTCAGGGTACAGCAGTAACTGCAGTGAGAAACGTGATGATTATTTTATAGACTGAAAGTAGAAATGTAGATCCTTGTGAAGAAATTTAACAGAAAATAACTGACAATATTGCTTTCAAGCTACACTTCCCAAGCCTACGTTCTTCACTTACGTGGACGGCTATTACACAAATTTACAAGGCTCTCCAGAGAGTAATACCCCCATCACAACTTGACTTTGTAAAGCAGCTGAATAGGCACGAGCAAGACAGACGTATGCACATCTCCTTCACGAATGCAGAAAGGTGCCCAAGACTATGTATGGAACTGTCATGTCACTGAGGTTTAATTGGTACATGTGTTAAATAAACAAGGGCACTATTTGTTTTCTGTCTTAGATTTTACCAAAGGCTATCCTCAGGTTCTCACCTCTCTTTGAGCAGGACAGATTAGTTTAACGACACGTTGGATCGAGCACTCTGTAATGCCAAAAGATATAGGAACTATTATCCCCCCTCTTTGCCCCCGCCTGCCCCATCCTTTCCCATGATTTATTAAACTGGAGCAAACAAAGACTGCATCCTCCTACTGGTTCAACAAAGGATTAGTTACTGACATGGATAATGGAAAATCCTAAATCCACCAGATTGAACTTCAATAAATAAATAAACAAATCCAAAGGCGCATTAACTCTCTGCACCTCTCTAGCTGAAGCAGGAAATAGAACATCCCTAAGAGTTACACCGGGAGTTTCCTCCTGTGTTTCCCACATGCTCCCGCGATGCACCCCACAGCTGGCATTCTCAGTACGAGCGGACTCGGCAGACTGTTGGTCTGAAATAAGTGCTGAATTAACAAATTATTTCCTGCCAAGTCCAAACGCAACAGGTGGTCTGCCAGAGAATTCTCTTGTATGTTTTTCACCTTAACATGCCCCGACCCCCCCAAAAACACCAACAGCTATTTTTTTGAAGACACAACATGAAATGAGCATAGATGCTTCTTATTATGCAAGTACAGTAATATTTTATCTGATTTATAGATTCTGCTGCATCTCTCGCAACATAAGCCAAAACTGTATGAGTGATAAATTACAGGGATGCATGAAATTACAGACTACAGGGGACATGTTGTCAACACCAAAGGAAGGTGCAATATGCATGCATTCAAAACAGTCAGGGGAAGGGAAGCTCTCTCTTCGCAAGGCAAGTTCCTAGATGTACCAATTTCCTTTGGGTGCTAATCTGAGAGCTGGGAGTGTTTAGGGAGGGAGAGAAGGAAGAGAAGAAAGGGAATGCTCACTCTGAGCTCTAGGGCTCAGACAGGCATCGACAGCATTTGAAGCAAGATTGTCTCCTGGTATGCCTCAGCAGACCTCTGCTCCCTTTGCAGAGTTATCCTAAGTCACACACCCTGAAGAACTGTTCCCCTTGATCATCCACGGCACTGTGCAGTGATCCGCATCCTGCTTGCTCTTGATCTGCAAGGGAGGTTGCCTACATGACATGGCCATTTATTTCTTTTTCTTCCCCCATCTTCCATGGGTGCCAAGAGCTACGTGCACCAAGTCCAAGCTATAAAGTCCAGCTGAGAGGCAGAGCAAGCACATTTGCTCAGCTCAAGCTTTGCCTTGGTGCACTGACACAGCTTCCACACAGGCACTGGTTTTCCTCTACGGCTGGATACAGAAGCAGCCTATGTTAATGTCAGTCACTCGCATACCTAAACAAACCTGCCCGCAAATACACAGCAAAAAGTCCCAGAAGATGAGGTCCTCCAAAGACTGAAGAAGTTGTCTGTACCATTAATACATGAGGTAGAGGTCTCCACGGACAACTGCTGTCAAAAACCTACAAGATACAGGATGGAAGTGATCATGGAAGCCGTGTGACAGTACAGTCAGGCTGACAGGACAGGGGGAAGAGAATTACAAACTGCTCTACAATGCAAGAAGATGCACACAAAGAACAAGTTCATGCCTTTAAGGCCAAACCCGTTCATCATTCCATACCCTCTGTATAACATGTCCTCCCTCTCACTGATTGACACTCTCGAAGACACAATTTCAAGGGAAAACTGGTGGAGTTTTCCCCAGGTCATGGGGCTGTCACATCTAGCAGCCTGGATAGGTGAAACTTCTTGTCCACAGAGTATTCATTACAAGTTTCAAGATTCTGCCTTAATCGCAAACTCTTATCTGCCCTCCCATTATCCTTGGAAACAACTGCCATTTTCAGCTGTCTTTCCCACCAAAAGTAAAGGTACCAGTGGCACCTAGCAAAAGGAAAGGCGTAGCTTATGGAACTGAAATGAACTTAAAACCTAAGCATTAAAGTAGCTCTATAATGACATATACGTGACCATCTTGGAAATGTTGAGATATACTTAAACAAAAAAATCCCCCAAAAGTTCTACACATTAAAGCTGTGACTCAGGGAAAAAATGGATATTAAATCAAATCTTCCCACTTTTCAGAAGGTGATCCCAACCACCCCAAGTCAACAGCAGCAATGGTTGTTCATCTAAGATGAGCTCGTGGCATCAATCTTGGTTCCAGCACTCAGGTGCCCCATTGACTGGGCACTCACCACCTCCGTACGCAGGGGCTGAAGAACTCTGTCACCCCTGGGTCTTCAGCAGGGCACATCTGTGATATAGCCCTGGAGATGCGCTGGACCAGCCCAGCAGCTGCTTGAGTTGTATGTTCTCTCAGGACAGTTAGCAGACTGTAGCTTCCAGAGTTATTAATCTGCCACTTTTCAAGAACACTGGACACGTTTAGAATTAAACAGGAAAAACCAGCTATGGATTATCCTTCTGTAAACACTTCATAGCCTCTGCAGCCAGCCAGCCACTGGCTGCAAATACAGGTGTTTTGCTGCGAGCAGGCTTTGGCTCCGGAACATCATTAGGAAAATGCTGCTGTGCTTTCCAGCTCGTTTGGCCAGGACAACGGAGGCTGGTAACTAATGCCTACAACTGTCTCAGCTGAGTGAAAGACCGTACGACTGTGGGACTCTTCCAAGGCTGTCTTTGCTTTCCAAATTTGAAGGGGTATGTTCCCTTGTCGATGCTGTGTGCCAAAGGCATACCTGGAGACCAAAAGCCTGCCTTCTCCTCTGGGGTTCCAAGACTCTCAAACATCTTTCAAAGAGAGATGAAAAATCCACCTAATAAATATGGAAAGAAGCACTCTCACAAAGCTATCAAGAAGTACAAGGCTTAGAGGAAGTACTGGAAGGACCAAGGTAGATTTTCAACTTTTTTTCATTTCTTTTTAACATAATAATGACCAAAATTTACACAATAGTAAAATTCTCACATGCAAATGCAAACATCACTATAATCCCTGTTAACAAAGCACACAGAGAAATTAAAGCAAGCTTAACTAAGCAGTGTTTGTGAATATTAATGAGCCTAAAAGCTAAATCCAAGCTTTAAAAATTTAAAGTAAAAAGAGGATTGTTTTCAGGCTAATTTGTATTTAAACCGGATGCTTTGCATCTGAAACGCAAGGAAGAGAATGAACTATGTTGCCCTAGAAAAGCATAAAAATGAGTATAACAAAGTAAGATCTTTGAAAATTCATAATATCTGGATATATATTCAGCTTTTAAGCAGATACACTGAGCTATGCTCAAATGTCACTGGACAGTGGCTCATTCCAAATCTCCACATTACATTTTATTGTGGAGATCAAAAGAAAACATATATTTTTTTCCTGTCATAGTACCCAACAGTAATTCTTTTCCACCTGACAAGTAAAAGCAATGCATTCGCCGCCCACAGAAGTTTAGGACAAATGTGGAACGGCTTTCACATCTCACACAGGCAGTTCAAGCTTGATTTTGTGAATGTTTAATATCCCCTGCATCAAACTGAATGCTTTGAAATCCTACCAACTTCAGGGAGGAACAGAAAGCACGTCAGGTGGGATTTATCTAGATTTTAGATGTTTGTAACACACACCCATATCATCTATGCTCTCTTTACAGTTAGTGAAGAGAAACTGGTACTTTTATTCTGAATGTCATCTCATCCTCATGTAGATGTCTAGGTGAGATGAATCATCCTTGAGAACCACCATCTATTCCTCTCCACTGACTCTAAAGAGAGCTGAAGACTCACTCCAGTGCAGCTGTCTATAATGCAGACATCTAAAAGGTAAGCGAGATGAATCTCACCCTTCACGTTTCATGGTTCAGAAGCCCAACGTACCCTACCCACCCACTGAAATTTGACCAAGACATTAAAAATACCAGCCCAGTTCTTAGAACAGCCATGGTCTTCCATGACCAGACTCCCCCTTCGCTCGACCTGGCTGACGGCTCCTTAGCTTCAGTACCTACTGGTTTTGCTGTTTGGTTGTTTGGGGTTGGGTTTTTTTGTGGTTTGATTTTGTTTGTTTGGTTGGTTTTGTTTTGTTTTTTGGTTGTTGTGGGGTTTTGTTTGTTTGTTTCAGGGTTTTTTTTAAACAAAGGAGCTAACCCCCACATGAATTTAGTTCGTAACTATACGAGATTAAAAGCTTCTCATTGAGCTGAGTAGCACCACTGGGGAGGACAGGCTGAACCACCTGACATCCTAACAAAAGTATCCATCTGCTCTGTTTCATGTTTGGAAACCTGCAGTCCACAAGGCAAAATGCATATACTGTTTAATACTGGCAAGTGAAACGTGGACAGTAGAGAATAAGATGAGAATTGCACTAGTCTCTGAAAAAAGTTACAGCGTTAGAAGATGGCGATTCTGTTTGACTGATACCAACACCCGGCATCCCCAGGAGCGCCCGAGGGCAGGGACCCTTCACCTATCCACACAGGCACATCCAGAGTTTCAGGGAAAAAACATAAAAACAGTCACCAGGCAGCCTCAACTATATTCTAACACCTCCTTATAAATATACTCCGAGCCCAAAGGAAACAAAGTCATTTTGTAGGGGCAAAGGACCCAATGCAGAGCCCTTCTGCTTTTCCTTCCTTCCGTTTCGATGGAAGGCAGCAACCCTAAAGAATGAGCTACTAGTGAAAGAAAATAAATCAAAACAAACAAAGTAACATCAGGCCAGTTCGCTTCTATGAACTCACCTCTTCGTCCTTTCCCTCCCAGCACCCCCATCCCATCACTGTCCCTTCTGCGCCGGTGACAGGAGTACAGCCAGCTGCAGCCTGCATTATTCAGCCTAAACAGAGATCAGTGGTTACTGGAGTTCACACGGTTCATTAACTTCGTGTGCTTGGACCCTGGAGATAAGAATCCACTGGCTAGAGCAGAATTGTATGAAGACAACAAAAGATAAATAAAATGATAAAGTAATACACGATAAGCGAGCAAAGCAGGACTTCCCCCCCACCACCACCCCTTCTGTTAAATCCCTAAACAAAGGGGAATTCCCATCCTTCCCCTGCAGAGATGAATGTAGGGGAGAACTACAACCTTCAGGCTAAAAGCTGGAATCTACCCCTTGCACTCATGCGCAAATAATCTAGTAGTTTGGACCCAAGTCAGAGTCACAGATGTGTATAGCCTAAAACACAACTGCTAACAGGTCTGGCAGCCTGTGCAGTGTTGGTACGAGTAGGGCTTCCCGGCCAATTGGTCCCCAGCGCAAACCAAACGCGCACAATAAAACTCACTCCAACGTCACTCAAGTTCTGTACTCCTGCTCCATGGGAATGGAGCGGGATTTAAGAGCAGCAGCTTTATCACTACCTCCCCCAGTAGCACCCAGTGACACGATATCCAGGTGCCGAGTTATATGTGCTCAGAGCCAACTCATGTATTTCAGTCCTGGCAAAAGCACTGACATTTGCCAAAGTTCCAGTTTAATTCATCCTAGGCTGAAAAGCCCCGTTCCCTGGAGGTAAATATTGCTGTCTAATGAGAAACAGTCACACACAATTATGCTGTAAGGCGGCAAATGGCTGAGGATCTTCAGAAAGCTGATTTGTTAGACTAATTCCTGGAGGTAAGAAGTTTGGTAAGTGACGGCTCAAAATGCAATCTCAACACTTCCTAGGGGATGCTACAGAAGGGATGCTTGGATCTTCCTTGAGACGATAAAAGGGACAAAGTAAGGACCGAGTGAGAAAGTAGCATGAGCCATCTCAACTCTTGACCTATGAATTTCTTCACAGGAGAAAGGAGCTTTATTTAAAATGTGCATTTTATAAGCTGCAGTAGGAGCTTGCCTCCAGCTCTAACAGCTGATCTCTCGACAGAGCAGCTCACCTCTGCTGACGAGCAGCTCTCATCTGCCTCCAAGGCTGTGTTCAGCTGAGCACCTACACATCGCAAGCAAGAACATATCTGTTGAGGTGAGGCTTTAGTCCAAGGGTTGCGGGGCTGCAGGTTTTACCTTCCCAAGCAGCGTCGTACCTGCCGCTCCTGATCTGCAAAGCCAGAGCAGCTTTCTGTTCCTGCGGCTGCTGCTGCGCGGGCCCAGCTGCAGTTCCTACCGCACGTCGTTATTTCTCCTAAGGGTCATCTAGCACAAAGTTAGGACAAAGCAGAAAAGCCGCCGCACAGATTTGTATTCTGTAACAAAGACAGTCTGGAAAATAATGGTGTATTGCCGAAGCAGGATGTGCAGTAGCTCTGCCCTGTGAAGAATGTCTCTCCTTCCCCGAGGTACTCTCTCTTGCGTCTCACCCCGCTCCTCCTCCACCTTCCAAATGCCAATGCATGCCTACGAGGAACTTTATGGCCCTTGAACTAAAACTATCTGGGTCTCATTTTAATGTTACAGAGCTTCTGAACTTTTTGCTTTACACCCATTAAGAGATATTTCAATTCAAGAGCACCTTTTTTTAAAAAAAAAAAAA
>VFFE01006446.1:263791-273892 GCA_008921705.1 Burhinus oedicnemus | reverse complement strand
CCTTTTTGGGGGAGGGGGGGGGGGGGGAGCACCTGGTTATATTCACTTTACAAACAAGCAAAAGCTAATTGCCTCAGAGTGCCAGCAAAATCTGTCCACGGAATACATCCTCTTATCTAATGCCACCTGCAGCAGGACTGTGCTGCTCTGAATTATAGCCGAGATCAAAGAGCACCTGTGCATAGCATTATTCTATTTCCTCCTCCCCTGTCTTTGCTCCACGAGACAGTTTGTATTTCTGATCACTGTCAGCTAAATTGTTACTTTTAACGGCGAGACGTTCCCACGTCTCGCCTTCCTCCCCGCACATCACAGCGGTGCAAAGCTCAACATATCCGTCATGGTTTACAGCAGCAGGAAACGCGACGGTCTCCAAGCGGCAGCTCCTTGCGGGATCGACGCCGTACAACGCGGCTGCTGCCAGGTAGCTTTGCTGTCAGCCTCCGGCCCAGCATCTGCAGTTCACACACTCACCGATTCCCGCTTCCTGCTGCTAATAAGGGGCAGGTTAGATACAGAACAGCATTAATTAGTTATAAATGGAAATTAATTATCATAATAATGAAAGGACACATGAATATAAAGTTTGCTTCTTTTACAGTGTATTTACAAAAGATAGATTAGTAAAGTAATTTGTGTTGGATTTTTACTAACAAACCCATGAGGAATTCAGAACATGGTGCAAGGAAACAGCTACTTGGAGGCATTAATTACTAGATCACATCAAACCTAACACCTTCAGGAGGATGGTAACACCTTTGAGAATTAAATGTCGTAAAGCAAAAAAGTATATAATACCATGTATCATGTCTGTTAGGCATGTGCCCCCAAAGCTGCCCGTTTTGACCCTCTTTCATTGATTTAAAGTACATCTGCGTTGCGGAGAGCTGAATCTGCAGGGCAGCTGGCAGAGCGCGCTGCCTTCGGGCGCCGGCAGCGATGGAGCAGCACCGATACAAGCGCCAGCTCACAGTACCCCGCCTGTCTTCTTGGGCAGCCCAGCTCACACCGAAATCTGTCCTGAAGCCTTGGTAGCCAGCAGTGACCACACTTCACAGAGCCCCGTCTCTAATTGTGTCTCTATAGATATTTATTTACCAGAAGCCATAGCAGAGAAATAGCTCACGCAATCATCAGCCGTGAAGCACAGCAGAAAGTACCGCACAAAAAGACATCCTACGCCTGGGAGGACAGACCACGTTCTCCACATCTCTGGTTGGTTTAAGATAAAAGAAACTCTTTGGGAGTCGGTCAGTGGTATGAATTCCATAACCTAGTTTAACGCTTCCAATCTCCAGGAGTGGCTGGAAATCAGCAGTTTTACTTGCAACATATTGCGCTTACTCGTCATCCCCCGCTTTATTAGGCTTTGCAATTTATTCGCTAACACCAAAACACTCGGCACCTTTTTACGTAGTATGGTAGTGGGTGGCAGCAGTGGCAACAAGGATGAACGCAGCATTTCAATCAGTGGCAATTAGCACAGCGGGACTATAGCCAGCCCCCAGTGGTGGCCGCTGCCTGCATGAGCCCGACTGCACGCTGCCGCCGCAGCCTCCTGCATCCCACACCTAAGCCGGCTCCAACCAAAACCCCAGCGCAGTAGCTGTGTGCTGCTCACAGACAAGGCAGACGACAATAATTAATCTGGGAAGCTTAAGTTATGATAGCAACAGCTGAAATAAGAACACTTTCGTGGGTAGGTCGGACTCAATGTCGAGAAAAGGCTGACAAAACTGACTCAACACAGAGGAGAGGCAAGCAGGCACAGGAGAGAAGCAACTGTTGCTGCAGACACCTGGACTTGCATTCACATCTAAGACTTTCTGAAAAAGTATTTGGTCTACACTGGGAATCCACTGGAGTCAGGTCGCAGGCTCCTTCTAAGACCTTTCACCAGATCCCTTCAGCATGATAACAAGCCCTGCGTGTTGCGAGCCAGAAACCTTGGTGCTGTCAGACAAAAGGCAGCAGTCACCCAGGACACTGAATCAGGGTGCAAGATGCGCAGTAAACTCTTTAAAGATTGAGCTCTGGCTTTTGCTTGGTTCAGCTGGCAGTTTATGGGCCAGCAAGCATCCTTCCTCGAATAGCCGCTTTATTTGATGGGGGAACAAGTTTGGTGTTTTACAGTGATAAAAGGAATGGCTGCAAAGAATGCCAAGGAGGGGGGAAAAGTTTTTAACCTACACTTACCTGACCAGGAAAGACGTACCCACATACTGGCTGCAAGAGGCGAGTGAGCACTGACATATGTAACATGCCATGTAAAGCAAGCGTAACTTCCCATCAATTCTGTGAAAGGCCTTTTAGTCCTGTAAGTGCAAGTTTGTACATACTTCATTCATTTACCATCCCTAGTGGCTTTTGTATTAAATTAAATGTTTATACAGTGCTTTGAAGATGTAAAGTACAGAAAGTGGCAAATACTTTCATTAGATATCAAAGAGCTAGCTATAGCTTCTAGAGACTAAGTGGATCCATCAGCGGAAATAATTGGTTGCATCTAACACTGTGACAAAGTAGAATGGTATAAATGACATTTTTTTTCCCCATAGTATATACACAGGAAAGTACAGAATCACACTCAGATTTGCTCTTGGAGGACGCAGCTCAAGACAGCATTATTTTACCAAAAGGACAGGCTTATTGTTCGTTGGGAGCAGCATTGTCTTTCTCTTAAGGATCAAGTGTTGGACACAGCTAGAAATAAGACACTAAGGATGATAGGTAACTGCTATAAATTGTTATGGGAAATGCAGCATCTTTGATTTAGGCCTGTTTTACCAAAGCTAGACTCTCCTGACTTTGCTATTCCTGACTCCAGAAGTGCACAGGTTATGTACAACTGAGACAATACCTGGAAAACATGAAGAAAAGACTACCCAGAGAAGCAAGGGGCATGATTTACAGAGTTACAGTTTCAGTGTTTCTTTAGTAGCCATATCAAATATGAATGTTTTTCTGCAGTGGAAATATGCCCTGGATTAGCGATTCCTTGGATTTCAATGTAACATTGAAAACTATTTTGGGGGATTTGTTTCTTTTATCATGTTATTCTGAGATTCTTGAAAATTCCCATTTTACAAGCCATCATCAAAATGGTTGCTGTCTTCCCCTACTGCCAAGTGTACTGGAATTGGTAAGAGAGCCATTACTTTCCCAGTATCTGTATTGTGCAATCTCTAAATGCCAACACAGGAAAAAGAAAAAACAATAAGCAGCAGATTAGCACTGCCACCACTAATTAAGCTAAAAATACACCACCATGGAAATAAAGGGGGGAAAAAAAAAAAATCAGTGGAAAAGACATTGACATAGCAGCAGAGAGAGCTCCAGCTGTTTGAGCACATCTGGCCAATAAAAATGACTCTACCACCAGCTTAATTCTCCTAGTGAGGGCCAGAAGCTGATTTTGCAGGAAGCAGCTATATAATACATGGGCAGGGATCTAAAGGTGTGTGCTGCTTCTGTCATTTGTGGACATCATCTCAGGTTAAATCTGGCAGACCAGAGCTGTGAACCTCCCTTGACCCAATGCAAAAGTCCATCCTTCCTAGTCTACTGACCTGCCAGGGACAGCACGGTTAGTGCCCCCATCTCAGATGCTTTGGATATGCTTGTAATAAAAATAGGGATTGGAGAGCTTTCCCCCCTCCCCTCTACTAATTCTGAGCAATTATTTTATTTACTAATTCCTCTTCAAATATTCTCCACATATTTTGACTGAGGGGATGAGGCTCCGTAATTTGTTAAGATTGGTTGGATTTTGTGTCCTCGTCCTAAGCCTCCCCCCCACCAACACTGCAAGTGCTGCTTTGGGAATCTGTGCAGCTCTCTTAATAACAACTCATAAAGGTTACCAAGATAATGCATCCAAATCTCTTAGTAATGTCATAGCTCTAAAATGCTCAGATTTATTTAGACAGTGCTTTTAAAGGAGATAAAGATTTAAATTTTGATTACTTAAAATGTAATTTTAATCTTTTTATATAAATGCTAATAAAAAAATCTTGCAAATATCTTAGGGAAGGGGGGGTGAAGATAAAGCAGAAATTGTTCTGTGGGAACTTTCTCCTGTCTCCCTGAAGTATGAGCTTTAGCATCAATAACCACTGATTACTGTGTTTAAACAGCCTTTGGTTCACACTATGAATTGACTCAAGGTTTTCATCTAGGTGTGACAGTGATCCTCAGATACCTACAATTTCATTTGTTAGCATGCCAATTACCATAGATTTACTTAAATCTCTTTTCAGATTTGACCAGCAATTTGACAAAAATCATAGCTCATACAGCACTTCTGCGAGACAGAAAGCGAGGAGAAGGAGCAAGGCAGTAATCACCAGGAACGAGCCGCAAGAACACAGCGGTATTACATGTACCAGGTGGTTGTACTGACCCATGGACAAACTATCAGAGCAGCTCTGCAGACCATACGCTGCAGTTTAAAGTGATAAGGTCTCTCAGAGGGTTTGGACAGCCTAGAGTAAAGGAAAGAAGCAAAGTTACGTGGTGGAGATACAGGAGTTTCACTTCAGCCCTGTGCCGTAAGGGTAGAAAAAGTCAAAGATCAGGCTTCCTCTGACTGCTAGCTGAGAGCCCATGAATTTGACAGCAGGCAAGTGAAAAACTCAGATTTAGGCAGAACAGCAAGAGGGGATGAAGACATCGTGAAGTTCTGCTAAAGGGATTGTTGTGAGAAGCAGCTTCAGGGTTGGGTTGTTATCAGGTACAACTGCTCCAGCTGACTCACGTATAGGAGGCAATAAAGATGATGGAGGCAGATTCTTCTTACTGGTGTCCAGTGAAAAGCCATAAGGTAATAAGAACAAGATGAAAGACAGTTCCTTCCATTTAAACATAAAAAATAATTTATTTTTATCATAAACTTGATTGAACACTAAAACAGGTTGCCCAGAAAAGCTGTGGAGTTTCTATCCTTGGAGACATTTAAAACTAGACAAGGCCCAGAGCAACCTTCTCTAATTCTCCTGCTTTGAGGAGTGTGGTTAGACTGAAGGATCTCTAGAGACACCTTCTAGCCTCAGCAATTCTGTTATTCAGTACCATCTGGGAAGAAAGGGAGAGGACCTCGGACCCACCAGGAACAAGCTCCTCCCAACTCAATCTCTCAAAATCAGAGGAAAGGACTCAAGATGCTTTTAATGTGTAGGAGGCTCCAAATATGAACAGCTACCTCTCTTTTGCCATAACCCCAAGCTCCTCTATATCTTTTAGCACCCCATCCTTTTGATGCCCAATTCCTTCCCATCAGATATGGGAGTGTTACATCCACCCAACTTCATTTTTCCTTGAACTCAATTTTCAATATCACCTCTCCAAATCCACAGTGAATGTCACATGTTAATGAAATAATACTCCAAAGAATAAAAGCTGCAATACAAACATGAACATCTTTATCAAGTATAATTTTTGTTTCGGGAAAATTTCTCTCAGGAGAAAAAGCCGTAGTTTAACGGCTCCTAATTTAGCTCACTAGTGCCTCCTTACATCTCTGAAAGCTTCTAGACAGTCTACATAAGCATATGGATTTTATAATGCCCATACTACCCATTAAAAGGGAAGTTCTTGGAACTGCAGGTAGAATATAGAGCAGGCATGCTCTATATTTGATTTTCCTGACGGCAGCTGGCGAGACGCTGGTGATGGAGAGGAGCAGGGAGTTCAGCACGTGACAGTGCTATCAAGCAAGCCCAAGGTTGTATCGGGCTCTTCTCTTCCCGAAGGGAATTTAGAGCCCCAAAGTAGCTGCAAACAGCAGCGACTGGCCTAGTCCTCTTCCGAATAATCTGTGAAAAAAGTTACAAACCGAGAACTGCAACAAGAAGCTTCCTATGGCGCACTGCAGACATATTTCAGCTTCGCACCACATCTCAGCTATACATACGGTGTAGCTCAAGCTACAGGGTTCATTCAGCCTACGACCTCCTCCCCGAGACGGATGATTTCTGCTAGCTGGTACGACACCACCACTTGTTTGCATTAGGTTTCTGTATACAAGGAAAAATGCCTTTCTCACTGCTTGAGCTGGCTTTTGTTTTACCTGCAGCAAGAAAAAGTCATCTGAAACTCCCTGGCCAGAGCTTTAATAGACTTTCACCTGCTGCGTAGCAGGCACAGAAGGCAACCCAAGGCACATACTTCCAAGAGGTTAAAAAAGCATAATGTGCCCGCAACTGAAAACAGCTATCCATCTGTAGCAATAGGAACAAGAGAAAATTAAGGCGGAACACATACTCAAAAACGCAGAGAACCCGCATATAGAGAGGTAAAAATCACAGGTCAGCTCTGAACTGAATGCGAGCCAGAACAGCATTGCCCTAAACAGGTGCATTTATTTTTAAATCAGAATATAGGAGTCAATAAATCATTTCCACATAGGCCATGTGAGAGCCGTCAGCGGCTTTCAGAGGTTACCAATGGAGCCTAGAATGAAAGCTGCAACTCTGAATTTGACAGACAGAAGTGCCTACCTCCCCGTCCGGAGCGATACTGCACATAAAGCAGCTGTGGTGGCAGGAACAGTAGCAGCATGCTTTTAATTTACATTCTTTATGATCCATATCAGTCACTTTGGGGAGAGACTGGGCTAATTGGCATTTTTTTCTAACCTTGCTAATAAAGGCCTCGTCCCAAACTTTATTGTACCCAGTAAGCGGCAGCATCGGAAAGCAGCCCAGTACAAGCTACATCTATCATTTTATCCGTATCTCTGCTGATCTCATGCAGTACAAATCTGACAAATTCCTGTTCGCCCAGGGACTCTGAGGAAACTGTCTGGGCCAGCTTTCTCACCTACCCTGCACTAACTGCAGGAGCTACGGTGTTGCTACCAGTGCAGTGAATGTTGTATCAGCCGCTAAAATGCCCCGACAGCAGTCTCCTGACCCACACTGACATTCCTTTGTTGCTTACTGCCCAAGACAGCCCAAAAAACTGGGGAGAGAAACATTTAAAAAGATCTATTTCTTATATAATGCTACTAGAAACATTGAAAGAAAACTCATTTCTATTTTTTACATAAGAAAAAATGGTATTTACCAAGTAACTAGAGAAAATTAAGAGTGGGAGATTTTTTAACAAGAGGACGAAACTGGCACAAGTGCTGCTATGGGCTTACGTGGGGGAATAAATACTAAGATGACATCAAGTACTTTTTAAATTCCACCCTAAACTGACAGGCTTAAGGAAAACAAGATGAAATCTGGCTTTGCACATTATTATCTTTTCTATTTCTATGATAGAAGCAAAGGTCTGCAGAAAGATTAGTACATGAAGCATTCTTAGGAGTTGAGTACTATTATTCGCACTTTACAAATTAAGAAAGTAGAAGTGATTTGCCCAAAAGCCATAAGACAGAGAAGGACTCAACTGAATACACAGCCCACAGCCTCTCCATCTGGTGCTTTTCTATTTACTAGACAACAATACTCTTTTAGGCTACTACCAGTGAAAGGATAACGCAATCTGGATTTTTTTTTTTTTTTTTATAATCTTGCTACATTTTCAAAGAGAAAATAGATCTATATTAGAAAATGCTCACATTGATCGTTTGCTGTGAGTCCCAAATTAGATGGGGAATTTCTCATTTAGATAAACCAAAAACATTCTCATCTTAATTTAACATTAAAACCCTTCTTTCAGTTCTCAAAGCTGCGAGTCAGCTTGGGATTAAGTAATGTTTTCCTACTGCATCACGGAGCTCACATCTCCTTGGAGGCTGGCGGGACCATCTCGTCCATGGACGGCCCATTGCAGCACTCTGGTGATCCGTCAGAAGTCTGGAACACGACTGCAGGAGATGAAGCTCAAGCCTGTTACCAGTAAACCTGAGCTCTCAGCAGCTTCACGAGTCCCAGACAGTAGGGAGTTCATAGAAAAATAAAGCCACAGACCATTTTTCCGATTCCAAAGGAAAACACTGGAAGACCGTTGAGACACTTGTATCCAAGTACTGATATTTTTATACTGACCATGAAAAAAGAATTCTCATTTTTCTTTTCTTTAAAGGGGAAGGGGGAAGAGTTGCTTGCTTGTTTTCAAGACTCTAGGCTTAAAATTTCCACAGAGAAACTGACTTTGCAGACACTGTACTTTCTACCATAAAATAATTACGATGAATAATTCCCAGTTTTTATGTAAAACTGTAAAGTAACTTGTATTTGAACTGTTTCATTGCAGCTTCTCTTCCCCTCAGTGTTCCTTTAGGGCTGGGTACTGGTTGATGGGCCACAAGCACCCCCTGCAATTAGTTCCAATTGTCATTATTCTTCCAATTGTCTTTTTTTTTGTCTTTTCCATCTGTTCTGAAGCAGCCAGCAAAAACAACTGAGGAAGCCACAAATACCGACAAGCAACGCTAGAACAGAGAAACATGGTTTGGAAATTCAGGAAACATAGATATTCATGTAACCTCTGGGAGATTTACTTTTATTCACTTTTCCTATTGTATCAGGAAGAAAGATCAAGTTTGTTTCCATACAGAGAGGAAGCTTCCAGAATGAACATAAAATATTGTAGTCATTGAGGTTTTGGTAATAAGCACAATGCTACGTATAGCATGGCATTGAAAAAAGGCCATGTAGCATCTCCGGCCATTGACTACCATTCAGTTCTCTTTCTCTCAAAAAAGAGATCCAAAGGCAATATTTTACCTTTGCTATTTCTTGCGGCAACCACCTTCTCCCTTCTTCACCCCGACGGTACGCTCTTACCCTGAGCAGACACTGTCCTTGAAGGACAGACCCGCTGACAAACAATGCACGCTAGCGTGCGATATTGGCAGCTGTTACGCCATAACATTTAATTGAAGGAAGCTGGTTAGTGCCACAGTTTGAAGTCAGGGAAAGAAAAGCAAATTACAGAGATCACCTTTTCTTCTCGCCAGTTATTAAAGTAGGTGACGTGAACGATGATCAGATGCAGGAACGTTTGTAAGGGGCAGAGACGATCTTGGGGCTGGGAGGGAGTGCTTTGGGCTTTATGAAGGAGAAGCACGATGAGACAGAAGATGTGTCTTTTGATCTCCCCTTCGCAAAATGCTACACTTCATTCACGCTAGTCAGCTTGGCAATAAGCAAAGCAATTACAAAACAAACAGACTGGCAAGATGGGCAACCTTTATATGGTCAACAAAAGCCCTTTGATTTTAATGGCTAGCTGTAAACAAGCACCCGGTTACGTGAACAGAAGGAAGAATGGAAGCAAAACAGACCAGTGCTAGTCAGCTTTGCTCAAAAATCAGGGTCTCATTTGCTCTCACGTCTCAGTTCATACACGTGTTACTTCATATGCCAGAAGTTGTTGATACAACTGTTGTCCAAAGCTGGAGGATACTTTGGCAATACAACTACTTGAGATGCTTCCCGCAAACAGCGGTGGGAATCAATCTTCAGGTCTTTACACTGCCTCTCTGCAGCAGCAAAACCACCGCAAATGATCCATGACTAATTCTTCTGAGTAAATGAAGAGAGAATTAAATCTATCCTGTTCTTACTTAACGCTTACAGGTCAATCCATCGTTCAGTTGCCTTTTTGTAAATGCTAATGAGACAAAGACAGCCATAACCACGTGTTAGCAGTCCCCTGTCAGGGTGAGCGAGGGGCACAGCACGTTCCCATACTGCTCTGGAAGCCACGTGTCCACCCGTGGTCAGCCACACTCCGTGGTGAGCACGGAGACAAGCAGCCGGAAGCCCCTTGTGGCTGCGTTCCCTTTTCTTTCCAACCTACCACTCCGAGCTCCTCACATACTCCTCATTTCTTCCTTAATTGCTACAAGTAATTTTATTAATATACTTTGCAGCACCATTAACTATTACCTGAGGCATAACGTTAAAAATGATAAGGTAATATAATCTTAATGGTATTAATTAATACTACCATGGCTTTAAAGCTTCACGTATCTGGCCAACAAACCATATAAAGTAAAAGCATGGTTTAGGGTTTTGGTTTGGGGTTTTTTGTGTTTTTGTTTGGGTGTGTTGGTTTTTTGGGGTTTTTTTGTTTGGGTTTGGTTTGTTGTTTGGGTTTTTTTGGGTTTGTTTTTTTTTTTTTTTTTTTTTTTTTTTGGGTTTT
>VFFE01006446.1:219709-263771 GCA_008921705.1 Burhinus oedicnemus | reverse complement strand
AAAAAAAAAAAAAAAAAAAAAAAAAAAAAAAAAAAAAAAAAAAAAAAAAAAAAAAAAAAAAAGTAATCACTTTTCAAGGAGAAATCATTAATATTACAGACTTATCCTCTTATGACAGCATTGCTGGGTATTGAACCAGAGGAGAAACAGAAGTCTTAGAATTTGAGCCCAAGACTCAACTGGAAAAGCTGTAATGCACTCACCTGCTTTGTGACAGACTGACTGGGGGTTACGTTCCCCTGTTTGAAGAACCTCTCTGTTGAGTTTTCCACAGAATGGCTTTGCTCTGCGATAAGACACATTCAGACACACAAGTCCCTTTGATGTGTCAGGATGCACTGAATGTTAATAACCTGATTACAGTGGAGAAGTCTCTTTATAAATTCCCCTAAGACAGGAAAATTTTCTTGTTCAAAAATATTTACTTCCACTCAAACCAGTATTTCAACCAGGAGCTAACTCAATGTATCTGGGAAAAACCTGATCCCTATAGTCCCTTCCGTTGGGTAATTCTGCAGGACACTCCTTTCTCATCTCCTTTCCTCCTCCGACTCTGTGATCCCACCAGGAGCGAATCCTGGCCACAGTTCGACAGTCAGTTTTGGAAAACGCCACTTTCCAAAGTAACCCAAGGACAAAGCCATGCTGCTTTTGCCACAAGCAGTCCCCAGGAGACACGGAGGTCGTCACATGCTTGCCAATACAGCAATTCATAATGCTTGCCATTTATTCTTTTGCTCCCACACTCTCTGGCAGACCTAGTCACCTTTTTTGTTGCACATTTCCAATTTGCTGGTTGATGCTAAATTGAATAGCTGATGCTAGATTTGCTTTTGTCACAAGGTTACTATAGACCTTGACTTTTCTTACTAAAGAAAATGACTTTATGTCATCCATTAGTGGTTGTTTATTATGGAGACTTCATACTGCCTCCCAATACGGATGTCTTTGATTTTGAAAGAAAATCAAAACAGGCACTTGTAGTGTTCTGGGAATGAGGGCAGCGGTGAGGAAGCAGAAAAGGACTACATCTTTAAGTTACTTTGGCTATAAACTCAGCAGAGCCCAATCTCAGCATTATTATGGTCTGTTTCAATTTGAAAGCTCAAGTTTAAAAGAATATAAGATTAACCATCCATGGGCTCCAGTCTCTGCTATGAATACTTCTTTCGCACAGCTCTCTCAAGGTTCCAAAATTTGCCTGGGTATAAAACCAATGACTGCACAAGTCAGCTAAAAAACATCACCTACAGCTTTTCCCTGGTTGCTAATTCTCCTTGAACTTCACCGAGATGCACAATAGATGTATAACACAATAACTGCTCATTCCACTGCTAACTTCTAAGTTTTCAGAGGAAATCTTTTGGACTACCGCTCTCCCCACTTTCAAAGCTTCCCTCCCTGTCTCTCTCCCTCCCTGGCATATTCTAAATACATTTTCCCTTTCTTATTTTACATTTTTCCCTAGAAATAAAATTAAACAGTGATACAGTGATCCCGCAGCAGGAGTTAGAACAGCACCCCAAAGCCCAAACTTCTGAAACAATTCCTTCACCCAAGGGCACGGCACACACCATCGGATCCTTTGCAGACAAAGTAGTATAAATTAAAGCATGAATTTTAAAACTGTCATTGGTTTAACACCAGTTAAAGCCTTGCTCACATTCAGTGACCACAGCTGCACAAAGAAGCCATAAAAAACCTGAAAGGACTGGCAAGAGCTCTCTCTATTAGTACACAAGGTAAACCCCTGTGTCCAAAGCAGAAAAACTCCCTTGAGTAATTTAGCTACTTTGCAGTTATGATCAGACAGATATGCAGCTACACGCACCGCGTGCAAAAAGGAGTACCATAGTCCTTGCTATAGAGAGAGTGATTTGGGAAGTAGTTCGGGGGTTTTGAGTCTACACATATATAAATAAAAGATTAACTCAAACTTTAAACAAGAGATTAAAAGTACATTCCGTGCCATTACCATAACATTCACAAATCTATAATGGGGAAAAAAAAACCAAAACAGATTATAATTACTTTATTATGTTTATAGTTTTGAATGAAAGAGGATTTTTGATACTACATAACATAAAAAGCAAGGTTATGAGGTTTTAAGGCAAGAGGAAAAGGAAACGAATGCCTGCCAAATGGCCATAAGCAAATGCAACGTACACTTAAACCTTGGTAATAGAAGAGTTGCATCTAAGCAGAATGGGTATATATACCTACAAAGACAAAATAGCACGTGGAAAGTGCACACACGAGCCCCAGGGCAGAGCACGAAGCACCTCCTAGCCTCCAGCTGCGCGCGGGGGAGTGAAGGGAGCCCCCCGGGCTTTCCTGTGCCACCCCGCAGCGGGAGCCGCCACCGCCAGCGCTCCTCCGCAACAATCCTGGCATTCACCGCCCGAGCTGGAAACACAGCCTGACTGTCCGGGCAGCGCGGCGAGGAAACACTGGGGCTCTCATGCTCGCTCACGTCCCGCTTCATACTGATGCGAGACTCAACGCCAAGCGAGACAATCGCAGGGTAAAGATTACAGCGCAGCAATGGCGCACTGTAACATCTGCGTGCCGCAGTTCTTTGAGGGCACCTTTTGCTTTTAAATTTCCCGGGTTCAAGACACTGGATTTTAAGGCAATCAGATTTTTATTTATTCTAGTGTTCAGCATTCACGGATTTGCTACCCTGAAACTTATTCTGCCTTTACAGGAGTTTTTACTGTAAATGAGCAAAGACTGAGAATACAGCTGCACACAGACTGTACAGGTTATAGACATCTATAGTCTTATATTTCATTTTCCCACCCCGACTCAACTACCTGCACCAAGTACTATTCCAGCACAAAGGGAACATCTCACACACGAGGCAAGAGAACAGGGTCCAGGAACCCAGGGTTGCTGTGAACGTAAATCCTGAGCCCTCACCCCCATTGCTGCGTATGGTAGAATAAACTGTAGGGAGTCCATATCTCAAAGTATAAGAAAAAGCTGAAACTCGGATATTGAACTGCTGCTGCAGAGGTCAAGTGCATCAGAAGCCATGAGACTGGACTGATTTTCTTTCGGTTTTTTCTCCCCCTTCAAAATAATCTGGTAGTGGTAGAATATTTATATTGCAGTGACTGAGAAAAGGTTGCAGTATCCTGCTCCCTGTACTCAGCAGTGTGCAAACACAGCTGTACCTACCCTAAAGATCTTACAACATCAAAAAGTCTGCTTTATTGAAGAGAAAGCAATTGTACACTTGAAAAAGAAATTTCTTTTTTAGAAACCTTAGGGTTCAGGATGCCAAGTGTAATAACATCAGTTGACACCTTCACAAAAAACACGTGGTGAAGAGAGTAAAGATTTGAACAGGGGGAAAAAAAAAAGCCAACCTCAAACCCCTGTACCAAATATTGTGATTTCTCCCACGCTAGGGTAACGCTTCCAACATTTTCAAATGTGAAACCAAGATGACATCTTCAGCCCACCCAGAACAGCCTCAACTACTTCTTCTCTGCAGCGGCTTTTCTTCCTATCTCACAACATATGTTCTAGATAAACACCTGAGATTGCAAAAAACTACCAACTTTTCAATGTTAGTGGCTGTACAGCACATCATCCAGAGTTATGTGACAGTACTTTTTTTTAAAGATGACATTTCAAGGAGACAAAAAAGTGCTACTCGATCTCTTCTCGGGACTTCCAGTAAGAGATTTATGCTTTCCAGGCAGCCCATGACAAACAAGCTTAATCATTTTTATTCCATTGAAAGCAGACATAGCATTTATATTCCAGGAGATCTATATACATTTTTGCTAATTGTGCAATAGCACAATGTTTTCTTGAACAGTTTAGAAAGCTGTCTGATAAAGAGCTGAGAAAAATCAGAGATTTTCTGGTAGCGTTGGCAGCAACAAAAAGATAGCAGAGGGTCGTTTACTACTAGTATTGTGGTTGCATCCAAAGTAGAACACGGCTGCTGAACATGAATTTAGAGGAAGGCGATACCTAACTGGTTTACAGACACTCAGGAGAGGCTGTAAGGGCAATGTAATAGTGCTGCATCTGCACTTACTCATCTATACTACTGCAAACAAGCCAGGCTCGAGGTCAACCTTAGCTGCTTATCTCACCAGAAACGTAGCCCACTGCTCGTGATAGTTGCCGGAGACGGCAATGGAAACTGGTTGTGATAGCTGGGAAATCCTAACTAAGGAGAGATCTAGTAGGTTTTTTTGAAAGGCATAACATGTTCTTATTTTCATTCCTTATCAGATAAGCAAGCCAGAAATTTGCCATCATTACAGCCCAATTTCCAAGTGGTACAGTTGTTCTGGACACCAACTATGCACACTGAGGACTGTGGCATACTGACAAAGGCTAAATTTCACGCAGGGACTCCACTCCGCCCTGCTGGAGTCAATGCTATGCAAAAGACACAGTGATATGAAAAAAAGCTGCAGCTTTGTCAGCAGAATCTATATCACGGGTATACTGTATGGACAGATGTCACAGCTTTGTGCAGGAGCATCCACCGTTCTGCGGTGTTCATCAGTAAAACATTCCTTCCATCAACATAAAAGCTGAAATAAGGAGTGCCAACAGTTGTCCTCATAGGGCTAGAAAAAGCCCTTACACTGAGAGTACTTAATAGATAGAAATGACACACTTGGGAATTGGATATAATCTGCTGTTTCTCAGAAACACAGAATTTAAAGTCAATTAAAACAAGCTCCTACCAACTCAACCACCTGCCATCACTCCAAACATCCCCAGGGCCCCATAACAGAACTTGTATAAAAATAAAAAATAAAACCCCCAACCTGAATATGAACAACTGACATACAGGCCATTCACGTAAAAAGTTAACACTCTGAAAGAGCAATCAATATCATTTCCCATTAGTTGTCTCCACAGATTTATCATTTCAGCTTTTCCTTAGCAGCCTTGAGGGGGAAATGAGAGATATGTGTGACTGCACAGGAACCAAGAAAAACCTCTTAAGGGCATTTAGAGCTATTATAATAATAATTTCCTTTCAACAGATGAATGAACTGCCAATATTAGACAAGAAAAAAACTGATTTTCCATAGGATGCTACCTATACATTATGTTACAGCTGGATGGCTCACCTGTACGAACTGCCCAAAAGCCTTCAAGAGAAGTTTGCACACCAGAGCTGTGGCACCTCACCCTGCTGATGGATATTCTCCGTCTCTGACAAGGGCCAGGTCTGACCCCACTGAGGGTTTTAGCTGTACATCTACTTCAGCCTCATCCCGGAGCGCAGAGGCAGCATCCCCTCCTCTAGCTGAAACTGTCTGCTCCTGGCTCTTGCTGTCCCACCGCTAAGTTACACAGCGATTATCTTGCAAATCCCAGCCATACAGGGCTTTTTATGCACAGCTCGTACCACTAAAAAATTCGGCCATCCATTCTTCACCAAGTAATGCTCTTACAGAGAGAAGGGGAAGCAACATTGGTGGAAAACCTCAGGCATGCCCTAAACAAAAACCATAATTTCAAGTCTTCAGAAGAGTTAGATACTGGTTTGCATTAAGGAACCACTGACTTGAAACACACAACGCAAAGCTGCTAGCGCACAGGATGCTACTAAAGCACTGCCCCAGTGCCCAAAGCTGGCCTCATCTCCTCTGTGGAGCCGAGGGTAGGATTTGGGCTCTGGTCAGAAGCTCAGTTTGATAAGACAGTGCTCATGTGCAACTTATGCCCTACAGACAACAGCCAGTAACATACTTCTCTCAGACCACCGCATAATTCTGGGATCATTTTTGCCCTAAGGAGAAACATTCCAGAAAGCGTTTAACCTATGCGGTAGGGAGTAACACATGTATCCTCTTCATCATACAGAGCCAGAGAAATTTCTGACAACAGCCATTCATTTTGATATTTTTTTTCTTCCTAACTCTTCCCTGACAAATTATAAAAGCCTCTGGAACTACCTCTACTAAGCACTGTATACATAATATCTACCCATAGTAAACCTGTGCTGTTGTGAAGATGGGCTTCTCCCGTGGCTCCGAGATCCCAGGTTCTAATTACAGAGTCTGGCAAAGACTGCAAAAAACTGCAGAACCGAACAGAACTCGTCTTGAGCATGAAGGCAGAGCTCGTTGTAGGAAATGGTCAAAAGTGCACCGAAACAGAAAAAGAGAATTAACTTTACTAATGACAGTTACCTGGAGTTACTTGATGCTTGGAATGCTCAAAATCTATTCCAAAAGAGTGCATTTCTTCAGTATGTGCAGAATTTCTTTAATACGTGCAACACAGTTTATGTATGCACACTCACAGCCCGTAGCTCTCTGTAAACACAATAATCCCCTGAGCGATGGCACACAGGTACCCAGTTCCGCCCACACCAGCAGAGCTGCAATGGCTCACACCACCAACACTCTCGGGTCAGAGACTGAGGATCATCGCATCCAGGCTCAGGGTTAAAAACAATTTATAAACCTAAACTAGTATCACAAAGCTAAGTCTCTAAAAGTTAGAGAAGTGAAATACTCTGAAAGATGGATAAGATATGTGCTATAGAGTAGAATTAAGCTAACACAGTACAGATCTACAGTAGTTTAATACAGACCAGGGATCATTTCTCTGCAGTAAAAAGCAGATGCAGAGCTATGAAGCTAAATAAGCCTCATGCAAGTCAATCCCTATTATCTTTTTCTCTGTTTTGAACAGCTAGTTTCCTTTAACATTCTTCAAGACAAAGCAGCATCATACAGTGTAGAGAAAGAGCAAAGTGGCTCCTTTCATCTGCCTCTCTATCTTCTGAGTAAATATTGCATCATTGTTCTCCCTAGGAAACATCTTTCATCTTTGTTTTAAGGGTGTGGGTGAGCTGATGTAGTTGTGAGAACCCATCAACCTTTTACATCTGCGAACCAGAACTCCGAGGGCATCCTCTTTCCATAAAATAAAAGCATATGCAAAGATTTCCCTGTCATCTTTGCTCACCACTCTGACATTGTTCGCTGGAGGCCAGCTCACTCGAGACTTCTGGCTGCTGAGGGTAGCAAGAACGGCTGTACGCTAAACTTTTTTTTGTTCTTCCCCCTGAGACAGCGTCAAAACAGCCCACAGAAAAATCAAAGCATGTATGTGGCTAGGTGCCATCTGTTATGCTGCCCAGAAAAAGTGTCATGGTATTTATATCCCCTGAGAGTATTCACATTAGCTGTAGGTGAAAACTCTATTCCTTATATACGACACTGCACAGAAATATAATGGCTGCAGAACAGATGGGGAAAACCAATACAAGGGTATTATTAGGACAAACCTATATTACAGGGAACAGTTCTGTTCCTTATATACTGACACAAGGGTAGGGAGTGAACCGCGGAAGCATCATGCAGCTTCTGGAAATTTAAAAATTACATAGAATAGAGCTTAATAAGTATCCTTCATAGCAGAACAGCAGCGTTCACATTTAAAGTGTTCCACATGTAATCTGGATTAAAAGGAAAAGGGAATATGGCAAAATAGTAGTAGTTTTCGTGACCGTTTTCAAGAGTTACTACATCACTACGCAATAGGGTCATGGCACATAAAAGTGAGCCCATTCTGACGATGGTCTCCTCTCACACCAGTCCACGACCACAGCACCCACTTGCCTCTGTTCTTTCATGCCAAATGGTTCAACCAAAGCATCATTACCTCTTTCAGCTTTTAATTGATCATAGGAGGAGAGATATCCACGGATTCTTCAATCTCTTTCATCAGACAAGTTATTCATCACAGACACTCTTAAAAAGAAATGTTTGTTTTATCCAAGAGATGATCTCCAGCATTCCCTCCATCATCTCCTCTGTTTTCTCTCTAAAAGTCCTACTGCTCAACCGTTATGATCAACATTGGTAAAACTCTAGTCCCCAGGAGCTAAAAAAGCCACCTCTACAGCAAGGTTTAGTTCTCCACAGAGAAGCAGCTTCTGACAAATTTCTTAATACTAGCACTATCCTTAGTTTCTGTCAGTGTGGAACAGAAGTATAAACCAAAAGACTACATTCAGAATTCTAACGTACAGCTTAAGATCAGTGTACATGATACTTCCATAGAACAAGTCACCACCTTAATGTACTGACTCCACTTTTTTTTTTTTTAACTCCAAGTACATATATGTTTATATAGTCCTTTTGATCTAAAGCCCTTTTTTGTTTGTTGTAGGGTATTGTAGTGGAAGTGCTAGTACAAGGTCTGTTGCTATTCAATATGCAGGATAATTCAATCCCACAATTTAATAAGACAACCCATTAACTGAAATACTTATTTTCTTGCCTAATAATGACTAACCCTATTGTGGCATATACACACTGTAGACCACAAACAGCCAGCTATGTGTAATGGCAGAATCTTAAGAGCAGGTAAAAATACACAAACAAGGTTGAGACCACTACCTCTTACCCACGGCTATGCCATTACTGCAGAGTGGACACAACGTACCCCAAAAGCAGAACTAGCACTAATATTCAGGAGACTTGCCAGCTTCCTGATTTTTGTATTAGTCTACATTGGCAGGGGAAAGATTTGGAGGACATGAAAGGAAGGAGTCATCCACACCCGTTTCTAGGTGGCCGTTACCTTACCTGGCCACGTGAACAGTCTCGGCTCACAGCAAACATGAGTTGATACAACATGGCTTAATGATCTACCACAGGAGAGACAGACACAGCCCTATCCTGAATTTGCTGAGTCAGTCACCACAGTTCAGCTGGCATGCACTAATTTAACTAGCGTCAGACCTTGAATTAACTGCACGGACCGCATAAGACCTTTGAAGATCTTGTATACTTCTCCAAAGAGTCACAGGGAAAGCAGACACCCATCTGGTAGCCCTGCCCCTTCCTTCCCAGTTGGAGTTTAGTAACCCCCCTCCACACATCCCTCCTCCCCCCGCGATTTCTTCCCATAAGGAACACATCTATGTTCTGCAATCCACACCTTAATTCTGCTACTACATCGCGCTAGCAGGGTAGATCTGGGTTACAGTTAATATCCACAACTGCATAACGGGAACAGCTCTGCAGCAGAGTCAACTCAGATGCTGAGACGTTTGCTAAGCCTAGGGAATTTCTTTTCTCTCTCATCAGTCCCCATTCTACTAAAAAAAAAAAAAAAATTATATATATTCCCCAATCTAAGACTGAGAAATGTTACAGCCCATCTTCACTAGTCATCAGCAGCTTTCAAATTATTCATGCAGAAAATTACTTAAAACCCCTCCCCCACAGACATATAAATGCATCTCTTTCTGATTTAAAACAAAGTTCAATTCCCCCTTTTTTAAAAAGCTTTTATCTTAAGGAAATATGGAGGCTTCAAAGTTCTGTAATTTGCAGTTCATTTGAACATTAATGGAAAGAAATGTTCTTCTACTTCAAACTATTTCCTCAGTCAATTAGACAAATCCTCTAAGTGGAGTTTGTGAAGCAGTTCGTGTCCAGGAACTTAATTAGTACTGAATACCAGTACTTGCATCCACCTCACCCGCACTAACAACCACGTGCGGGCCGTGCAGCTCACAAGACTGCGCAAGAGCAGCCGTGGGGACAGCTGGGGACACCAAAGGGCCCGTTCAGCCAATGCAGCAGCTGGGACAGATGAAGATTTTGAGAAGAGGTCACAAGAGGCAGGCATCAATCAGAAAGGAAGAGCTAATTAAAAATGGATGAAAGACTCAGCAGAGGTCCTGACTGCCCATGGTCATTGAGAAACTCCGACTGCAAATTTTAAGAGTAATAGTTTTCCTCGATGCCCTTGCTGAATTTCTCATTGACGTTTGCAAACTATTCCTGCTACACTCCCCTGCAGTTTCAATTATACTGTCACTTGCACATTTGTTTGTCCTAGTTAGCTGCTCTGTTCTTAACTGTGGTTCACGGCACCCCTAATGAGGATTGCTAGCACAATACCTTTCAACATCAGAAGTAACCATCCAGAGCTGCCTTGCCAGCCTGGAACCAGGGGGAACACGCGTAAAAGCAGAGGAGCTCTGTACTGACAGAGCAAGAACCGTGTTTCACTCTCTGCATAGCTGCACTTCCATGGTAAAAGAAGTTCAGAAAATACTGAGCAATTTCTAAAAACAATTAGGGTCTCATGGGAGGAAAGAACTTTGAACAATAATTACAGAGAAACTGGGCTAGGGGAAGGAAAAAAAAAAAAAAAAAAAGAGCAGCTCCTGCTGCCAGAGCAGTCCTTTCACTCCTGGTGATAGCATAAATATTATAACAGACACTAAATAAACTTCTTAATAAAAAGTTTATCTAAAGCCAGCTTGCCTCATCCTATAGGGGGGCTCATCCCAATTTCCGCACTAGCATCACCACAGCAAACACAACGGTGCACGTGTGTTACCAGCGGACCTGAGGGCCACGGTCCAGGCTGGAAAGTAATTTACTCAGCTGTTGTTATATTCTGGTAAGGAACGGTTCGGTTTGTTTGGGTTGATTTTTTTTTCCCCTTTTGATTTCAGCATCCACAAAAAACAGTTTAAAAGGATAGAGTCAATTGGAAAAACCATCAACGATGAGGCGAGTACAGTCTTTGGTACAGTAGTAAGACTTACCCATCAGCACATCTAGCAGATGAACGCGCTATATTCCCTGATCTGGTATGTAGCAGCTTTCCATTTTTAAAGAAAGGACAGGGTGCTCTCACTTTTGGTTTTATGTCAGGTATTACACGTGTAAGCAAAACACAAGAGGCCATGCTCATGCACCTAAAAAGCTAACATTTCCTACTCCCCCAACCCTGTCCCTCACATAGTAGTAGTCTAGTAGGGGACCTTCCTCCTAACCTTCAAGTGAGTGTAACAGCCTTGAAAGCAAGCGATAATCGTGACCTTAAATTAAGAGAAAACATTTCTGTAAGTTTCATAAAAGGCAGATTTTATGTCAAATACAATGAAAAAGAGAATACTGTTTTTAAACACTCTTTCACATGGCTCATGTATTTGTCACTTGCTTTTTATGGTCACGCACTCGGGCAAGACTTGTAGCAGATTAAGAAGAACCACTGGAGCAAATTTAGTCCACACAACACTTACTCCTTGCACCTGATTTAACTCTCTCAACATGGGTAAAATTCAAAGATACTGCTATCACTGAAGCTTCCAAAGCCTAGTCCTCAGAGTCACCTCTGACTGGATACTGTCTGGGCCAGGGAACTCGTGCATTATGGGGTGTATAGCCACTTACCAACGCTAGGTTACATCTACATTCATTATGTAGTCCCCCATGACCATAGCATCTGGGCACATCAAGTCTTTTTATTAATTTGCCTAGATCCTTGGACATGAAAGAACTTTTATTCTGACAGTACACCTGTAAATAAGTCACAAGAACCACAGCTCAGATTTGTCAAGATAAGCAGGTGCCTTGGCAGGCAATTCCGATAGCTCCAACAGACCTCAAGTTATCCAGGATTAGGCAAAAAGTCTGTGAAAAGCGAAGTGAACCCTGGTCCACAGTTCAGCCTCACATCATTAAACAATCCTTTCACGCACAGAGGCAGGATATACACAACCCAAGGAAGAGCCCAGAGCAAAAAGACATGACAGAAGTGCTTGATCTTGCAATCCAATAAGCTGTTCGCTTCCCCGTCAAGTCTATGTGATCTGCAGACTCTTCTCAGGGTGCTGTACCAATTTATTTGGGGGGAAAAAAAAATTAAAGTCAGCATTCAGCCCTCGCTATCCCTTCACCCACGAGTTTCCTTTGAGGGTCCTGGGCAGCTCCTGCCCTCGCGCAGCCTGGGGAGCAGCTCTGGTGAGGGATGATGAGCTGTGACGAGCAGGAGCTTCCAGCTCACACGATGCAACCAAAGGGGAAGAAAGCAAATGAACCCAAGAACTGTCTCAGGGGTGGCAGTGTCAAGAATCGAGGGAAAAGTATCGCTAAGAGATGCAACAACTGAAACAAGTCCAAAAGCATCCACTACAATTTTTTTTTTTTTTTGGTAAGAGCTCATATTTCTTTTTTGTTTATTATCAGAAAGAAATACAATACATTTCCTAGCCCATAAAATACACATATAATTTTTGTGGTAATAAGACCCAGGAGAGACATAAATATTCCCAAGGGTTTCTGCAGTTCAGAAGAACACTGTAAAACAGTTTGATAACTTGGAGATTACATTTCCTTCCATTCACCACACACACAGTCAGACACACACACAAAGGCCTGCCAAGGGGAGCATTATTGATGTTTTATAACTACAAGCCAATAAACCTCATGAATTTCATTTATTTGAAGACTGCAATAGAAGCAGAAAGGCAAGTAGCATCCTTAAATTTGGGATCATTAATTTAATCCCCACCCCCAATACACACCAGCCAGCTTTCTATGTTAAATCCTTTTATGGTCCTTTTACCAAGAGTAAGCAAAACCAGTAAAAGGCATTTGGAAGGAACATCACAAGCCCATTCAGCAGCACCCTTCCTGAATTATCCATAGCAAAAGGTGATGCGATATTTCTTCTGGCGGAGCTTTTGTTTTGTTCCCAAGAATAATTAAAGGTTAAGATAGAGAAGGGAGCGGTCTTTGCCCCTGAGCAGCTGAAACCAGTCCTTCTGACCCATTCTCCCACAGAGACCAGAGCCTCCCTGCCGGAGGTCCTGCTCAGCTCACAGGTCTCACCTCCTCCACTTCACCCACTACCGACATGGAGAGGACCCGGCAGCCCCTTTTCTGGGTGATCTCTGGCACACAGCGCATGAGGCACTGGGGGTGCGGGGGGGTTGCAGAGCAAGACCAGAGCTGGCACCAGAGTCACAGCAAGGGATTCTCCTCCCCTCCCCAAAGCTGACACAAGAGTATTCAGAGCAGCAGCACGTCCAAGACGGTTTGTTTAAGAATCATGAGATCATCAAACCCGCTATTCTAGAGTAGTGTTTCTGTAAGATGCTGTGATCAAATCCGACCCACCAGAGCCACCCATGCCTTGCGTCAGCGGGCTTATTTGTGGCATTTGGCACCGTAGTTTCCATTTGCAAGAACACAGAGAGCATCAGCTGTGCCTGCTCTGAACTGCGATAAAGTCGCTCCATGTGGAAAGAAAAGGTAGATCAAATCCTTCAACCGTCAAAAGCTTCAACAGAGAAGAAATAAGATGCTGTGGAGTGGGGAGTGCCAAAAATCCATCAAACGCAGGTTAGCTCTCTTGTCAGTGGTGCTAAATAGGTATAAATGGACATGTGCAGTCAGGCAGAGACAGCACCGTGGGGAGCTCGATGAGGGAGAAGGAGGAGGGAGGCAGCTCCCCTTCCAGATGGGATAAATCAGCATCTGTTTTGTTCTCAGCTTTGAACACCTAAACGCATCTTAAATAAAAAAATAAAACAAGTCACCACACAGAGGCAGAGGACTACGAGACTGAAAGGCAGAAGGACTCGTGAAATCAGATGGCATGCACTCTGGACAATGCATTCAGACAGGAATGGACTGGTAATCCTTCGTGACTTGAGCGATGTCGCTTGTTTTGTCCTCGTGCACGTTTTGAATGCAAACCCTTGTTTTGTAAAAGCAGCTGCTTAGTTATGCACATTTCTTGTAAACATCTCTACTCCATAAGGCTGCAAAATTTAATAAACCTCTTGACT
Organism: Burhinus oedicnemus; assembly: GCA_008921705.1. Classification (NCBI taxonomy): domain Eukaryota; kingdom Metazoa; phylum Chordata; class Aves; order Charadriiformes; family Burhinidae; genus Burhinus; species Burhinus oedicnemus. The sequence goes on along the minus strand of VFFE01006446.1, from coordinate 250,162 downwards.
CCCATTACCTCCGCTTTAAGATTTCTGAGCAACGTTTCTATTCCGTGAGTCACCGATGATGTGCCCTGCCCAGCAGAATAAACGAGAGACAACAGCTGCTCCCATCTGAAGCATCCCCGTATCGCAGCTGCTGCCTTCCAGAAGCCCCGGCTCAGCCGAAGAGCCGCCGCGCAGCAGAGGGGTCACCCTGCAAGCACGCAAGTGAAGTTCATTGCCACCCAAAAATCTGTCTCTGTTCTGCTGGAGACCAAAACGCACCCGTGGCAGTTACAAGCATCACAGAAGACACTTATTGGTACAAAGTTTAGTTCATGAAACTATTCAGCCTGGGACTTAAACACCTCCCCTGTCCTACAAAAGCTAAGCACAAGCACCGACCATGCATCACCCAAAATCCCACTGCACAGGAGAACTGATTTCAAGAAACAGCGATTTTAAATCTGACTAGTTGTTTGGATTCTGTTCCTCTTTGGCTTTGGGTGCAGCTTTCAGATGATCTGCCTCTCCCAAATACACCAAAAAAAAAAAAATATACAAGTTATTACTTTATTTAAAAGCACACCTTTTAAAAAAAAAAAAAACAACACCAAAAAAAAAAACAACCCAAGGCACACACCAAGATTTCACGCAAGCACAAGTGTTTGACAGAGAAGTTTCTCAAACCAGGAAAAAAAAAAAAAAAAGCATTCTTAAGGCTGCTGTCAGAATATTGGCAACAACATATGGAGCCCTTCTCCCCCAAAGCAGATGCCCAGGACAGCCACGCGGTCATGGAAAGCTGTTGCTGTCGGAGGACAGCCCCACGAAGACTTCTGGGTGCCCCTGTGGCTGGACAGCATTCGGCCACCCACACGGCGGTGCAAGACTCCAGCCAGGATGGTCACATTGGCTGGGCCAAATGGTTAAATTGGGGATTGAAGTCTGACACTGCACGTAGGTACCTGTGCTGCGTTTTCTTCTTTAAATGCTCATCTTTGAAAACAAGCTTAGCTAATAAATAGATAGGAGAAATAAATTAAGCCTTTTGACAGAGCTAGCACTGCATTACCTGACATAGACAAAAACCTAATCTTTCCTTTAATTCCTTAAAAAAAAACAAAAAAACAAACCACCAACAACTTATGACTATTCAGGTAAATACGAAAAAGGCAAAAAAATATTACCCTTGAAATACACAAAATTATGCCTTATTCTCAAAAGAAATTATTCAGTTGTTCAAGCTAGCACCTATTCAGATGTATTTCCTTGAGGCAAAGTGTCTCTTTTCCCCAGCACCATCCTTCTCTTTGAAAGCAGTGTTCATCTTATTTGCCCCTTTTGGAAAGGAGGTTTGATAGGAAGCTAGAACAGATCTTAACAAGTATGCATCTAACTTCCTGACTCTATGTGGTTCCTCAGCCTTGCCCTACACATCACCTTGCAGCTCAATCCTGGAAAAAGCATGGGATTTCTAAGCAGCGGTCAGCTGGATACCAACTATGTGGCATCTGTGGTCACTTGCTCAGCTCTAATGGGAAGATGATGGCTTATGTCCATGGATTTGGCTGCCCTCTGACCGTGAGGCTGCTATAGCACATTTATGCCTTTGAACTCCTGTTTGCTAATTTATACTGAGTGCCAACTTCAATCATTATTATTACTCATTACTAATTACTATTCTTTACCTTCTTTAAGCTGAAAAAGAAAGAAGTTGTAGGAAGTGAAACATAGTGGGCACCATGACACAAAACCCACCAAACCCACAGACAAACTGACGTTCAACATCACCTGCATCTCCCTAAAGACAGCTGGGTCTCGCAACTGGTGTATCACTGCAGGACTGACCACGTACAATGTAAGCAGAATTCTGTGACCTGTGTGTGGATCTATGAAAACCGGTTTTCCTTAATACAGATTTGAATGTCTCAAAATGAATAAAAGCTGCCGTTTTATGAAAAAGATCAGAAATACAGAGCGGACAAGGCTAGCCTATGAGGAAACCAGTGACCAAGCCCATCTTCTGGCTCCATTCACCGATATAAAATACAATTGCTCTTGAACATTCCCGAAACATAATGAAAATGCCAGATAAAAGAGTGAGACATCTCACAGCAATGCTGGAGGGGAAAATATTGGAAGATTTATACATGTCTGGAGGTAAGTGGTGGAAAACAGTCTGCAGAAGGTGCAAATTTCATCTTTCCAGCTATTCATCACCTTAAAAGACACTTGCTGTGGGCAGAGAGACGTATTACAAATTTGTTACCAATTCCTCTTGAAAAACATTTCAAGAAAATTTAATTTTCCCAAAACAAAGTAAATAAAAGCAGTGTTGCTATCTGCACACCAATGCAAAACGCATTTTACATGCATGACTCGTGGTTTGTGCACGTGTTAAAAATGTAACAGAAGTGACAGGAGCTTTTTAAAAAAAAAAAGAGAAGAAAAGAACAAACTCAAAACAACTCTCAGCCATCTTCTTCCATAGCCTTGTCAGAAACATCAGATATTTCAATTTCCATTCATTTGCTGGTAGGACGATCAGTGTTTTAGTTTACAATAACACTTACAACTCAAGTTCTTCAGAAAGCTTGCATGGATTAAAGTTCCTACTATAATTAGTAGGAGTTGCAATGAAGTTGAGAAGCAGAAAGATGAGCCAAATTTGGTGTTACTTTAACACTTATCACAAGTCACAAAACCACAAAAGAAATGAAACATTTTCAAACAAACCAAGAAGATCCCAATTTTACAGCAAATACTAGATACTTTACAGGGAAGGAAACAACTTGTTTTAGTCATTTGAGTTTTTACCAGGTTTTTAAACATGTCACCAAGGAAAGGATCTTGTTGACCCCTAAACTGAGAGATGATTTGGATGGTAACCCAGATTTTTTTTTAATCACAGGCTGTTCCTGCCAAAGACAATGCAGAGGAGCAGACTGTTTCACACCTGTATGTCTATTTTTCACCACTCCTGATGATCACACACAATTAACTCTTACCTAAAGCAAAAGCCAGCTTGCTGCCTCTACTTCTTCCCTCCCAGGTCTCAGCAAAAACCATGAAACAAAGCACAGGCCACACCTCAGCACCACCTGCTCTCCCAAAAAGGGGCAGGTAGGCTCACTATTGCCCCCATCACCGCCCCATTCCCACCCCGACTTGGTTAGAGGTGGGGATGCTGCTGCTGGTGGAACTACCGAGGCACCCACGGCCCTGCTGAGCTGCACAGGGCCATTGGGCAAACACCCAGAGAGCTCGACCACCCAACGCAGCCACCCCACAGCACCAAGAGGGCAGTTAAGAGGGAGCAAGCAGACTCCAGAAAACATCAGTTTTATGAAGATCTTGAACTTATTACATTAATAGAGGAAATACTGAGACCTTCAACTGGATTTTTTTTTTCTGATTCTTGATTGAAGACCGCTTTCCCAGAGCAGCAGAAGTAATTGTAGCCTCAAATTGTAGCCACAAGAAGATGAAGTCTGCAGCATCCTCCTTCTCTTGCCCCACTCTCCAGGTCAGTGCTGCTCCTCTCCCGATATGCCTGTTGGAGAAGGTGCTCCAAAAAGCAGCCAGGATGCAGCAAGCACTTGACATGGCACAAAGTACACTAACAGTAATAAAATTCTCCTCTAAATTGCATCTGCACAAACCAGCCAAAATTTGGGAATGCCCATGATGTTTAAGGCAAGCCATATATGACCCAGAAAAGAACGGAAAATATCGACCCTGTTAGCGCCTTTTATTCACAAGATAATCTCTGCAAGTGGCTTAGTGGTCAAGAAAGAATTTGTCTCTGACTGGTCAAAAATAAGTGATAGTAAGTGGCTACAGAAATGAATAGTTTTCATGGACTTCCATTTAATAAATAGGTTTCTTATGTTAAGCAAGTTTCCTATCTCTAAGGCCACTGTTTCAGTGATTGTGTCTGCAATATTACAAGAATACAACCATTTTTATTTCAAGCTCTTTTAGCTTGGAATGAAACCTCTGAATCAAAAATATCAGTGGATCTTCAGCTTATTTTAAAATATCTTGAAATAATAATTAAAAATTGTTTTGAGGAAGCCCAGGTTTCATGCCTTAGAAAGCCTGTAAGTCATACTGATGTCCAGTCTTTTTTTTTTTTTTTTTAGCAGTAAGAGCTGCATTAACCAGCTTCTCAGTGCCTGCACTGCCACTGCCTGCAGGGCTAATCAGGGTCACATTTGCTTTTTTAATCCCAAGATGCAACCCCTCAACTCTTTCCTGCGCTAATTGGACAGTCGTACCTGAAAGGTGCATCCTGGATCTCTGAACTACCATCTCTCCCTGCCACTGGAGCAAAACAACATGTTAATAGGCAAACAAAGTAACTGCATTAGATGGCAATTACAGACCTGTGGATTATCACATAGGATTTAGCGTAACTCATCTGGCTGTAAAGCGGGCAGTGACGAGTACTGCAGAGTGGTAAATGGGAAAGGCACACGGCATTTACCCTGATGAGTAAACGGAGATTGAGCACAGGCTGGTGGAATCCCAACGTTACAGGCAAAACCTCCTGCTATAAGGGTGGTGAGACCCTGGCCCAGGTTGCCCAGAGAAGCTGTGGCTGCCCCATCCCTGGAGGTGTTCAAGGCCAGGTTGGATGGGGCTTTGAGCAACCTGGTGTAGTGGGAGGTGTCCCTGCCCAAGGCAAGGGGATGGAACTAAATGATATTTAAGGTCCCTTTCCAACCTAAACTATTCTATGAATCCTGCTGCCATCTAAGTCAAATTGCTCAGCTGCCTACAACAATGCAGGTTCAGTTAGAGACCTCCTCCATTTGAAACGTTTAATAACACAAAGTTTTGGCTTGGATCGCTGATACAGTGACCATCACTTCACCTGCATGCTCCAAATCAGCTGAGAAGACTCCTAGGAACAGGGTGCTCTGTCCTGGAAATAAGTCCACATAGCCTAGAAACAGCTGAAAAATCAGCTGTGTGGTTCAGGCATTTGTTCTGACCTAATTATTTCTAAATGAGCCTAGAGGGGTTTGAGGTATTTCCCCCCTCCTCTCTCTCCAGGTAATATTGGAAATCCTTAACTACATTTCCAACCTGGTGAATTCTATAACGCTTCTCACAATATTAGTGACAGATAAACCAAGGGGTGGGATAGTAAATGTCTTTACGTGTTTGCTGAAAATTCTTTAAGCAGAGATTTCAAATGACAAACCAGTGGTCACCAGAGACCTCTGAGGTCAGTGCACAGATGGATCCATCTGCAAGGTATATCCCTATAGCCCAGTGAGTCCAGAGGATTAGAAATGATGGAGGCAGACAAAAATGCACGGTCAGGTATTTATCAGTTTGTAGAGCTCCTTAGCTGACACACCAACTCACAGGGGGATTCTAGTGAAGCTTTATTTGATTCAGGAACAAAACTGCTTCTTAATATTTAAATTACTTTCCTTGTTCTTACTCTAAAAATAGCTACTGCTAACACTCAGCTTTTATCTGGAGTTGTAACACTCCCTAACGATACCAGCTGAGGCCCCCCAGCTTTCAGACTTGCTACCATCTTTTTTTTTTGTTGTTCTTTAATCCATGTCTCAAATCTCCTACCTCTTCCCAAAAGTCATAGTTCAAGAAGCCAGAAAAGTAATGAGCTTATACTCTTTATTCATTTCCAGTTATTGCTTGTAAAAGCAACTTGTTAACGAACCAGCTGGTCTTGCTGCATGGCCAGATCCTGCTCAGCACAAGCCAGGAGGGCCGACTGCGGCAAAGTAAGGCAAAGGGAATTCCCTTCCCCTTCAAAAGTATCAAGAAGCAATAAAGATTTCTTTATAGCCACCATAATAGACTTTGCACTTGGCCAAGTTTTACGTCAGTTATATTTTATAAGGGAGAAAAAGGGGCTGAAGGGAGGAAAGCAGGCGGTGATCACATCCTGACTTCACTTGGAGGGGGGAAAAAGGGGATAAAGTTTTATAAGTGCTACAAAGTGTTAATCATATTTCAATGATTGGAAACCACTTTGCTAACTGCAGCCAAGGAAGAAAATAAAGAGGAACGTAAAAAAAAAAAAACAGGTTTCTGGATCTATGCATACAGAAAAATGACAATTTTTAATTCTTCACCTGCACGTGAAGATACCTACCATGTGCTGTCACCCCTGCAAATGGGGAAACAAAGAAGAAACGTGGCTCTAGAACACAAGTTGTTCAGAAATGCCCCTGGGGGGGTGGTGGAGGATAAAGAAATTATGTGAATTACTTTTGTTTACTGAGTAAAAAGCAAAAACTATGACAGTCTAGAGAAGATGTGCAGTGAAGTTTGGGGGGTTTATTGTTATATGTTTTTAAAGGGCAAGTTACCTGACCTGACCAACTATAGAGTTGCCAGCTTGGCATCAATCCCAGGTAAAATAATCGAATGGCTGATACAGAACTCAATTAATAAAGAATTAAAGAAAATGACTACAATTCATCCATAAACCCATGTTGACTGAAATAACAGGCCTTGATAAGATCAACACGATCTCTTCCATAAAAACTTACTAAATACCAGTATGGGTAAGTATTGATGAAGGTACTTCAAACTTTCCCAAGGCGTCTCACCCGGCGCAGTTCGGGTGTTGTTCGGTGACCCAGCCCGCTGTACGAGCACAGCGCACGCCAACAGCACAACCACTGCCTGCTGCGCCCCTTCCACATCTACTACGCAGTGAAGGCATCATCTCAACCTCCGATATTCAGGAACCAGCGCCAGCCTGGGTGCTTTTCCAGGCTCCTTCAGGATCACTGGCACGAAACATCTCCTCGGCACAGCTTACACGGCATAAATAAAAGCAGGTAGAGACATAACCAAGATTGAGGTGCAGGTCCTTTCCCCCCCAATCTGCTGATACGAAGCTAAACTGGCACATTTGAGGCATGAGAGATATACAGACAACTTAACAGACTAGGAAAAGCCATAGAAACAAGAGCCTGTCTGCAGATGGAAGCAGGCAGAGGGTGTCAGAGATGAGGAAGGAGGAAACAATAGAGAAAGTGAGGATATTGGGAAAGGTAAACGCTTGCCAAGGAAAAGAAAAAAGCCACAAATATTTTCACATGTAGGAGGCACTTTGAAAAAGGATGACTTTTTTTCCAAGTGTTTAACTTAACGCTTCCGGGCTTCTTCGGTTCCTGTTATTGCTCTGCAGTGCCTCCCCTTTCCAGAGCACCGAAGCCCAGGAGCAGCGGGGGTGAGGGGACGGAGCCTGGAGCCCACAGCAGCACAAGGCACACCGGGGCACTGCAGGGGCTGAGCCCTTCCAGGGGTTCCAAATCAAGTCTATTCCCTCCCATTTCCCCCACCGCCAGCCAACTTTGCAACTTAATTATAAATCTTTTCTCCCACAAAAAGAGCGGCCAATATTCCCAATCTCATATCAAATCTGTGGTAAACTCCACAGCATCTCTTTTATTTCCAAATGAATTTGCCTTATTAAAAAGTAATGAGCTATTAATTAACTTTGCACTCATACAAAGCTGTTTAATTCTCAATCCAATTAACAGCAATCTGCTGAAGGATTCTAATGATTATTTTAAATTTGCTAAGAGAAACATCTCTGAGCCTTTCGTAATAAGATACTTACAGAATGGCTTGGGCTGGATCTTGCTCGCATTTTAATTCAATAACATTTTTAAAATACTTCAACATCTCTCTACAACATTATCTTTGACACCATATCATTTAGATGCAAAGCAAGGCTGAAAAACTAAAACTGCTTATTTGGAAGTTGTTTTGGAGGGATTATTTTGTTTTGAGCTTTCAGGGTCATATCAACATAGGCATAGGGGGTTCCAAACCCTCAAGTGCAGTTTCCGTCCAGGTACGTCTCACAGGGACCTCACACAGGTATTTGCTTTGCAAAGACCGTGGGAAGAGGCTGCTTACCACCTTTTCAAAGGGTTATGAAGCCTCCTCTCACTGCACAGAGGGGCTCACTCAGCAGCCCGATGTGGGGCTTATCTTGTTAAGTTATATTACGTTAAGTTATAACGGTAATGACAGTGCTTATCTCGTACAACTTCTAAACCTAAATATGGGCTGGTCTTACATGGTTGGACTAGACAGACTTTATGTCCATATGATTTTGGCATCTAGAGGTTTTCCCCCCTCTAATACAAAGATAAAAGAACACAGAGCTGTGTAGCGTACGCACCTGCAGTCACTACCCAGACTCCCCTCGCACCTTTTCTGACAGAGGATAAAGAACTCCCAAAATCTGCCCTTTAAGGAACAGTCATTCTCTCTACTGCTGCAGCAAAAGCATCCGACAGCTAGAAAATTGCAGCTTTTGATTCTCGCTAATATTATAAATTTTCCCAAAAGCGAGCGAAGAATACCCTCAGCTCAAAACACACAGGGGCATTCAGGAAGACAAAACCCCACTTTCCAAAACCACAAATGAAAGAAACTTTAATACTCAACATCACAACTGCATATATGGTTCTTAATAATTAATTGCCACTGCCTACTCAAAATGAAAACTGCCAGAAAACCTGCAGATCAATATTCAATTCTGAGCAATTCTGCGGTGTGCCGTATCACATGGGTCCCAGATACCCAATTTCAATCATATGTTCAGAGCAGGAAACTTATAAGGCGGTTCTTAACTTGCCTTTACACAGGTTAACCCACATCCCACACAAAAACCTATCTAGTTTAGCTTTATACATAGCCAAACCTGAAGTAGTATAACCTATGGCATGTTAAAACGGATATGCTTATCTAGAAATACAGCAACGGTTAAAGTCACAGTGGTACAAGGATGTGAGGAAGGGACACTGAAGTGTCATAGAACACAGGGTTTGGGGTTTTTTTTAATTTTTTTAATAACACAATTCTTCTAACACTAACATTTGGTCAGTGTCAACATCTTTTTCTCATCCAGCTAGAGGGGCTTGCTGCTGTTTACTACAGGCATGTTATTTGGTCCTTTACCTATTTCTGCAGTCTTGGTGGATTTCCCCACTTCATACACTACTAACAGCGGAATCCTGTGCAAGATCTGTCCCCGTGACACCGGTACCCACCTAGGGAACTGAGGCCAGGAAAGGGCGCACCACCCAGGCTACAAACAGAATCGCGTCTAAGAACAAAATAAACAAATTCTGGCACATCAATGAGTCCCAGTTAAAGTCAGCTCTTCTCTCTGTGCGCCCATGTTGGCAAGAAGCTGGATACATCAGGAGAGAAAGCTGAATTTTCCTCATTTTATATATTTAGGTAGTTCCCAAAACAGTTGCCTAAATTTGCTTGCGAAAACTTTTGAGATGTCCACAGTAACAAATCAAATCAGAGGCTGCTTTTTGCTTCGCTGTGATCCTCTAGCATTTTTAATTCTCATGTGGCATCGTGCAGGACAACTGCACAGTGTGGAGCAAGGACTCCTGATCTTCCTGATTGATGACGAGTATCTTTAGGTTTTATTTTTCTCTCTCTCATAGACAGTTCATTCTGCACAGCTCCGGTGTTCATTTGCATGCTTCATAGCCTCCTGCTTCAGAGGGAACGCGTGCTACTGTTTGATGATTTACTATCTGCCTTTGATTGAAGCTGAGGGCATTTCACATTATTTTATTATCTAATGCATGTACACACAGCGGATTTTAACTGCTGCATCCATATTCTTATTTTACAAATCAATGCTGTGCCTCTCTCCAAATCAAAAGAGCCATCTGAAGTTATTGATCTGTTCATATTTCTTTTTCTATTGATTGTGTCATCTACACCACCATCAAGTTTCCTTTGGCACAGAGCACGTTCACATTATGCAATTTTCCACATTCAGTGTAGTGACAACTGCTATTAACTTGCCCCAAAGTAACAAAAGTTAAGCTTCCTGAATATTTTGTACATAACGTCTGGACACACACATTCCTACACACAAGAATTACTTTTAGCGTGACCTCTGCCTAGTTAGATTGGATAAATTACTACAGTTGACAAGGTTTCCCCAATCTTACTGGATGGCCAGTGAACCAAACACAGCAGTCAAAAAGATTACCTAGTTTGCAAAATTCAGGATCTGAAAGAGGATATATGAAGATGCTTTATGCTTTTACAAAGCAGAGAGAGGGCTTTAAGAACCATTTACGTATCTTGCTTAACCAAAGAGAACCTGAATTTGAAAACAACTCCTGTTGAACTACTCAGCTATTTTCAGTGAGTTAAACAACAAACCCACAAAAATACACACCGCCCAGCTTCTTCCATAAAAATTACCTCTACAAATTATTTTTGTCAAATTCTATTATATAGAAGTTCTTTCCTATAGAAGTGACACAGCAGTAACTAAATAGGTTCTTGGTGTATTAAGGAATTAATACTTGTCATGTGACTTCTGCAAGAGGGGAAACAACCGTGCACCGTTATGAAGGCAAACTTGTACACCAGTTTTTAAGACTTCGGGCACAGAAAATGCATTTCTCTTTAAAAGAGTAGATATTTTAAACGCGTTCCTTCTTCCTTGACGGAATTCAACTGTGCCTTGAGTTCAAGAAGATGCTGGAAGTACGATTCCTTCATACAGATCCAGCATATGGTCCCCTCAGACTCTCTCAGTGCAGTAGTACGAGTTTTATGGAAGCTGATGTTACGCAGCTTCACAGAAGGGTGGGCAAGTGTGTCATGACCTGGGCTGTGTCGTGCACAAACAGTACGTCCAAAGCGTCACACATGCACTGGATTTGCCTGTGCGCGGCCATGCTGCTTGAACCGCACCACATGTTTCATGTATCTGAGAAGCTCTGGATAACAGGCGTTTTTTGTGCATAATATATATGGATGTACCTCATTTATATAAGCACCAGGAAAGACAGCAAAATAAACATCGACAGCTACAGTTTTGCTGCAGCACAGAAAAGGATTTGACTAGATTTGAGACACGGCAAGCCTTTTCTTGGGATGAATAAAAACATTACATATAAAAGTTATGATATTTTAATTTGACAAAATCGATGATGTTATAACTCATACTGTATTAAAATGCAGATAGGACAGGGATGAACCAGTTGCTAACACTCCACAGCAACAATCTGAAGCAAGGACTGAAAAAAGAGACACATCCAACTGAAAGAACTAAATGCAAATATGTAAATGTAAAATACTACTATTTAGCCTATTTTTTTTTTTCCTGGGAGAGTCAACAGAAAGCAGCACTTTCTTTTAAAAAAAACAGATTTTGTTTGGTAGAAAACTGGGCACACAAAGTTCATGGAAGTGCAGGATCATTACAAATTAAATGATTACTGATGCACGAAATACAACATGGCTGGAATCAGGTAAACAAAGCAGTAAGACAAGAAAAATCTGTCACAGCCTAGGCACCTTGCACCTGTAACTTTGCAAGAACTTGTTCTTTTTTCAGTGCAAAATGCTGTCAGTTATGAAATGAGCAATCTGTTCTCCTCAAAACAAAGGAAAACCCAAGGTCCAATTTGTGCAGCTTCAGCTTCTACACATGGGAAGACAATTCAAAACCATCTCAGCAGCAGCTTGAATTCACGTACTCAAAACCTGAGGATGCCATCTGCAGCCCTACATTTACATTTAACATTAAATTGTGCTTCTGGCAAACTTCATTCTCTGCCTACAGACCCTCAGTCCCCTACTCCAGCAGCGATTCCTACACCACTCTTCCAACATCCACATGTGCGCTCCTGAACTAAAAGGACATCTGCTCTTGAACCCTCAAAGGAAAACCCGTCATCACAATTCAAGATGCATCACACAATATTTAACATCATAACATGAGATTTAGAGCAACGGTGAACACGCTGACAGTGCAGAGGATCCCCAGAAACACCTAACGCTGTTGTCACCACAGTTTTCTCTACAACTGCTTTTTTTCCAGCGGTACAAGGCATGCACATGGAGAAACACGGACACCACCTTTGTTCTGAAGTCACACAGCCACAGCTGCTCTCTTTTGCAGAGGCCAAGAACCAATTTGATACTGCCTGCTGTAGTTCTGATACGGACCGAAGTGCTGAAGCGATCGTTATTTTCAAGCACAGCATGGTTGTGGGCTGGGCAACCATCAGGCAACGCTGGGAACATGCTGCCTTCACAACCACCACAAATGACCCCACAGTCTTTAAAAATCACTCATCTCTATCAACATCTACTACTAACTGTATCTACTGTTTAGAAAGTAATTATTTTAATCTTGGATTTATCTTAAAGTCTTGAAGATGCATAATTTGCATGCAGAACAGCTTATTATAAATCTTCTTGCAAACAAGAACAACTACAAAGTCACTTTGTACAACTTTCAAAGTTGAACGGTTCTAAAAAAACAGACAAATCCAGTTACTTGCAGCATGGCATCCCGTTATTTAATGCTGGGACACTTTCCTAGAGCTACTACACCGTTCATACACTGCATGGGTATTTCTCTGTCAATATGGATCAGTCCCTGCAACGCGTAACTGATTTTCCATAGTATATGTTAAGCGTGGTCAAACAACTTAAAGCCTTAATAGGTATTTTAGCAGATCGAAAGAAATACAAACAAGTACAGGCATTTTGATGTTTGCCACCACTAACAGTTTAGAAGCTTTCAGGACACATATGTTTAATCAGACAGAGCTGATTAGGATCATGGCTGAGTGATTATTTATTGACATGTGCATAGAGGGATGGAAACAGAATGGGATAATTGGTTCCTTGCCAGAGTAGCTGGCAATCGTTATTGACCACTTTTTATTTTTGGACATTGGCCCAAATATAATACTGTAGGTGCCAGATAAGCTTTACGTTCAGCAAAAGTGAAACTACATGCATAACTTCACATATATGATTAATCCCTTTAATAGTGGGCCAAGCTACTCCCAAACCCTCACAGTCAGTCAGGGCCTCCATCTGCATATGTTACAGAGCAGTTACACACACACACATTATTTTCAGCAATCCAAGCAGAAAAACAAGTTGGCATTTAAAAAAGAGAAACACAGCAGCAGTTAGATGCATTTTAGGCACTTGGTATGAAGCAGTAATCACCACCTTTCTTCACAGCCCAATATTGAAACGAGGGAAGAGCAAATGTTTGCTTTTCTGAGAAGGGCAATATTCCAACAGATGAGAAGTAGAACCACCAAATATTGACAGAGTGTGAGGATTCACAATAAAAGCGGCATAAGGTCTCTGTCCCTGTTGGGACTTGAACTTAAGCCCCTTCACCTCCTAGGAGTGCTTGGTCTATCAGCTGAACTGGTGGTAATAATCCTGTCTAAGGTCTGCAAACAGAGATATCATGCTCACAAGACAAGATCACAAGGAAGAGAGATGGCTTAAAAATTGCTGGGACTCATCTGTTTCAACAAAGCTGGAAGTAGGGAACGTTTGTGGGTCAGCTCCAAAAAGTCAACAGGAGCCTTTCCACATATTTTGATGGGCTTTGAAGCAGACCCTTAAGCTCAGCTGCTCAGCTGTTAATATGCAAATCTTTGAATAAATCCAAAGAACACCTTTACGTCTCCTCTATATGGCTAAAGTCATATCCAAAATTCAGATGCTTGTGTTTCATCTGCAAGCAGCATCAATGAAAGAACATAGATCAGAAACACAGATTTTTCAGTCTAAAAATTAGTCTACCAACTCTCCCCCCATCCCAGGCCTTTTCTTAAGCATCCTTCTCACTTTACTGGAAATTACCATACCTGAAAAGACACTTTAGCCCATATACGTAAATTACAATATTTTCACAGACCCTTTTTTAGCACTGTAATTTACCTTTAATAATTAATAGCAAAGAAATTAAAAACAAAATCACAGCATTTACTTATGGGATTGCTAATCAACTTTCCAGCTTCGTTAGAATTAAGAGTACTCTCCTCAAGACCGCCTCAGAAGCCTCTGTCCCCTCTTCTGCATTGGACTATGTGCACAAGTGTACATCCACACACACGCTCCTGAACCTTTGTAGCTGCAAAATGAAAATACAGAAAAACCTGTCTGCGGCATTAAGAGTCAAAACACAAGAGTACAAACTGTTTGAATTACAAGCAGCTACATTATTTTAAGTTTTAAACCCTAAAAACGGGAGGTGGAGGGGAGGGAAGTCAACCCAAAAACTAGTTCAAATAGTTCCTTATTTTGAGCAGGTAGAAGAACATATTTCAGAAGGCCACGTAGCTTTGTGGGTTATTCCCAGCTTTGTTTTTTTAGCAGGGATCATCAATTTGTGTGGAGAGTTTTTGTGCAGATTGAAATCCTTCTATTCAAAGAGAAACCCCAAGAGCATCACTTGAATCAACCTCTGATTTGGGATAAAATTTACAACTTAGTATTTTTTACAACAATAAAAAATACATGTGGCCAGGATAAGATGCATATGGAGCAGAAAAACATGACAGAACTTGCTTTCAGAGTTCATCAAATTCCCAAAGCCAGCAGAGGCTCCACAAAAGCACTTCTTTTACTATCAAATTCAGAAATATTTCTGCATATGCAAACAGATACCCGTTAGTAATTTTGATAAGCAGCAATCTGTGTATATCTACCATTAAACACAGACATTTTAAGAGATTTGGAGGAAGGTGCTGGGGGGGGCGGGGGGGGAGGTAGTCAGCTATATACACGAGGCTTTATCTGTATGACAAAACAGCACGAAGAGAAAGCAATTTAGAAGCTGGCATTAACTTCCTTACTTTAATACCTCCAAGTTAAAAAAAAATCAATAGATTTTAATTGTTCAGTACAAAGTAATGTTTTGCTCTGAACTAACGCAAAAAGTTTCCATGTTCTCTGCTAAAGAAAGCTCCTCAACAAGTATTTATTATTGATCAAGATTTTTCTCAGCAGTAAAACTAACTCAATTTCAATCTCCTATAATATAAAACTTGAAAGTTTCCAACAGAAAAATTAAGCAATGCTCCAAGAATACACTAAAAGTTGTCAGTTTTTCCTGTCTTCCCACCCCCTCCAAAAAGTTTCTAGTTTATCAGCGACATTATCAGCATAACCACGTGTCTAAGGGAAGATGTTTCTGTGTCCAAGAGATCCTGGTCAGCTGTTTAGATTCCTCAGAGCAGACAAGAAACAGAGCGGGACGCACTTATCATAGAATGGTTAGAGTTGGAAGGGACCTTAAAGATCACCTAGTTCCAACCCCCCTACCGTGGGCAGGGACACCTCCTACTAGACCTGGTTGCTCAAAGCCTCATCCAACATGGCCTTGAACACCTCCAGGGATGGGGCAGCCACAGCTTCTCTGGGCAACCTGGGCCAGTGTCTCACCACCCTCACAGTCAAGAATTTCTTCCTGATCTCTCACCTGAATCTCCCCTCTTCCAGTGTGAAGCCATCACC
Organism: Burhinus oedicnemus; assembly: GCA_008921705.1. Classification (NCBI taxonomy): domain Eukaryota; kingdom Metazoa; phylum Chordata; class Aves; order Charadriiformes; family Burhinidae; genus Burhinus; species Burhinus oedicnemus. The sequence continues at coordinate 234,841 of VFFE01006446.1, read as the reverse complement.
CCTCATCCTGTCACTACATGCCCTTGTAAAAAGTCCCTCTCCAGCTTTCTTGTAGGCCCCCTTTAAGTACTGGAAGGGGCTCTAAGGTCTCCCCCCAGAGCCTTCTCTTCTCCAGGCTGAACAACCCCAACTCTCTCAGCCTGTCCTCACAGCAGAGAGGCTCCAGCCCCCTCATCATCTTTGTGGCCTTCTCTGGACTTACCACACTTCCGATGCAGCCCAGGGTGTGGTTGGCCTTCTGGGCTGCAAGCACACATTGCCGGCTCATGTTGAGCTTCTCATCCACCAACACCCCCAAGTCCTTCTCCTCAGGGCTGCTCTCAATCCATTCTCTGCTCAGCCTCTATTTGTGCTTGAGATTGCCCCGACGCATGTGCAGGACCTTGCATTTGGCCTGGTTGAACTTCATGAGGCTGGCACGGGCCCACCTCTCAAGCAGGTCCAAGTCCCTCTGGATGGCATCCCTTCCCTCCAGCGTGTCAACTGCGCCACACAGCTTGGTGTCATCAGCGAATTTGCCAGGGGTGCACTCAATCCCACTGTCCTTGTCAACGACAAGGGTGTTGAACAACACTGGTCCCAGTACCGACCCCTGAGGAACACCCCTTGTTTAATAGTCAATTTTTCAAATACAGTTTCAAATGTAGTTAAAAATTCAGTGGCAGGAAATTACAATAGAGACATTAAACAAGGCCATACATCTCTGGTTTCCACATTAAAAAGACCGAAAGAAATATCTTAAGAGATTCTGCAACAAGAACCATGAAACACCAACTTACTAGAAGACATATTACAGCCTTTGATAACTACCTGGTATCACAGCTCCTTTTCAGTGTTTAGTTTTCAAGGATACTGTCAGAATGAGATTTCAGCATCCCACTGGGAAGATATATTGGTTGACGTTGCATTTAACACATAGCTGCACAGCTGGTGTCCCAGGCAGAGCTTTGGCTCTTAGACCCCCAAGGACCCTCCAAAAGGGCTGAGGACCATGAGCAAGAGACAGCATCCATCTGATAGAGCAAGCCAGAGCATCTCTGCCAGCACATTTACCATCCTCACTAGGATCCATCTGAACTAGGATGGAGGTTACAGCTCAAGTAAGGAAGGGACCAGAGGACAGGGGAAAGTGAGCCCAGCAGAGGGCCATCAGGATGGCCAGGGCTGGAGCAATTACCCTCAGAGTAGGGGCCAAAGAAACTGGGCTTTCTGCAGATAATAACTCAGAATACCCAGAATCACAGAAAAAGCAGGAATAAGAGTTACCAAGTTTTCACCTGACCCAAAAACATCCCCCCCATTGCATTTTCCTCCCATCCTTGCCCTACTCCTCTCATTTTTACAACCCCCTGATATTCCTTCTGCCTCTGTCCTCTTACCAACTATCACATCTAAGGACTCCCTGAACTGGCTTTACAAAGTAATTCAGTCTCAGGCCACTTATCAGCATGACGGACATCAACCTCCCACCCAAACAGTGCTCAAAACAGAAGGTACAACACCAGGGCAGCTTTCAACACACATTCAGATGAGACACCTACTCAGCACTGCCTTTGTTTCCCCCTCCTATCTTCCACTGAGGAAAGGAATTTTCTTTCAAGACTGGAAAAAAAATTAAAAAAATGCTTCATGCAGCATAAGTCTGTGCAGGGAGAACTCTTAGATCATCTGTGGAACAGCAAGTCACCAAGCAGACTAACAGCAGCCCAGGTCTTCCCATGGTTTCTTAGGGATTAAGAAGTCCTCACCTTCCTCCAGCTGGAAGCAGGTCCTTAAGGAAGGCATGTGGAGAAGAGTATGGCCTGGGATGCTCTGATGAAGAGGCACATGACCCCTTTTTTACATCCACTCGCATATTCCTGAGCTCAGCGCAGCCCGTTGCTCTCTCTGTGCTTTCTTTGTTCACTCCTTTCTCCTCCTGAGCTTCTCAAGTTCCCTTGGACTTTACAGCTTGCACTTCTTTGCTACTGTCCTTCCCTTTCATCACTCCTAAACAAAACTAATAGCCAACATTACTGGTAATTTAATGCAAGGATAACATCACACAGGCATTTGTGGGTTTTCTCATGTAGAGGGAAACTCTCTTGGCCAACGACCCGAACTGAAGACAGTTTGCTCCATCCACGAGTCAAATCTGAAGTGCTGCAGCTACGTTAACAGAATGCCGAGCTCTTCATTTTGCAACCTAGCTGGTTCCCTTGCGCTCAAGGCCACACTGAGTGGCCAGCCCAGCCACCTCACAACCAGCACGAAGTACCAGCAGGCTCCATTGTGAGAGTCTGCAAAAAAATCAGTGCTATAAAACCAAACTGAGTTTAATGCAGGAGGTCTGCTACCCGCACCTCTAGCCCTGTTTTAATAGGTTACCCACTCCTCAAGACAGGTGTGATGGGCCATAAGGAAGGAGCAAGATGTGTCCATGTTAATAGGTCCTTATGCTAGCCATGATCACATCTTATACTAACACAGGGGATTTGTTCCCTTCTCTGCCCAGATTGCTGCGACATCCCCAGGGTTGGGGCTAATGATGTGGAGTTCCCAGTTTTGAGTAGCAGATGGGACATTATGACTGGGAAACATCCATTATCTGAGAAGTCTCATGTCTCTTAAAGACGCTCCTGAGGCTGACTCTGGGCTGGTGGTGGCTGGCACCTTGTGAGCGCTCGGATACTAATCAAAGCCCATCTACAGCCAGAGAGGAGCCTGTACAACCATGGCGATACACTGCTCCAGACAAGAATACTCATAAACCAGGAGTTCATTCAGACTCAGGGGAGAAGAGTCTATTGATCTTATGTTACATGCAAAAGTCTACATAAATGCCTACACCTTTCCTCACTGGAGAAGCAGGAGCTTAGAGCAGAGGCCTGCCCTGCCCTGGGGAGCTATCTCTTACCTTGTTCAACGCGTGTATTTAAAATACTATTAAAAGTGTTTTGAAGACTACTTGCAGTTTACAGACTAGGTAGTCAAAGTCATATTTTGGAAATCATTAAGATTGGTCTCAGCAGGCAGAGCAGCAGTACTACCAATCCTGTAAGGGGAACCGGAAGTACCACTGCAGCCATACCTGAGCGTACAAGAGTTGAACAACCATAGGCCAGACAAAGCTGCCATGGGTTTGGGCAGACAGCCCATGTCCACAGAGCAGAAATCATCTTCTAGAGAGCTTGCTCTAGTCACATTTAATTCCAACAATGAAACAGCCCTCCTCTGTTTCCTACAAAGACTGTTAGGCTGTTTTATTTAAGATGTGAACAAATACAAAAACAAGTTTAAAACACAGTGCTGGCAGAAAAAGGATTTTCCTACGATCTTGGAGGTATCAAATAAGCAACATTACTTTGTAGCACCACTTCCAATAAAAGGGTTTAAGTGAAAATTGCTTCTGTTTTACCTCAAACCAAGACAACCACAAACAGCCCCAACTCATTCAATACATCATAAGAGAGAATAAATTGTCTTTGTTTTCTGATTTACAGAATTTGAACACACAGTTCAGTTCTACAAAGCCAAGCCACCTGGACAGCAGGGATACCCCTCCAGACTTTGAGGTGTGAATCCTAGCAGCCTTTTCAGGTCTCCAAAAGGCCCAAATTGTTCAAGATGCCTTAAAGGAGGAAAAAAAAAAAAAAAAAAAAAAAGTCGCAGCTTCCAAGCAGAAAACATTCTAGATAAGTCAGTATTTCACCTACAAGCCTCTGTCCCCTCTTGTATATTGTCTCAAAGAAGAATTAGTATGTTTTTCCTTAAATGAAAATATAACAGCAACTGACACACTGATTATTACCTTTCTGTACCTAGTGGACAGCACTGAGACAGTAAATCAGGATGAGCTAACATAATATACCAATTTATTCAGCAAAGCCAAATATTTGATGAAGCACAAACTGAAATTTAATCAAACAAGAACCACCTGGGAAATCCTGCCCTGTGTATCAGCTCTCTCCAAATAAAACCCTAAAATAGATATACGTGTAAAAATACACAGAAAAAATGTGTAAAATCCAAACAGGTATCGCTTTAGGGTTGCACTGATCTGTGCAGAGTTAAAACACGTGTGTGTGCACACGCCCAGGCACAAGTACTACAGGACAGACATGGATGTACTGGTGCAAATCCAGCAAAGAGCCACGAAGATGGTTAAGGGATTGGAGCATGTGACATACAAGGAGGGGCTGGGAAAGCTCAGCCTTGGGAAGGCTCATGGGGATCTTACCACTGTCTATAAATACCTGATGGGAAGCAGTAAAGAAGATTGAGCCAGACTCACAGGATCACCAGGGTTGGAAGGGACCTCTTGAGATCATCTAGTCCAACCCCCCTGCCAGAGCAGGGACACCCAGAGCAGGTTCCACAGGATGGCATCCAGGCAGGTTTGGAATGTCTCCAGGGTCAGAGACTCCACCACCTCTCTGGGCAGCCTGTTCCAGTGCTCTGCCACCCTCAAAGGAAAGAAGTTCCTCCTCATGTTCAGATGGAACTTCCTACGGGCAAGTTTGTGCCCATTACCTCTTGTCCTATCACTGGGCACCACTGCAAAAAGACTGGTCCTGTCCTCCCGGCACCCTCCCTTTAATAAGTATTTGTAAGCATCGATGAGATCCCCCTGAGCCTTCTCCAGACTAAAAAGACCCAAGTCCCTCAGCCTTTCCTAGTAAGAAAAATGTTAAGACTCCTCTCAGGGGCATCCAGTGAAAGGACAGGAGACAAAGGGCACGAATTGAAATACAAGAAATTACATTTAAACATAAAAATAAAAGCTTTTCTGCTGTGAAGGGTGGTCAAACACTGGAACAGGTTGCCCAGAGCAGCTGTGGGTCTCCATCTTTAGATATATCTAAAACCCACCTGGGCTCAGCCCTGAGCAACCTGCTGGAGGTGGTGATCCTGCACTGAGCAGGGGGCTTGGACTAGACCATCTCCAGAGGTCCTGTCTTACCCCAACCATTCTGCAATTCAGTTCCAATATCCATGCTATTTAACAGTTGCGTAGCTCTCTACATATACTTGAGCAACTACAAATCAAGAAGGTGGAAAGTACCATTCTAGGCCATTTTAAACTGGAGGCATCTTCACCATTCACATAACACATGATAAAGATAAGAGGAACTACTTCTTGCTGATTTGGGGGTGGGTTGGGGAGAGAGATTCAGAAGTCAGATTAAATGCTTTGTTTACTCAGGAGGAAAAGCCAACAGCTTATCTGCATAGCGTTGTGCTTCACCCCTCACAAGCTTGTCATCGTATGACAAAATCAAAAAGAATGACCTGGGTCCATTAAAAGTGCCCCCAATCCCAAAAGAAATGCATTAAACTTTTTCTCTACTACAACATAGGCATAAATCAGTCACAAATGAAAAAGATGCTCTCACCTCAAAATCAATTCTTAACAACCTCTCAAATGAAAAAAAAACACCAAACCTCTTTCACTTGCCAGCATTTGTGTATTTACTATCACACCGTCTTTCTTAAAAAGAATACTTGTCAGCTGTGTGAAAATCGATGTCTGCCCTGCCTCGATGCATCCGTCACCTGCCACAGAGCACCCTCTGAAAAGGCACATTCCAGAATCCCCTTACCATGGGGATATCCCCAGGCGTCTACCCTGTAAAAGCAACGTGACTGTGCTCCACTGCTCCTTCAGGCACTAGTCCGATAGGTAAGGCTCCCTGAGGCTCTTTGTAACACAAGTGTGACTAGCTGCAAGGAGAAGAGGAGCGTGAGGGTGCACACGGGCATGCCCGCGGGTCAGGGGCTCGCTTACAGGAGTTTGCTTTTGCCTGAGGAAGCACGAAACGTGTTCTAGGGGAGCAAGACATCCACATCCTCCGGTAAACCTCTTCATTTTCTTTTGTTAAAAAGGCTGTGCACAGTCCCTAACCCAAAGGAGCTCCCCAAAGACAATTACGGCCACCTTCTCCCAACGACCCCAAGATAAACCATTATTTATCTTGCCCGTCTCACACACAGGGCTCTACAACGAAAGCACAGTTTCATTTCTAACCCTGACCTCTATGGTTTGGCTATGAAAGGCAACAAGGGCAGAAGAGTTTAAGATACAAAACTGCCACACTCTAAAATAAATTCTGGAAGACACAAGCCTCAGTATATGAGTCCTGACAAAATTTTTTTTCTTCTTCTTTTAAACACAGTGATGGGATCACCAGTTCTGATTTCAACTGGTTAGTAGAGGACTGGTATCTCTCCCTGCAAGGAAGATGTGCACACCGCGTACTGTCCATTAGAAACTTTTGGAAGGTAAAAAATAAGTAGCTCTACTGCTTTCATTCAATGCATGTTCATGGGTGGCAGTCAAGATCTTATCAAACCTTCAAGAGAAGGTATTATTTGATAATATTGGGAGTGAGAAGGGAGCCAGCCTGAAGGCTTTCATCAGGACATCTCAAAGTATTTCACAAGTGCTAATTAAGCTTCCCCAGACTCCTGTGAGACAGAAAAGAAACATATATGCCATTTACAATAGACTTAATCGAGACACGGAAAAATTAATGTGCCTAGGCTTATAAAACAAGATGGGGACAGAGTGGGAACAGAAGACCTGAGCATCCAAATCCCAAATCCCTGATCTAAGCATTACAAAATATTTATCTATTCCCTGCCCGAGTGTCTCTCAACAGAGAAATTCCTGAGAGTATAAAAAGTATTATGAAGGGAGCATGCTTCTCACACAATTTGCATGATTTCAGTACAACATTCAATAGGCTGCTTTGTCATCAAGGAAAGCTGAAGTTAGCTAAAAAGGGCAAGGTTTCATTTTCAACTGTGAGATAACAAAATGCAAGCGCAGTGAGTCAGAGCTCTTCAATTCTCCTGGAAAACCAGGAGCACGGAGAGTGCAGAGGGCTGCAATATACTTACTTCTAAAAGATTAATTAACAGGGAAGAATCATAAAGGACTGGGGGAGGGGAAGACCTTGATTCATGTTCACCTTAGAATACCTTTTCTTTAAATCATTTCCCTTGTGTAATTATACATCTATTACAGATAATGTTCTTATAGTCGATTCGCCTTGCTATAAAATGGCAATGTAAACATTTTCCTCCTCCTTAACGTCTTTGGAACCAAAGTTATTATCTGAAGAGAGGTAGCCTGGGGAACAGTATTCAATACAACAAGTAATTCTTCATCTGTATTTACTTTCTTTTTAAAACATTAAGTAGAAGGAAGGGACCAGAAAGAGTCAAGGTCAAGTCCTAGGTAAGTATCAGCTTGAATATGTGATTCCCACTCCCATTACCTTGTGCTATTTCATTACTGTGTCCTATGGACACATACTATCAACAAACTGCTTCTGTTTTGTTCTGAGTTCCCATAGAAGAAAAACCGTAAGTACCATCTATTTCTGAACAATTAACGAAGTCACCCTTCTGACATGGACAGATAGCCTGAAAAATGACAGCCTTTCCTTCCTGCGTGTATTAGATGCCAGTAGAAAATAAATCCATGGCAATAAAAAGCAAATGTATTAATCCCACCACACTTGTCACAGCTTTTGGTGACCTGTCACAAGCTTCCTCCATGACATCAAGATCCTTGGTGTGACTTCTCAGCAGAAGATGCTTTAACAGGGAGCAGCAGGGGCAAGCCTGCCACGCGCTTGTGGCCGGTTGGGATGAGCTTCAGGACCAGCCTTGGGAAGACAAACTCCACAAGCTGATGGCAACCCAATGACACTAGAAGATCCCCTTCACTAGGGCTTCCTTCCTTGTACCAACAGCATGGCATAAAGCCACCACAGTGCTGTCTTCCATCGATCACATGTATGACATTTAGTTTACAAGACAGAAAACTAAGAAAAATCCTCTTAGAAGCAGCTCCACTAAAACATTTTTAATCGCTGAATTTTTCTTACCTTCTTACTCTTCTTAGCAGAGAGTTGTTGCAGTAAAAAGGAGAATTTAGAGAGGATTCCTAAATAAATCCACTCACCTTTATGGCCTCAGAACAGGAACTGATCTGCATATTTATTAGGCATATGCTGTGAGCACACAGGCACACACACCTGCTGCCACGCCACAATTAATTCCTAGAACATCACCTAACACTGATGGGCATTACAGGAAACACGACACAAGAGGAATGAATGGCCACTATATATGGCTGGCAAAAGAAAAGAGCACAGTAAGGAAAACTACTTGGAAGCCTGAGGGTATAAAAGAAGGAGGAGAAAGTTTTGAAGAAACTCATTATTTGTTCTCTTTAGCATTGCAAGAATGGAAATACTGAGAACAACAACAAGAGAACAGAATTTAAGTTAATTTTCAGAAGACATTAATTCCTTCAAGTTGACGGATAAATAACACAGTATTTTCTCACCTCCTTTTTTCTTTCATGGGATTCAAATAATCAATTATTCAATTTAATTACAACAGCACTGTTTTTTCCACCCAGCTTTCTATTATTTCAGTTGAAGTGAACAAAGCACAGGATGACCTTAATTGCACACATGATGCTGATTTTGATTCAAACAAGAAATTAGTGCACCATGAAGCATCATGTAGTAAACACACTTACAAACAAATAAGCATAAAACCTCCCAATTCATTACAGTCCAACTGTCTGCTTTCAGGTCAAGTCTAAACCACAATACGATTATTCCACGCAACCCTCCACAATCACCATACCAGGGAGTTGTTTGCACAGCTCACTGTGCCTGGGTACCCAAGCTTTTGCTCTATGCCTACTTTACCGATTCCGGGGCGATAGTGTACAAAAAAAGAAGAGGGAGGGTATTGCACAGTTACGCAGACCCACTCATGACTGCAAAGCAGCAGACAAAAGCCCCCACCAGTACACTCATGCAGTCAACAAGAGAAGCCCCTAAATTACACTCCAGCTGATACTGGTGCTGGGCCTCCCTATCACAAAGGGAGGCTAAGAAAAAAAGTAATATTGTTAACAACGATTAAAAAAAAAAAAAATTAGTTCTCTGAAGGGTATTAATTGCCGTAGCAGAAGGCTGTTCACAAACCCGTGTATCAATCCTCTTGTAGATTTGACTTAAAAAAAAAAAAAAATTACCTGAACACATACTCTTTCCTGCCATGGGACCTTGTGTTGTTCCATGCAGAAGATGGATGGCACTTACTGAATGAGCAGCTATTCAATATTTTGTTCTATTCTTATTGTTAGCTCCGTGGCCCTATGCATTATTTACTGCATGCTATGCAAACTGATCTCCACAGAGAGAATTATTAATTTCCTCTTGAATTTCTCTACAGCTATAGAATTTCTGTTCCTTCACACAAACCTTCACAGATACCCCCCACCTCACAGCACCGTGTTCAACGATTCCCATTTTAGGGACTCAAAGAGGGATTCAGGGAAGATACCCATGTTAAGTCCACGTTCCCCATGTCAAACACCCAGGGATTTTCAGGGTCCTTGGGAATCTACATCAATCCCACAGCACATGGGAAGGGCAGCAGCACTGATTTCAGCTGCAGATAGGGCTTCCAAAGCCCTTTCGGATGTTACATCCAGGGTCTCAACTCAGAACCCCCGGGCTAACGGCTAGTGCTCACCTGCCAAAGCTCGAACAACTCACCCAGAATCTTTCAGGAACTCTGACGTAGAAATAAGACATCAAACGCTTAACGCTCCTACTCCCTCCAACTTGTACATTATGTACTTTTTTAGCATCTACAAATCACCCCTCTTGTAGCTGGGTTTGGGTTTGTTTTAAATACTGCACTCACTGTTTGCCCCCAGGTTAGATCAAGTCTGACCACAGATGTGGGGGGAGGGGTGGGGGGAGGCAGGAGGAATTTGGAGGTGGCCGTGATGCAATAACGCAGTCTTGACTTCACCATAATGCTGCTGATATTTAACAGATACACAACAGATATTTAATCAGATGAATTAAGAACAGTTGAGAAGCATTAGTATGTGCTAACATCCCTTATGCTTATTATATGCTAAATACAGCATTATCTTTTTTCCTTCGTATACCTCCTCCTCCTTTCCCTCCTCAACAGCATTTTAAGTTAGAAATTTAGAGAAAAAAGCCTGCAATAGGTTATTCAATTTGCTTTCTCATAGAGTGCAGTATTTTTCCCCCCTCTACAGAAGATAGTCAATTATTTTGTCCTGTCTAAATTAAAATGACTCAGGCAACAGAGTTTCCACCATTTCCTTTGGGACCCAATTCCACAACCTCATGGGTCTGCAATAAGATTTCTCCTAATGCTCAAAGTAAATTATTCTCTGTTTTAATCTCATTCTGTTACTCTTGGTGCACATTAAATAATTCTCTTTTCTTCCCCTTTCTTTCCTTTGAGAGGTGCTCTCCCTTTCACAGCTCCATTCTCAGTTACGGGTCCAGAAGCTAAATGTATTTAGATATTGTAAATCTTTGCTCAAAAGTGAAGAAACTGTCACTTGTAGGTACTCTCAATACTTTAAATTATCACTCTCAGGAATAAGTTGATGTTCAGGGCTGACGGGAATATTTCAGACAGAAAAAAAAAAATCCCAGACATACACTTTTTTTAAACTACATACACAGCAGGTGGCATATTCTGCCTTTAGTGTACTTGCTTCTTTTCAAATTCATATTCAGTTGCATGCAAATATGCTGTCAATTGTCAGTCCTCAAAATATCAGCATTAATAACTCCCAGATTTCTCCCATCCACTCAAAATAACTTTGTATACTTTTAATCTGAATCTATATTGCAATACTTCCCGAGATTGGGGCTAAATTTCCGCCTGTGATTCTTCACTCCGACATTACTTCTCCAATTTGCAGCTCTTTAACGTTTACCTTCGCGAAGAAAAACTTACAAAGGAACTACTTCTAAGTTTCCGCTGAACTTTAATGGATATTGCATCTGAAGTCTGACCCTGATGAGTCGTCTTTCTACCATCCCCTACACTACGAGGAAGCGTGTTACGGGTAAAAGTTGTTATACACACGATACAATCCAAACACTCATTCTGTCCTCTCGTCAGAAATTTGGACAGGAATTATGCTTGGCAAGCGGGATACGCTCCAAACTTGTATCATGTATTGATAATGCTACTGTTGCTTCCTGCGCGCTCCGGGTCCCAAACATCTGCAATTCACCATGAAGTCAGTAACCACTGGGAATTACACTAAGTCACACGAGGAAATTTAGTACTTCTTTCATTGAAACTCTTTCTCATTTATTTAGCATTCTGTTAGCAACAGAAGTTCCTCAGCACAGAGCTTTTTGGGAGGGTGGAGGGAAATAACACTTCTCTGCTTTCTTGCCGTGAGAGCTCTTTACATCAACACGGGCATGGGAACCGCTGGAAGGAAGGGAAAGCCTCTTCTAAATAAAACACGGGAGTGATTTAATATAGGTAGCTGCTGAGTGACCCTCAAACACCAGCAAGGCTTTGTTCCAAAACATTACTTCTCAGCCAGTTTGAAAAATAATTTTGTATTATTGCTAGAAAAGCATCAAAGTGCAAGATTAAAAGAGATGTCCAATGCAGCTATACTCCGTACGCTGATTCTTTGCGCCAAACAGGCACAGAAGAGTGAATAAGCACATTATAGAACATTAAAAACTTCCGCACATGGGAAAGCTTTATAATAAAAGATGCAAAGTTGAGAGTTTTCTTTAAAGGGGTTATTTTTGCTTGGTAGGTTCATTTAAGGACAATTAATTATACTTTCTTATTTTTGCAGGCTCTGGCCTTGGCAGTCTCCAGGGTTATCCCTGTGCCAACAGGGACAGCGTGTTTGTTTATTTCCAAGCTTTCCGCTTCTCTGATTATTGCTACCACGTGCTGATTTTTGTTAGTACATACACCATCTCCCATTTTTCATCCTAAAAATATATTTACTGTTTGTCTAGGAGACCCTATTGCTTACAAAAATAATTTATTCAGGAAGCTGGAACAGTGTTTTGACCACCATTTTTGCAGTAGAAATCCCTTTTAAAGGTACACGTAATATTCCCTACAAGATTTATTGAAACCTATTATTTTGTACTAGATTATACGGAATTTCCCCTCCCCCCACCATTCACGCTAGAATGTTCGAATCTGAAGAACTGCAGAGGAACTGCTTCGTTTAGGATGGCTATTGTCCTAAAAATTGATTTTCAGGTCACATGTATGGAAACTTTTCAACTAGTCCTAGATTTAATGAAATCTTTTATTCCCCCCCACCTCCCCAAAATAAAACAGCAGATCGAATTCAAGTAGGCAGCATCCAAACGGTCAGCAGCATCCCTGGCGATAACTATCTGCATGTGGTTTTATGCAGGAGTAACATGAAATAACTGGCAGGCAAACCGGCCGTGGCTGCCTCTCTACCTGCCTTCTGCAGGCAGGAGGAGAACGGAGCGCTGTGGGGCATCTCCGAGAGATCCGTTTGCCCTAAAGGGGATGAGTCAGTGCTGGCAACAAACAGCCAGAGCACAGAGAGCTGGAAGCCACCAATCTGAAAGTCAGATTTATCAGAAGGTTACGTCCTGTGTACTCAGCACCAGTAACGCAACAAGAAGGTCTGCCTCAAACCAACACTGAAGTTCAAAAAAAAGGGAAGGAGCAAAGATGTGCCATTGGCTTTAGCTTGCTGATGGACATGACGACTTCGGGACATTTAATTTTGTTTGGCTGCCACACAAAACTGCGCATCACCTCTGGGCTGCCTGGCACAAGGCTCCACGCTGAGGTAGCCAGGCACGGTGGCTATCCCGATGGGCTGCGCTGGTACGGGCAGGGATGGAGAGCAGTGTTCTGCAGAAGGCAAATATATCAAAGTCTTTGCCTTCTGCATACTTATTCCTTATTCCTTGTCTTTACTGAAATAAACAGCATGCAGCTGTAGTGTGAACATAGGAGTGGATCTCCAAAATATTAGTTGAGCTGGAGTAACAACAGGGAAAACTGCTCCTATCATGTTTTAGGCTCTTAAAATATTAGTGACTGCCAAATTTAGTGTACAAAGGTCATACAAAGCAAACTTAGAATGGCTAACTAGTAAATTCAAACTATTCATATCAGCTTGGTTTGTGAAGAGATGTGCTCAACCGGTTTGAGAAGACGTCACAGTGAAGTTAAGGAAGGATGATGAACACTGGGCACTGCAGCCCACGTTGCAGCCTAAGGACCAAAATCTGCAGCAACAAGCTATCCAGCAATAACTTTGGTTGACAGTTAACGTACAGGGAGGGAGAGATGACAGAGACGGTGGCAGCAACAGCCACCTCCCAGTCTGCGAGCATCAGGAGCAGCAGCCAATTTCTGAGCTTTATTTTATGTCTGCTTCCTCACCATTTCTATCCTGTCAGGTTTCTCTTACCTTTCCTGTTTCTTTTTATACGCACTCCCTTCCTCTTCCTACTGCTATGATCTCACCATACTCATTTCCCATCGTCTTCTCCATAACCAACCCCCAACCAAGACACGCCGGTGTCTCCTCAGCTCCCACCCTTGCTGCTTGGCTGCGACGCTGTTCCCATTTCTTCTGTTGCTCTCTCGTACAACTGCAAGATGAGAACGTTCTTCAGGGTACAAAAATGAGTCATTTGTGCCTCTGAAGCGTTTAACACAGTTGGCTCTTCAGATGTTTCAAAGTTACTACACAATAAAGCAATCACATTAGGTTTAATAAACAATCCAGAGGAAAAAAGGGACTTTCTATTAAAGATGCTCACTAGGAGAGGTGACTTGATACCGTTACAAACTGACAATTGCCTGTGAAGTCCAGAATGGGAAGGAAGGCAGCAAATCCTCTGCTCAGCCACCTTCCAAACATGTCTAAGCTAAAAGCTAGATCAAGCAGGTTCCCCCTGCTAGAACAGAAATGCAGGTACATACACCTCTTGCCAACAGGCAGACTTGCATGGAAAACAGTAGAAACAGCTGCTGAATGCTTACGTTGGTGCTTTTCAGTTCCTGGGAATAAAGAAAGAATAAAGTAGTAAAAATTCTTGACACCGACCCAATGCAGTCAAGTGTGAAGTTACATATACACAGCCTCTTGGCTTAGGGTTTGTTTTGGTTTTGGGGCTTTTTTTTTGTTGTTTGGGGGTTTGTTTTTTGTTTTGGTGGGTTTTTTGTTTTTTTTTGTTTGTTTGTTTCTTTTTAAAATACACCTCTTTAGGTGTATTTAGGGCTACAAAGATGATCAGGCGGTTGGAACATCTTTCTTATGAGGAAAGGCTGAGGGACTTGGGTCTTTTTAGTCTGGAGAAGAGAAGACTGAGGGGGGATCTCATCAATGCTTATAAATACTTAAAGGGAGGGTGCCGGGAGGATGGCACCAGTCTTTTTTCAGTGGTGCCCAGTGATAGGACAAGGGGTAATGGGCACAAACTGGAACATAGGAAGTTCCATCTGAACATGAGGAGGAACTTCTTTCCTTTGAGGGTGGCAGAGCACTGGAACAGACTGCCCAGAGAGGTGGTGGAGTCTCCGACCCTGGAGACATTCCAAACCTGCCTGGACGCCATCCTGTGCAACCTGCTCTGGGTGACCCTGCTCTGGCAGGGGGGGTGGACTAGATGATCTGCAGAGGTCCCTGCCAACCCCTGTGATTCTTTCAGCCACACACATCTGAACAAATGCCAAAACATGAAATATTTCCCCGAGAAACAACCAGTTGTGATGGAAATACATTCCACTTCACAGTTTCATCAACTGTTTCTATTCGAGCATTGAATTCACACCTAGAAATGCAGAATAAGATTTGGGCTGCCAGCACATAAATGGGTGCACATTGACAGAAAATCCCTATTCTGGAGAAATGAACCATCAAGCACAGCAGCTTCCCATCTTGCTGACAGAAGTGCTCTTCTGCTTATCCAGCAAACACTGCTGCAATTCCAATAAGTGTATTTCTAAAGGAAGAAAGAGCCATCCATGTAGCAGTCAAATTTCTCTAATTCCCTTCTTCCTCCCCCACTTCATCTTCACACCCTACTTCTACGAGATGGTCACAACCACATGTGCTTTCTGCCAAGAAACACTTTTACCAATCTTCATTATCTTCTTAACTAAACAAAACCACGTGACACCGATACCATTCTCAACTCTGCGCTTTTTCATTAAAAAAAGAACCTGACAGCCCACTGCACACAATTGCTCTATTTGCCTATTTAGGCTTTTTTTTTTTTTTTTTTTTTT
>VFFE01006446.1:0-213489 GCA_008921705.1 Burhinus oedicnemus | reverse complement strand
GGTTTGGGGGTGGCTTGTTGGCTTTTTGATTTTTTTTCTTGGTTGTTTTTTTTTTTTTAATCCCTATTCAAGCCCAGCTGCGCACACACACACGCACACACACAATCTCCTATCGGCAGCGGCTGAAGTACAGCATCTTTCCAGCAAACCGAGGTTTCCTGCTCCTGCCCTGTTTCCAGCGGGGATGGAGAGCAAACGCAGGGTATTGCGTTAAGCGGAGCGGCGCGGGGATGGGGAGGGAAGAAGCGACCCTGTGCTAGAGCCAGGCGGGTGAGAAACCGCAGGTTTCAGAGGGTCCTTTGTTAGAGCGGCTGTTACGAGCAGCTCACAGGCGTTTGCAGCTGAAAATAGTAATTTTCATGATTATTCAACTTTACTTTCGAGAGAGTTAACTGCTAAATACCTAATCACACCGTGTGCTGCTGCACTCCTAGGCTTTATACACAGGCAGAGACATAATCTTGAACAGCATTGTAAAAATTGCTTTCCGCTGGCAACTTCTTTACCAAAAAAAGCATGCCTCTCATAAGGGAAAAAAAAAACAAGAAAAAAAGGCACAAAACAGAAGACCCATCAATACTGATCAACCATCTAAACTCGAATTTGCACAGGGAAAAGGAAAGCGATGACCACCGGGATAAAGCACCTGTTCAATCATCAACACAGCAGGGGATTATTTTAGATAGGAACTCAACTTGCAAAAGAAATTCGAGCGGTGCTGGGCACGCTTTTACTCCGAGGACTTCGCGTTTAACAAAACGCCGTTTCCCCATTAAATCTGGCGCTGGGCTCAGCGGCGTTAACCCCCGCTCCGCCCCTGCTGTGGTTCCGCTCCCTTCCCCGCCGCCCCCCGCCCAGGCGGCACCGGCGGCACCGGCCCGCAGGGGGGGGTGTTGCACCGGCGGCCGGCCCCGCTCCCGGGGAGGGATGTGCCTGCTGGAGCCGGCCTGGCTGCAGGACCCAGCTAGCAGGGCTTGGACCAGCCGCACAGGCTCCTCACCAGCAGGAAGAGCTCTCCCCTTGTGCTTCCCCCCCCCCCACCTTCTTTTCACAAAATGGCAAGGGTTGGCAGGGACCTCTGGAGATCATCCAGTCCAACCCCCCTGCCGGAGCAGGGACACCTAAAGCAGGTTGCACAGGGTGGCATCCAGGTGGGTTTTGAACATCTCCAGAGAAGGAGACTCCACCACCTCTCTGGGCAGCCTATTCCAGTGCTCTGCCACCCTCAAAGTAGAGAAGCTTTTCCTCATGTTGAGATGGAATTTCCCGTGTTCCAGTTTGTGCCCATTGCCCTTTATCCTGTCTCTGGGCACCACTGAGGAGTCTGGCCCCATCCTCTTCACACCCACCCTTTAGATGTTGATAAGCATCGATGAGATCCCCTCTCAGTCTTCTCTTCTCCAGGCTGAACAGCCCCAGGTCTCTCAGCCTTTCCTCATCAGAGAGGTGCTCCAGTCCCTTTTGGTTTGGCCCTGGCCCAAACCAGGAGGGGAACTGTACCATTAACACCAATTTGCACTTAAAACTACTAGTTTGCATTTCTCTCGAAATACTTGACAGCCTTAAGTCATACTCTAAGTATGAAGATGATCATCTTTTGGAGCTCTGGATGTCTTCAGCACCCATCCTGACACAACCTCTGACCTGGGACAGATTCCCGCCTCTCTGAAGGCACCTCGGGCGGAAACGCAGCAGCTCGCTCCTGTGCCACCCCAGGGGCCGTGCCACCCTGAAGGCAACAGGGAGCAGAGGGAAGGTGTTTGCCTGCAAACGCAAAGCACACGTCTAGCTGCCCCCCAACCACCTAGCCAGCTCAGCACTTTGAATAAGTAGAAAAGACAAAAAAGAAGCAGTGGTGTTCATCAGGTGAGGAGGCTTGTGGTTTTAGCACTGAAGGGCCAAGCTTGACATTTTGAAGTCACCATTGAAGAGTTTCACCTTGCAACCCTTGTCCGGTCAAGTGAGAGCACTACCCTGCTAGCCAAGGCTCACACAATGGAGAAAACGGGTAACTCCCCCCTCAGCATCCCTATCCAGAGCTGGGTTTGAGAGAAGGTCCAAATATCTCCCGCAAAACCACATCCCTGAGTCCAAAAAAGCTCTCCAACCAAGGAAACACAGTCCTTTCTTCTGATGCCAGCATCACTTCAAAAATTATGGCATGCCACTATCTTTTCTTGAGTAAAAGGACAATCATAGACAAGTACACAATTAGAGATAAAGGGAAAGCAGAGAACAGAACGGCAAGGAGAAAGAAAACATCACTAAGTAGACTGCTGGGTAGTCGAAAGGATCCAGCCAGCACGGTCAGAAACTGCTGGAATAATTCTGTATCAATCCAAATTGCTTGGACAATAACACCACAGAGCCTTGAAACACAGCGATGGTACTGCTAAGAAGTGAAGATGACACTAGCAAAGAACAAGCTGTAAAAAACCAACCCTAAATCAAGTGACCACCGGTTGTTTCCATATAAATTAAATAAAAGGGAAGAAACAAAAGCAAGTCTGCAAATTCATGTTCAGAATGACAAAAATTTGATAAACTAAGTGATTTACTGAGGTCCAAGGAGCTTAGGGAGCGGAAAGCAGAGAAGCTCAGTACTTCTTCCAAGGAAGGGTGTCAACCTAAGAAAAAAAGCCTGCATTGCAAGCAAGGTGAAGCAGGGTAGAAGATCCTTACCTCTAACTGGATAAGCAGCAAGAGGGCAGAAATAAACAGTCTACAAGAATCTGGAAAAAGGACTGATCAGAAGAGACAACTATTTCTTAAACATCAAGTAATGTAAAACCAAACATTAAGCTGAACTAAATCAGGCTAGAACCTTATAAAGGATTGTCTGAACTCAAAAACCACTTTCTTGTGAGAAAGGAAAACAAAGACTAAGAGAAGAGGCAGGATGACTGCAGTGAGAACAGGAGAAACTAAAATTAGGCAGGTATTAGCACAAAACCCCCATACCCTGAAGTGAGTATTTCAGTTAATGACAACACTGAGCTGGATGGCTTCTAATAGAATATTATGATGACAAAGTCAATAGGTATTTGTAACACAAGAACATTGAAATAGTCTTCCAGACAACATCGTCATCTTTGAGGATGGGATGTATAGTGGTTGGGATGAAATCCAACTATTAAAAAAAAGTTTTATCACTGGATAAGGGCAATGAGAAAACATGCTGCAGATCAGGAATGTATAATTTAAAAATAAACACACATACCATCAGTATAACCCATTTACAGCCAAAGGAACCCCTGAAATTCAAGCAGGGCCACGATACTGGTTCAGTGGTGAACCACCAGGCAAGACAATGAACCATCAGGCAAGACAAGGACAAGCTGTGCTCCAAAACTCTGATGCTAACCAAGAAATAACACACATGACTGCATATGCTTTTATGTCTGTGGCCTTTGAGCTACCGCAAAGAACTAAAACCGCTACAAAATGGTCTTGCTAGACCTTTACCTTTCCGGGCTAATGTCTCCTATATAACATTATTTTATAAAAACGGCAATAAAAAGTCCTAATCTGATCTTATCCTAGTGTATATTATCACAGTTTATTTTGCTGTTACTAATAACTCAAGCAAGGTGTCAAGTGGCTTGAAAAAGAAACCATTAACCTGAAGCTCTGAAGTTTTCTTGAGCCCGTCGCTTGAGACTTCTTGACTCCATAAAACTCTTCCCTCACTGTGTCAGATGAGAGAAGAAAATTTAATTCTCAGTTTTACTCACCCACATACGATACAGAGCTTGCCCCTGAAAAACAAAGCACTAAACAACTGAAGACACTGTCAACGTTACAACAGCAAATGCATTTAACCAAGAAAACCTATAAAAAAAAATATCAGTTCATGGACTTGAATCAATACATATGTTTTTGAAGTATTTAACAATCATGTTAGTCTGTAAATATCCAAGGCTGCTACCAGGCTAGAACAGAAACGTGGAGGAACTCATCCAGTCCCCTACAGCGTGTACAGCATCTCTCATACCTCCCGCAGAAGGGCAGCTCGCAGCCCGGAGCCAGGCTGCCTCTGCCCCCTGGAGACAGCACGGCTCCTCTCCCTAAAAATAAGAGGGATACTCCACAGCCTATGTGCTTCTTTTAAGGACAGGAAAAGATCTTTTTGCAGTTCTACAGGCTTCCTTGGTGGTGCACAGGTCACCAAAACATGACTGCCGCTCATCTATCTGGGTATAGGCAGATTCCTAGAGGTGCTAGAAGAACTGTGCTCCGTCTGCGCAGCATCACACCCCCGATGGGTACACAAAGAGATCCTCGTCTGTCTTTGAGAAGCTCGGTACACATCAAGATCAGTCTGATCCAATATAGTAAAGTATTTTTTCTCCCCCGGGGCAAGCAATATGCATACACTGACAAATAAATACACGCACAATTTGCAGCTTTCATCGCAGAACTACCTACTGTGCAGTATCTTCCTTACAAATTAGCCAGCAGGATTCATGGGTGAAAGTTACAGATAAAGTTCAAAAGGTAGATTAAAGTTTCTACTTCCTTCTGTTGTGCACTGTAAATTTGGGTCTAAAATGTGATCTGTTAAGTTTTTGTTGTCCCAGGTGGGCAGAGGAGGTTAAAGAAAGGAAACCTAACACCTTGTGCTGTTCTCCTGACATTGCTTGCAGCTTCACCCAGCTGTCTCCCAGTTTCAATTTTTATTATTAAAAATAAAACTCTGTCTTCAGCATTGCCTTCAGTTCTCCATACGGGCTCACCCATATTTACACATGGACACATACAGACACTCCGCCCCCCCAGAAAAGAGAAACCCATGCCACAGCTGGACATCGCCTTAAATACCGAGGAGTTAATAGCAGCCCAACTCGGTGAGTACCAGGGAGAAGACCTCTGCCCAGCTGCCAGTACCCTTTCAGCGGCACCTTGTCTGTTTTCCACCCCCACCAAGTTATCAGCACATTTGCAGATAACTATGTGTGCAAATACAGATACCAGCTGCTTTTTTTAATCTGGTTGCTCGATGAAATCATTAATCGATGTCAGACACATTGGCATTGATCTCTTATGCATCGTTCTCATTAATAAGTTTCTTCCTATCTGAAGATAAAAAAAAACCCTAATTACCAGCCATCAATTATTCAGAAATATAAGTTCACCTTTATACACTAACACAATGACACTTTCCAGGAAATGCCAAAAAGGCCTGGATCTAGTAGTTTGTCTCTACGATGCTCTGTCATGGAAAAGCAATATATTAATACCGTAGGAAAACACGAGCAAGTAGAAAGGTACAGCAAGGCAGCAACGCTGGAACGGTCTGAAAATGTCAAACAGCCAAATGGTTCTTCTCCATTAGCAGTGAATTTTGAACTTCAACTCTTTGTCTTCCTATATAATAGAAGAAGGGTCAGAGTACTCTGATAAGCGCCTTTCTAAAACAAAACGCAATTTTTCATGGTCGTAGCTCAATTTATACATAAAAATTAATGAAACTGCAGAGACAGCTGTAATGCACAATATTTAGTTTGCCTGTCTGCAGCTTACTCTCTATATATTGTGCTTCTTTTAAAAGTCTGAACAGCAGAAGAGGCAGCACCGGGCTCTTCCTCCTGGCTGCTGACTCGAGGTGGATGAAACCCTGTGCTGGGAGAGGGGAATATTCCCTTTGGAAAACACCTGAACATGCTCAGTGGAGAAAGCTGCTCCTGTGCAGGTTGAGTTGACAGGGACAGAAAAAAAAAAAAAAGAAATCAGCCCCAGCCAAACGGGAGCCCGCATCAGCAGCACAGCTACGGAGACTGCGAAAAAGAGCAGGAACAGATACAGGGAATAAAGAGAGGCTTTTCCTAAGCACCCAGAACAGATGCTGCAGCGCTCGCAGGAAGCCACCGTGGTGTTTGATGAAAGCAAACCTGAAGGACAAGGCTTGACCCTGAAGGAAGAGAGTGGGCAGGGACAGACTTGCTTAGCCAACCTCTTATTTTTATTCAATATTTCCCAGATCACCCTGAGCTTTTACTATTTTAGAAAGTTCGCAATTCTCACAGTGCTAGCTGTAACTGATTTTCAGGGTAAAGAACAAAGACAACGGATGTTGGTGTCATTACTGCCATCTTCTGACTCAGTAGTACCTTGAGCATATTTCTCTGCATGGAATACTTTTCCACTAATTCTATTATTTGTAGCTGTTTCCAAAGCACTGAACAGGTATAACTCATGTTTTACCTGGATTTCATCACTTTTAGGTACCGTGACACATTCCAAGCACTAGTCGGTGACACTGCTCACTTTTCCCATTAAAAGTTTCCATGAAAGTTTCACTTGATATAGAATTTTCTTCAATTAAGACTATGAACGAGGCATCTGGGTTACATATGTTTTTATCAAACAGGTGGTTACATGTGTTCTGCACAACTTTCCAGAGGATGCTGCCATTAAATGGGGAAACAGGTTCCTTTTCATTAGTCACGAGGAACAAGAACAGCTCCTCCAGGTAGGGAACACAATTTTGTTGCTATCTACCTTAGACAACTCACAGATTCCTATTTCAATAGGAGACCCCAGAAAAAACCCTGGAGGTGATATTATATCATTGTAGATTTCAACCTGTTTGGATTCAGAATTGGCCATCAAACGTGTCAGCTATGAAGAAGGGAGAAATAGTTGCATTCCAGTGAAAGACTACTCCAAGCCCCGTTTCTGGAGCAGGCAGTAGCACAAGCTCTGCTCTAATGAATATTTCTGAAAATTTGTGGTCGAGGCACTTCAGGGTCCCTTACGTTCAGGAAAACAATCACACACAAAGGACTTTAGATGCAGCTTTCCAGCTTTTGGGAGCTTTCCCCCAGCTCTAGGCGTAATGACAGAGCACACTTGCTGCCGTAACAGAAGGAAGTGACAGAACAGGGGTGACCGCATTAGCACCTTGGAGGAAAGTCTTTTCTTCCCCTCCAGACAAGTATAGTATTTATCCTTTGTCAGTAATTTTCTTCTTTGAGGAAGTAGAAACTCAGCCTAGACCTTGTGCTTCGGCTTCACATCTAAATATGGGAAGAAGTCATCCCCTCTGCTGAAGTATGTTCTGCTTGTAAGGGAAAGAATAAACCATGCTCAGATACTCAGCTGTAGGACACCACAAATACCCAGTTCAGCAAAGAGAAGAGAAGCCAGCAGAGGTACCTCAGAAAACAAACAGAAAATCCTCAGTTTTTGAAGCCCTTTCTAGAATTTCACTGACTTTTTTCCCCACCACGTTCCTTTACCTTAATTTCTCTCTTCCTTTGCTCTTCTGCACCATTTCAACACATTTTCTTCTGCCTTCTCGCCTGCTTTTTATTTTTTGTATCTCAAGAAAATTCATTAAAAATAAGGGAACTCGCACACTACTTACTGCCATCTTATAGTTCACTCTTACCAGGACTCATCCCAGTTCAAGCAACTAAATTAAGAGCCTTGTTGCCCCATACTAACTGGAAAGTTAGTGAAAACAAAAGTACCCGTGAGGGATGATTTTGATCTTAGAGCAAACTGATTTGTCCCATGGAAGAGCCTCTCCCTCTCCACCAACTGCAGATTGAACCTTGGAGTTTCAGTCTCCTAACGACATCCGAATTCAGCATGGGGAGACGGGCTGGGTTAAACCAAGCCACAGCGTCCATTCCACCTCATCACATCCCTGCCCTGGAAACGGAAACCTCTCAGGCACAGAGACCCTGGGTATGCAATGCCTAGAGCAATGGGACCATCAGAAATGACTATAATAAATATGATTGATAATTAAACAGTGAGGCCTGGCGGAAGGTGACAGGGCAGCGTAACCGACACCATCTCCTATGTCCCTGCTTTAATGAGCATTCACTTTAGTGGTTCTAAATTGCATCCTGCTGCACCAATAGAGCCAACCCAACAGCTCCTCCTTACAAGCCAAGTAATGGATTAGTAAGAGTAGTGTTATGTGTTTTCGCAGCCAAAGCTTATTAAGAGGCAAGAGAGACTCAAGCAGAAATATGAAGCATGATCATAAGAATACCCGACTTACTGCATCACACCAAATTCAGAGGCAAATCTGTTTAAGTTGTGACTACTAATGTAATTATTAACCCTCAATGTACATGTATATTTTCCAGTTATCTTGATACAAATTCTACTTCTGTGGTATCATTTCCTCCTTATCTTCTCTTGATTTTTAGGGGTAGAAGGAGGAATCAACAACTATGGCAGTTTTAACTCTAGCTAGCATATCTGAAAGTCATTTTTTCCCCCCAATACATCAAACTCAGTATGACAAATCACAGCCGGTTTTTTTACTGCCTCACTGTCTTCTGTCCAAGAAATTGCAGAATCCTAATTTGAAAGTTAAGATTCCACAAGGCACATTTCATAAATTCTCAACTCAGATAAAAAGCAAAACCAAAAAACCCAAAGAAAATCAGTAAAGGCCATTTAAGTTAATCAGTGAAGAATGGAGGTCAGCAAAGAGTGCTCTCAACAGCTCCAGCTCATCGAATTTACAAAAGCACAGTTTGTCAGAACAGAAAAGCAAGAAACCTTTAGCACTTCGTGCATGTGAACCTACAGCAGGTTTTTTAACTTCCATTTTGCAGATAAAAGCAGCATCTGTGTCACTACTGGATGTACCACAGAAGCAATCGATAGGAGAAGTCCTCTAGGAGGAGGAAAAAGGCCTAGAACATTAGTGAAAGGGAGAAATTATTTTAAAAATAAACCAGTTATGTTAAAATTTATGATGATGTGCGTTAGCTCACAGAACCATAAATTGTTCACTTATTCTCATGAGTTGTACTCGAGGGATTTGAGCCCACATAAAGAAAGCAGCTGAATATTTGCAGGAGGTGTAAGCCTTTCCTCCTGCACAGCATGCTAAACACCAACCCCAGCAATACGCCAATGAATTGTGACTAAAGAGTCACATCCATTATGCGCTCATTCAGGAAAGCATAGAAGCTTACAGAAAACTACATAGAAAACTTGTAATTTCTAGAGCGCCCGTTTTTAATGGATTACTCACGAAGCTCATCTAAAAACTCTGCAGAGAAATTTATAAGCTAACATGATAGAAAACATTTTTTGTTAGGAATTTACTACAGCACCACAGCTAAGCATAAACTTTATCAAATATTTGGAAAATATAGAGCACCATAAAAATATAATCAGAATTACTGAATCTTCACTCTTCCCCCCCAAAAAAAATACCACTTAATCCCTTTAGAAGACATAAGTATTCATCAGGGTTCATTAAAGCCATATTTTCCTCTCAGTGCTACAGCACTGTGTCATTAGCAGTCATTAGTAGAGGAGGCAGGAACACAGTATCACACAGCAGAGCTTTATTAGCTTTGGAGACAAAGAAACAATTTCTTCTCGTGCCAGTATGGTGCTAGAGACACAGGACCTGTAGGAAACTCAAAAACCCCATCCATCCTTTCCTAACTAATTCAACTTTACCTCCTCCTTTGACCATTCCACCCCTTGGCACAGTCCTTCTAAAGCTGTTTAGATGAACACAACCAACCATGGTAGATGAACCCTCAAGGCTAGCACAAGGGCACAAGCCCCCACCTCCCTACGTCTTCCCACATTATGGTTCTTGATCTCCCCTATCTGACAGCCTAAAACAACCAGATTTACAAAAACACCCTTGGTCTTGCCATTTCAGTGGCCAACTCACTTTGGCTACTTAGACCAAAACAGACCCAAGGCCTGAAGGCTGCAGGCAAGGACTGCTCACATTTTGTTCTTTTCCCCTTCATGGTCTTCTGCAGGCTGTAACCTGGGTTTCCCAAAGCCACCACCATGAGCAGACACAATACATCCTGCAGTGAGGACTTGCCTTTCTGTGCAACTCTGTAGCTCCCATTGAATTCCTGTAGCTATTCTAAATGTTGTTTTTAAAAATAAAGCTCAATAGCTGTATACAGCTGGCCAAAGTCAAGGAGTGTCCCCTCCCATGGCAGAACAGCAAATATGGCCTGGCCAGATATTACACCCAGGCCAAGAAAAGATTTTTACATTTTGAGGCTGGACTTTATAAAACCATTAAAAGCACTGCCCATTTCAGTCACGTCAAATTTGGCTTCGCAGCTTCCCAAATAATCAAATAAAGTCTCTTTCCCTTGGTAAGTGTTTGTAAAGCAATCAAGAACTGACATGGTAACCAAATGTTTCTCTAATGGTAATTATGATTCTTTGGAGGAGGAACAAAAACAAAAAAACCACACTCCTCTAACACTAATTTATTTTCTACTTGAAAGCCTATCTTGCTAGTTATTAGATATTCTCCTTGCTATCACTATCAGTAAATTATTAAACAGCTGACCAGGCTTTGTTTTAAAATGATTCTCTTATGAAGTTCCCCGATATATTTACCATGAATACTGAATGATTTTTGAGGCCTCTAAGGACCCATGAATGATTTCTATTTACTACCTTTAGCAAAAAGCCTGTGTAATTAGCAGCAGGAATTTCACTTGAATCACAGCTACTGGTGATATTTCTAGCTCACTTACAGAGGGTCTCTTAAAAAAAAAAAAAAAAAAAAAAAAAAACAAAACACAAGAAACCACACGACAAAACAACCAGCAACACAAAAGCTCTAAGCTTTTGATGGGAGAAAAGATTTTAGCCTAGGAAGTTACTAAGTGGCTATGCACTCAAAGAGGTATGTGAAGAATCAGTCCCCTACTGGGAATATGGCAAGGATCTCTGTAACCAAAAGAAGCAGCTTTACCACCTAATAAATAAGAGAATTTTACAGAGTTCTTTATAAAAGCATCTAACCTCATTTTCAGCCCTCCTGCTATGAGATCGTATGGCTATCATACTCCCACTCCTAAACTAAGAACACACATTCTTCTGGTTATGTACATGACATATAGGCATACCTACACTTTTTTTTTTTGTAAGGCTTCTTTTTCAGCTAACATCCTCTTATACACATTCAAGCACCTACCCTTAAAATAACCCTGCCAAACAGAGCAGCATCGTTATCTCCATTTTACAGGTGGAAAACAGACAGAGAGGTCAAGTTCTCCCAACACACTAAAGAGGTACATAGCTGAACTAGGATTAAAACCTATAATTATTACAGTGATATTAAAATATTATCAGTATCCTCACGGCCCATGGCAGTCAAATAAAAACCAAGGATTGAAAACACAGCAAACAATCACAGTTTCTTTCCAAAAGCTCAGCTTTCAGTACAGATATTTAGAAATGTTTGCATTATTTGTTTAAACCAGCTACAGGTAGACTTCCCATGTGCTTGACTCATTTGATAGAGCAACAGATGCATGCAGCAGTCCCACAACTTTCTGAAAGCAGCTCATTGCAAGGATTTGGTACTTGGAATTTCTTCTTCTGCTCATGGTTGGCTTCAACCCACACAGATCACCCAGTGCCTGCAGTTGGCAGAGTCAGGCTGGAGTGCCAAAATTTGGTTGCTATTAACACCGAGCAAGAATTTCATCAAAACAGCTATGTCTGCTGAAATAGGCCCATTTAAATATCTCATGAAACAAGAAAATTCATGAAAACCTCATGAAACAAGAATCACATAAATGAACTAAAGACAGGCAAGAACTCTTCACAATCACATTTAGAAGTTAGTGTTTGCAGAAGGATTTGAGTATTCATCTAGTGTTTGGGGCTCATTTTATTCCTGTAAATAACTGTGGGCTACGCTGCAATTGAAACCACGAAGAGTTGTGTGCCCAGGAAGCTAATAGGAGCATTGCCATCGATGTTGGTGAGTACAAGACAGAATTCAAATTGGACACCTAAACAGAAAACAGGGTCTTCATCTGAGATTTCATCTCACCTTTGATTTAAGAGGAACAAGTCTGCCACCAACTCTCTAGCTAGTCACCATACATAAAAAGCGCGAACAAATAGGCTGGGTGGAGAATGGATTGAGCAAAGCCCTGAGGAGGAGGACTTGGGGGTGTTGGTGGATGAGAAGCTCAACAGGAGCCAGCAACGTGTGCTCGCAGCCCAGAAAGCCAACCACATCCTGGGCTGCATCCCCAGCAGCATGGCCAGAAGGGTGAGGGATGGGATTCTGCCCATCTACTCTGCTCTGGTGAGACCCCACCTGGAATACTGCGTCCAGCTCTGGAACCCCCAACATCAGAAGGACATGGACCTGTTGGACTGAGTCCAGAGGGGGCCACAAAGACGATCAGAGGGCTGGAGCCCCTCTGCTGTGAGGACAGGCTGAGAGAGTTGGGGTTGTTCAGCCTGGAGAAGAGAAGGCTTCAGGGAGACCTTATAGCCCCTTCCAGTCCCTAAAGGGGCTACAGGAAAGCTGGGGAGGGACTCTTGGTCAGGGAGTGGAG
The DNA here is from genome assembly GCA_008921705.1 of Burhinus oedicnemus. Taxonomy (NCBI): domain Eukaryota; kingdom Metazoa; phylum Chordata; class Aves; order Charadriiformes; family Burhinidae; genus Burhinus; species Burhinus oedicnemus. The sequence continues at coordinate 201,157 of VFFE01006446.1, read as the reverse complement.
TGATAGGATGAGGAGGAACAGTTTTAAACTGAAAGAGGGGAGATTTAGATTAGATATTAGGAAGAAACTCTTTACTGTGAGGGTGGTGAGACCCTGGCCCAGGTTGCCCAGAGAAGCTGTGGCTGCCCCATCCCTGGAGGTGTTCAAGGCCAGGTTGGATGGGGCTTTGAGCAACCTGGTCTAGTGGCAGGGGGTCTGGAACTGGATGATCTTCAAGGTCCCTTCCAACCTAAACCATTCTATGAAAACAAGACACTGCTGTACCAAAATCAAGGTCCTCAAAAAAAAAAACCTATACCACAAAAAAACAGGAAAACAAACAGCCACAAAAAACCCAAACCAAACACACACCCCACCCCACCAAAAACCACCCTGACTTGCATTAAGCCTCAAACCATGGTTTGGGGTTGGCTTTTTGAGTCTTTTATTTGTTTGTTTTTAAGTCAAACTACCACAAATCAAATTCAACTTGGTATAACACCACCAATTCTGCTTCACCAAGTGGGAAAAAAAAAATTGGCCCAGAAATTCTGAAGCTGAATATTCTAGTTCAATACTCAATATTTTGGTAGCTGCAGTAATTGCTTTCTGTTGGAGCCAGAAATAAACCTGTTAAGTCTGCAGTAAAAACAATACCTTGACGAGTGAAATTGTAAAAGCACAACTTCCGAAATCTATATAATCAGAAAAATCTCACATGGGAACATTTTGCTAACTAATTGTAATACACATACAAGTGGCTTCCAGATAGGACGTGTTTCACCTAGCTCTTACTGCTTCGGCCAGCAGAAACGGATTTCTTTTTTTTAGCCCCAGACATGCTACTGGGGAAAACACAAAAACAAACAAACAAACAAACAAAACCACCAAAAAAACCACACCACACCAAAGAAAATGCAGGTTATATAGTTCAACACTTTCACCTACATGACACCCCCCCATTACATTATCTCAAAGCCTTCCCAGAGTACTAGTTAATAATATTCAAACTTTCCCTTACATGACAGGTGAACCAGTTTGAGCCTTAAGGCTCGGCAAGCCAAAGATTAAATTTCACTGTCCATGTCACATGGTAACAGCAACAAAACAGCTCGTAGAAGGCAGAAGCCTTTAGTTCTGCTTCCTTCCGAGATAAACAGACAAGATTTCCTCCGAACTTGAGGGCACAACCACAGCACAAAGTTTATAAAAATCCAGTTCCCTCAGTAATAACGTCAGATTAAGTACTCCCAGTGATCACAAGCCGGTACAACTTTGGTCTTCTGCAATATCTAGTATTCCCCCCAAATCCAAAATAAACATACCCCTGTGAACAAGAAGCATATAACATCATACCTAAAACATGATCTGCTTCCACCTTGCACAGGTTTTGTGCTCCATGTGGTTAAGTGACATACAATTGACTGTTCAACACTAAAAAGCAACAATTTGTGAAAGTGGATTGTTACAATTTTGAAAGTGATACCAGAATCAGTTTCTCATGGAAAGTCAACAGCACTTAAACATATATTCATGACATTTAGGGGAAAAAAAGAGATTAGACTGGGAGTTGAGAGAGACACAAAGGTAGTATTAAGCTTCCAATAAATCCCATGAAAGTTGAAATGAATTCCCTTAGGTGACATTAAAAAAGAAGTTCCTTAGCAGTTGATTTGCTCTAAAATAATATTTTACACACTACCCAGCATCAGAATTTAACGGCTAGATAACACTTGGCTATCACATACAATAGGTCAATTGCACATAGGCTCTGACGCCCGATTGTCTTCTTTCATTCCCATCTGAGCAGTTTTATCATTATCACCTTTGATATGCTTCACATGGAGCCAACATTCCTCTTAGCAAGAAATGGGAAACCAGAGACTGAAAATTCATCCTGCTTCAGCTAAAAACCGAAGAGAGCAGTTCAAAATAAACACAAACATTTACAAATTAGTAGAGGGTGGTCAATATACATGAGAGACTATAAAATGTGGAATAACTGATAGAAGAATCAAAAGACACTAGGGAAAAATCCACGGCAGAGGGCTAAGTATGATAAGGAGTTGTTGTGTTAAAGTGTAATGAGATTTTTATCGTTGGCATAGGCCCATTACTGCACAAGAAGGGTGAAATTATGAATAATGACAGCAAAGTTCAATAAATATTTCTGGTTTATGTTTTGAAAGAAGCAGGAGGATATACTTGTATCACTTGAGAAAGATGAAGTACTTCATACTGCAGCTGCAATCAAGAGCAACTCCAAAAGGATAACAACAGGAACTCACTGAAAACACCCCGGCACATCTTTAACATGTTGGTACTAATTTTAATACATCTCTGAAGAGTGATAACATCACACCAATATCCAAGTCAGGCAAGTGAAATGACTCAGCTTCACAAAAGCTGGTTAGCTCTGGGCTCAGTCTTCAGCAAAAAGGAGAAATGGGCCCAACTATTTAACTGAGGGAGAGTTATGGGACAGGGACTCACAGAAGGTTGGGTTGATTCCCATTCATAAAATTGACCTTGACAGATGCGAGATATTTTGAGTGTTTTAAGGTGTTTGATTTAGTCATGCACATCATTCCCTAACATCAATTTCTTAATTGATATTGTAAGCTATAAGGAAAATATAACACTTGGAGTACACAGTAGAAAGTTGATTGCTCCATAACAGTGGTCATCATCCAGGAGCTGTAATCGGACAGTTTTGTGATGAGTCCTCCGATAAGGGACAAGAAGCGTATCAGGTAGCATCATGTTTATTGGTACTGTGGGGTAAACCTAAACACAGACTACAAATGTTTGGAGAACTGGTGAGCAAAGCTCAGGAAGGCCAGTCATGTCCAGCAGTCTGGAGGACTTGGACGTGCACACATCCACTCCCACAAAAAGTATTTTAGTACAACCTTGTGCTAAGTGCTCTTTCTAGAAAGGGCATGAGTACTTGTGGAATGGGACATTCTGGTAAGGAAAGAAATCCAGAGGAATTAATGGGTCATACTGGTCAGCAACAAAACTAGTAATAAAACATCAATTACCTGAGCAATTTTAAAGAAATAAGGCTTTCCAGGATGTATGAAACACAAGAACAGCAGTTATTCCCACCACTACATATGGCAGAACAGAGTCTGTTACTGGAATAGTTAAAACTCACGTTCACATTCAGAGATGATGGAAAAAATTTAAAAAAAAAAATCAAGATGCTGCGGAAAGCATCAGAATATTTGTTTTAAGGCCAGAGGAGAAAGTGTCTCACAATGGATAGTAAGAGATCAGTCTGTTTATTTTATCAAAAAGATTGAAAGGGACTTGATTACAGGTGTGTTCTTGGGGATAAGATAGCAGCTACTAAAGAGCTTCTTAATGTAATAGAGACTGACATAACAAGAAGCAATGTCTGCAAAGCCAAGTCAGACAAATTTATAAAACTTGGCAAGTTTTTTCCCCTGCCCAGCCACTGTCGGAGAAAAAAACCCAGAAAACCAACAAGACAAAACAAAACCCAAAACAAACCACAAAGCCCCAGCAACATTATTTTTCGCCTTCCGCCACCATCCTTAATAAAAAAAATTATACCTTGTGAAGCAGCTTGAAATGGTCATTAGGGATGCTGAAGTTAGTAGCTGAAGACCAAACTGACATGGCTTAACTCTTAAATATGGCCCATTGCTAACTTTAGAGATACCCATTTCTGTTTCAATCTTAGCTCTCCTGAAACTCTGCCACAAAAATGACAGCGTGGTATCACCTTGATGAACAAAACTGGTTTCAAGATAGGATTCTCTATTAAGAAGCTAAAACTATACACAGCATAATTCACAAAGATCCTATTGTTCTCTTCTCTGCCTGCAGTTTGTAAACACACCGTACTTTGTCTTACTTTGCCCAGCATGCTGTGCTTTTTAGGAAGCAAAGCAAAAAAGGAGCCTTGACACATTTCTACACCTTCATGAAGACATATTTTATACAGCTAATACCAACCCAGTGGGAAGACTCAATAGAAATGACAAATAATAAAGAGCAATCAGAACATAAAAGCTCACTCCTCAACTTCAAAGTTCACCGGCGCTCGCTGCAGCGCGCCTGCAGAGCTCTGCCTTCCCCCTGCCCATCTGCCCCAGAGCCCCTGCCAGGCCAGTTTTCTGAAAGCTGAGGATCTGTCCCAAAGGCTTCAACCAAGCACATATACCAGATGTTTAGCTCATTTACATAGGCTATACCTTCCAAACAGGTCTTTTTTATTTTAAATGGCACTTTGACTCTTTCACAGTGTCTTTCATCTGAAAGGCTCAAGGTAAATTGCAAACACTGATTAAGCACATCCAGAGATATCCATTTGTGTACCTTCATTCTCTGAACTCCCTCTCTGTTCAAAACAGGACTCAGGAAGAGGATCACAATTTTAGGAATATATTTCAGTAGACTACAAGGTGCTCTTATCAGAATTTAACCTTGATCCTTCCTCCCTCTCAGCCTTCACCTGTGATATTGCACAAGCAGAGTTCCAGGCATAAGCAAATCATTAATATCAGTGGCAAAATTCCGCACTGCCAAAGAAATAGTTCACAGCATGCCAGTATTGACCAGTAAGACTTTTCTAATTCCTAAAGGCACTCTAACCCTGGAGTAGGAATACTTAAGCCTGTACCTGTAAGGCACGTGCTTTCACTGGAGCTGGAATCCACCAGTGGTGAACAGAAACTATAGGATATCACATATAGAGGTTTCCAGTTGGTGGTTTGTAGAGCTCTCTCAATCCAAACAGTACATCTAATGCCTCTCTAAAATACAACTTAACATGCCGGTTATCACAGGCACTGCCTACTGCAAGAGTTTCCAGAATATACAAGTCAAAATAAATGGCAAATTAGTGACAAATAGATGAGAGTTCTCCCTGTGGCAGCTCAGCCACTTACGAACTTGAACATGATACGCTTAAACTGATAGTCAAGAAGGGGCAGGAGGGGAAGAGTATTTCTGAACTCTTTAGTCCCCCGCAAAACTTCACCACTCTCTTGGTAGCTGCTCACCTCACCTCCCACACCTCACCGGGGTTACAAGAAGTTCTGCTTACCATTACCCATTTAAAATGCTCAAATCAAGACTAATTGGCTGAGACTCTATGAGCAAACCTGCACCTTGGTCAGTACATGACTGATCTCAGTTCCTCTGAAGGTTTGTGTTTCAGACACACTTACCACTCCCCGCATGCAGAGCAAAGGTGCTCTTTGAATGAAAGCACTAATTCAAGCCTTTTTGTACCCACAGCTGTGCCTGAGGTAAACAAATAAGAGGGACGCTTCTTTAAAAATAACTTATCTTCTCCCAAAACTTGAAAGATGCTCTGTAGGCTGCTGAATTAGATAAGGAAAAGATGGGCAATTATTCTTCGATAAACCACAAGCACCCTAACTTTTGCCGACTTCCTGAACTTCCACTCAAGATGAAGCTGATCTGACGCACTGCAATGGTGGATTCACGCAGTCCTTCTGACAAGGGCAAATAAGGACCTTCCAGATCTTCATTCTCAGGTCAAGTTGTACCTTCTGGTAAGCCCAGTAATGGTCACTGCACACAAGAAGTTTCTTCTCCCAGGTTGCCCCTATGCTAACTGAGAAACAGTCAGCAGTACAAGATTTGTGCCTTTGAGGGGCGCAGCAGAAAAAGTGGCAACGCTGGAGTGAATCCAAGGAGCAGAGAGACAAGACTGCTGGTAGAATCCAGACGAGATCCTGTGGGTACCCAGCAGAGCTGCTGACGAATTGGATTGCTGCTGTACCTTTAGTTAGTTTCTTCTCCATGTAAAAAGCAGCAAGATAAGTCACCAGTTAAACTGGCAGAGCTTATAAGAGCAAAAGTAGATTGAAATGTAAATTATAAGGACAATGAAAATATATAGTGCGTGCTATGGAATCATCCCGCATCCTTATAAAAAAAAAAAAAAGTCATCTAAATAAGCATCAAGAACGCTGAAGAGCTGAGAACTTGATACAATCCATAAACAGCCGTTAAGTTAGTTGTGCTTACAGACTGTGAAGAAGGCAGTTAAGATTTCCAGGCTTCTATCCAGCACAAACAACACTGCCCTATCGACTATTTTCACCTGAAAGCCTCTATAGTCTCTTTCCTTACCAATGAAGGTAATATAGAAGAAAATGGTCAAGCAGTTAATTTATTATTTAAAGAGGCACTGAATTACTTGAAACAGATAAACCCAGTAAATTGGAGGATTTGTAAAAGGTTATAGGGAAAGAAGGCTTTGAGGGGAAAAAAAATAATATTAGAAAGTGTTGATATTTTAAGAGATTATATTTAGTAATGCAAAAAAAATTAAAAGGAAAAATTGAAGGCTGCCTTAAAGCAACAAAGAAGGAAAGCATGCGGCAGACTGTCACTTATACTTTAGAGCGCCTTTTATCCGAGACGTACACACTAACCCAGCCAAGCAGCTGCTCACTGTGGAATATGAATGCGGGCATCCCCCGCACATTTGAAGGACATCAACTGCAGGATGGCTATTCGGCTTTATACTGTACGATTTAATTATGTAACTAATGAAGTTGCTATATCAAGTGATACATGGAAACTGTGACCCAATTCAGATATCTAGCTATACACACATATATTCTGTGTGCGTATCTGTATATGTTGAAGATACAGAACAAAGAAATTTGTAGCCGTTTCCTTGGTATGCAAGATATTATGCCCACAACACTGTTGGTTCCTATGTACTGGTGGCGAATACAGCTACAGGAACTATGCAAGCTGTCCATCGGTGCCATGGCTTCAGGCTAAATTACACTCGCAATGGCATTTGCAATATTAAAGCACTAAAGGAGTACTTACATCTTCTGCTTTAATTTTTGCCTTGCCTGACTTCAGAAGATGCAAAGGAGAATAATCCAGCAGCACAGTACAGCCTGCATTAGTCAGGGTCTGGGCAATTAGCATCCTTAATAAAAACTGCTTGAGGATAAGGTATATTTGGAGGCAAAAAAAATTTAAATTATCTAATTTTGATATGCTCGGGATTCAAAGCAAAGCCTCCTGCTGTCTTCAAAGCATCACTGAATGTCAGTAAGAGGAGAAAAGTATCACTGTGTCTCTTGTTACAACATTCATTTATTACCATCTATTCACTCATAAATGTCAATGTTATTTCACCCTCCCATTCCTCCTCCCTCCCTTCACCCTCTCCCACTAAAAAAAGTGTGGCCTTGCCTTATGAACCTGGTTGTATGCTTTTTCTGCTGCTGGAGACTTAAATAAGGCAGAATCCTGTAGAGTCCTGCAGTGCAATGGAACAGCGTATGCCAGTATGTACGCATATATTATATAAAACAGAGCATGTGTAATAAAGAAGTCTTTATGGGTGTTAGATTTATTCCTATTATGAGCTAAAAGCAAAAAATTGCATTGTATTTCTAACAGATAGCACCACTTACACCTGGTAATGTAAATCACACTACTATGGAATGACATTACAGAACTGCACAGCGTCTCTCGCTTTACACAACTGTCAATAGCTACAATGCCGGGAGTCCGGCAATAGGTGAGTACGTAATGTATTCTGAGCTACAGAGCTTGGAAAATTTACTGAATCTGTTCCAGCTATTGAATTGTCATCAAGAGCTCTGTCAGACTGATGACATTCATCAGATCAGCCTGATCTAGCAAATTTATACATTATCCTTTCCGTTTTCTTCTGCTAGCAAAGGAACATTACTTAGGATGGAGACCACAGATGGGCAACGCTTACTGCTGAACTCCCCTCTCAACGGTCCTCTGATCTTACCCAACACTACGGGATCAAGAGCAAGGAAAACAATAGTAAAAGGCACATGACAGGAATTTGAGCACATCCCAGTGAGGCATCCCCAAATGCTGGTCTTGGACAAGAATTCCGCTTTCTAGGAAGGGGATGAAGGAACAAGACTTACAATACATCGCAATGGGGCCCAGATCATGCGTTACTCATCCCTCCTGATGTTTGGCCAGACTTCTTATGAAGGAAAGACCTGTTAATTAGTAATGCTATTTTGAAACTGTGATAAATGACACCATAAGACGGACCATTTTTAAGGGTGCAAGAAGTCACATAACTCACTCATTGGCAAAGGGAAAACAATTAATGAGTTTAAGAGAACGTAAAAGCCTACAGATTCTGGCTGATGACCCCTGTGAATACTACAGTACTGTGTAGACACCTGCAACACAACGAAGCAGCACCTTCTCTCAAAGCTAGGGAGCAGTGAATCATCATTGCTACTGAAGTCGCAAGGGCCCCACTGCAGGATTAAGGGCTTCTCTGTGCCGAGTGCCACTTCCCTCCCCAAAATGCTGTCAAGTTACTACAAAACAGAACAAGTCGATGAAAAGCAAACATGGGGGTTGGCGGGGGAGGATCACAGCAGGGTGATAAAGATGTTTGCCCAGGTCATCTTCATTTTCCCCATATATCAGAAAACTACGCGAATGAAGTAGTAGCTGTATTTCAGCACCCAAGCAGTTCTTTAGCAGAATAATGTGCCTACAGAATAGTTTACATACGTAAAACCCTGCATCTGCCATTTGCAAACAACAATATCGTGTTTTTCAGTGCAAACAACTGTGTATTTTTTGTGTGTACACAATGACCGTGGCTTACCTGGGCTGTGTGTGTCTGTAAACACCAAGTCTTGCTCCACTACATACAGCTCACTACATACAACTAGTTTTTGAGCTACGGAGACAGAAGACCTCAGCACGCTGCTCAGACCTCTGGGAGGTAGCACCTATGTGCACGCTCGGTTTGGCTGTAAGGATTTCCCACAGAACAGAAAACCCAAGCAAGGGAAGTTTTTAAACAAACATTTTTGATAATTGCATACATGGCAGGAGAAGATACGACAGGAGCATGAAAGCTGACTGCATTTATCTGAAAGGATGAAGCAGTTTGAAACATTTCCAATTACAGAAGTTCTACTGTAAGAACTTTGTCGTTTCAATTTTTCCTTGTACACTTTGTGGTGCTTTACATTTCTGTGAATTCTTATCTCTTCAGCCCAATGCCACAGGCTGCAGGTCTGGAACATAGCCCAGTTCCCATTTTAGTCATAACAAAAAAGGGGTGGGGGGAAATCTCATGTCAGAGCAGAGCTAAGTACTAAGTACAGAGTGCCACTTCCATCCCCGTAAGACTCTGCAGGATCTTCTAGTTCGCTAAGCAAATGTGAATCTGAGGGGCATCTTCTAGTGCTGCTGCCACTTCTTTCTCCATCAACACTGCTGTTTAATTTGTCTGAGGAGCCCCAGCTGAGGAAGAGGATAGTGGCACAGCAAGTTGCTGGCTGCCAACCAGAGAAAAACAGCTCTGCAGCTGACAAAAGCCCAGGGTCCATCTCTTGTTCCTCCAGAATAATCCATTTCTGGCTGGCTGACAGAAGTGAGTGAGAATCTTCATCACAAAAGCACATCCCTCCATAGGATGCTGGCGGTGACTCACACACCAAACTGGCTGCCCTGATGTTAACTGTTTGGTCAAATGGTCTAATTTTACGTAGCTAGCCTTGGTGGAACTGCAAGTTCAAATCTCAACAGGATCTGCTTGACACCATTTCCTTTTAAGGTAGGATAACAAAATGTCACACCATTTTATAACCTAAAATTTGTAAGAGTTCTTCTGGGGTCTTCAAATCCCCCCCCCCCCCCCCCCATTTGGTTTCCTGGCTACAGTACTGGGTTATACTGGTCACACACAACCTCCCTTACAGCTATCAGATTGCCGTTGTCTCTGCTGCCAGCTCCCTGCTGCATGGAGTAAGGACAATAATTTCTTCAATACTTGATAAAGCTCGAGATCCAAGCGTTGTTTTATTCTTGTAAAGACATTTTGTAAACTTGACGTCCATAACCAAAGTTTTTCATCCCTTTACACAGTTTGCTACATGCCGGTTGCCACACTTCACTCACACAGGTCACCTCATCTCAGCAGTGTCCTCTGCAAGGAGCTATAGCACTGACTTGAAATAAAAGTAGATGTGGAACAAAATATTGAGGGGAAAGAAGGAAAGAACCGAACAAAGTAAGAGTCCTTGTAATGCCACAAAATTACTGTCTCGCTCTTCAGTCTTTGTCTCCTTTTATATCTATGCTCCGAGGGACAGTGGAGGAAAAGAAAATAATTGAGTAAGTGTACTTCATAGGATGCTAGCAGCACAACAAAAAGCCATGCTTTTAATGGCTTGGTTAACCCACGTGCAGGCCAGCTATTTCAAACCCATCCAATTTGTACTGGCACTACACAATTAGAAGTCAGGTTCACTCCTGGTATAAAAGCTCAGATTAGGTTACAGACTAATTTGTACCTTTCTAAACTAGAGCTTCTGGAAGGCACCGCAACAGCGTGTGTAACCAAGGAGAAGATCCGTGCTCATGCAGGTGAGGAGCTCTCCTTTCAGTCAATGCAAAGCTAACCATTTTTCCAAGAAGAAACAGCACTTTGGATTTTCCTTGACATTTTCATTTTCCTGTTACATGCAGACAATGCCACCTCTTTATGGCTACAGAGAAAATATACACAGTACCTCAGAGCCTATTTTATGCGTGGCACTTTAGCACTGTAGCAATCATTACACTTAAGGACATACTATCAACCAGCTTATTCGCCGCATGTTATTCATCCTTCGCTTCTCACAACCATTCCGGTGCGAGACCACATATAGTATTTACTGTCTAATGGGTCCCTCTGGGATGCTCATGGATTTCTCTACAGCACCAAGTTTTCATCTCATCAGCAGAGCCCTTCCTTCCCACAGCTCATGCTACACTATGGCCACCAGATCCCTCTTCTCCTCGGAAACGCCATTCCTCCTCCCGAACTGGAGGCCTCTGTTTAATGTTTGCACAGTTTTCTGCCACTTTGTCCAATTTGCTCACTTGTGAAGGAACACTTTTGCCCTAGCCTCCGCGAGCATCATTCCCTCAGCAGCCTGACACAAAGTCTATTGCGTGATGTATTGACCTTCAGTTCTGCTCCTCTCCTTATATGCTTTAATAATTCTACATTAGGTAGAAGTGACAATATAATCCTTGGGCTGATTTTACCATTACTGTGTTGAAAGTCACTAAAGATTTCTTAAAGCTTGCCCAGTGTTTCAAAGACCAAATGCAATACTTGCTCTTAATAGCAGCTCTACAATCTAGTTTATGGCTAGCTGGCATGGCACTAAAATAAAATCAGAATATGAAATCAGTTGGGAAATCAGTTGGGCACTCGGATGTTTGCATGTTGGGAAGTTTTGGGTGGGGTGTGGGGTTTTTTTGTTTGGTTTTGTTTTATTTTGTTGTTTGTTTGTTTGTTTTTTAATGTATGAACATCAGCTTACTCAATACTTACAAAAGGAGAGACATTTCAGAAGGTCTGTGCTACCTATACGCAAAGGAAAGGTTGAGGTTTTTTGTGTTATATCACAGTTCTGACCTTTTCTTAACCAATTAAGCATGCCACTGCAGGCTCCAGTTCCGTATGAAGCAGCCAGACCTGCCGAGCACCCGGCCACTGCTCTCCCCAGCTTTCTAGTTCTTTAAACACAGCCACAGTAACCGAACACGAAATTTGGTCTGCAGCTGCAAATCCCGCACCGTTAACAATTACACTGTATACTTCAAATACAAGTGTGAAAGTGAACAAAAGCATTTTTTCCAGTTCCAAGGATGTTCCACCCCATTCCCAGGACAAATATATTTGCCCGATGTATCTTCAGACAGTTTTACAGCTAATTCAAAGGCAGCACAACTTTGAGCGTTAAGATCTAGACAAGGTAGGAAAGTTTCCTGAGACTGGATTATTCACCATTGCTGCCTGGTGCAGGGTTATCTAGATGTCCAGTACTTGTCATTGTCTCATATTAATCCAGCCAAGTGGTCCGCGCCTCTTCTATGGTTTATGCCATTTATGTATCGGTCCCAGTTGGCAACTCTCCTATGGGTTAACTTCCCATGCAGATATCCTCCACCAAGGAGCAGACTCCTCTGTCTCTCTCCATTCTACCCTTGCAGCAAGTATGCACTGAGAAGAGAAGTGGCAGTACCTTGGTGCTACTTGGAAGATCCCTTAAGTGAGGGTCATGACCTTTTAAATCCACATACCACCTCCAACTCACACCCCGCTGCAAGCTGGAAATACCCTTCAGCAAGGAAGAATTACCCGATGAACAAATTTTAAAAAGGAAAGACAAAACCAAAGAGCTGCAAGAGAAAAAAGAAGGTAGTACCAACAGAGCTGAGAAATAACTGATCACAGAGAAGTGCAGAGATTAAATCAGGAATTATCTCACTGATGCTTAATAAAAAAGAGAATCAGGACCCCCATGGCAGCCAGAAGATTTGCATTTCAGAGTGCAGGCAACACTAGCAGTTTACCAGTGGCTGGTGTAACCTATGATCCACGTCAAACTGATGGTAACTCTGTTCCTGGGCTGCACTTCTAAATTAACCTGCAGTTTGAAGAGAGGTCTCCCAGGTTTAATACAGGGCCGAGAGATTACTGAGCACATCCTGGCTCATCTGGAATAAAAAAAAGCTGCTGCTATGCCTTGCTTCCCCCTGTAGTGATTATAAGCCAGCACATAATCTTTGTAAGTGTTGGGGGCAGGGATCCGCTCAGTTCCGGGATTTTTTTTTTGCAGCTGTCCATAGTTCCTCATGAAGCTTAGGGAATACGGCAATGACAGTAGGTTTCTACCAATTCTCTTTCCTTATTTAGAAGTGTTTAAGAGGTGACTTGGAAAGACAACAAAAAAGCATTTAAATCAGAAAAAGTTTCCCCAAAGACAGAACATCCCGTTTCAAGGTTCAGATTTTCTCCTACACCTACATCCAAGAAACTTTGTGGCACTGTCAAGTGTACACGTTTTACTGAAAACCAGATTCAGACAACATTTTGCTGTGCAGTACTGTCTCCTCCTGCTCCTCCCTGCTTCAGACCAACACTCCTTCACGTGGAGCAACTGGGTGCTTGGATGCGCAGTACCAAATACAAATAAAACATATTTATACAACTGTTTTGTTAACAGTTAAGAACAAGGACACTGCATCCAACTGCAGTGGCATGAGGACTGATACAACAAGGCAACTCTTGGACCAGTTTTGGCAAGGGCAACATTTAAAACTGACCGTTGGTATCAGTAAGCACTGCATCATGATTATACTGCTGGAGCACGGCAGAGATGTTAGCATCCATTCAGAAACGCCATTTTACTAACCTCTTCCCTTTAACTTCAGCTTGCGAGTCCTTCTGCCGAGATGCGCAGAGATTGCCCGAGTGCTCAAGACAAACGGACAGCCCTCGCCGCTCACCCCGCAGGTGCTGGGGGCGGGTGGTCAGACCTCCCGAAGCATCGGCACCCTTCCCTGTCCCCCGTCTCCACTTGGCACCAGGACACGCCTTGTGAATTATTTTCTCCCTCCCACTTTAACTTCATTCCACAACACAACATTGCGCAAATCTGCTACAAATAACAGCCTCCCTGTTTTCAGGCCACCGCCGCACTCTCCCGCTGTCAGCACAAGGGCATATGTGCTCTTCGGCTGCCTCAAGTGAGCTATTCCGAGCCCTACGAAGAAAAATCTATGACTTTACACCCTGTCTGAGCCTCAGCAGCAATCACTAACACTCTACGTTTTCAAATTTAATCTCATTTCTGATTAAACTTTTCTCTCTCCCATTTGTAATCTCACTTGGCGGTGTGATTTGTGCAGCTCAGTATAAATATGTGCTTTAGAATTAAACTGGTTCAGCAATTTTGACAATGATTTCTCGGAAATTAAGCCTGGTCAATTTGTTTGGCTGAAGTAGAATCATTTGAAACGTATATGATAGAAAGGCTGTAAAGTACTTTGTAGTGTAGCACACTAATAAATATTAGCAATGGAGATCTCATTTATGCCTGATTACAAGGGTGTTAGGAAGAGGCTAGTGACAACGTGGTGCCCTCTCACCAGATGAACAAGCAACATTTTTGCTTAAAATGTAAAATAACTACAAAGCAAAGGACCATACACAGGTGGCAAATGTCATCTGCCCCCAGGGAATAACCTGATTAGTAACAGCAGTTGAAAATATGGCTGAACAACCAGAGGAAAATATCTGAAGACCAGGGTTAATGTCTCAAGAATAACGACCCCAAACCCATGCTGTCCCACTGCTCAACACAAGGCCATAGGACAACTGCTATGGGTCAGCTGAAAAATTATGCCTTTTTTTTTTTTTCTTTTTTAAAGAAGTCTGAAAACTTCAGGTGCTATTCCTCCAGGAGCCTTGAAGCCCATGATAGCAGGAAGGACATAAGCAGTCACAGCCGTACAGCCCCTTCTGCCCCCAAACTCAAGTTCCCCAGTACTGGGGTGTCCCCAGGAAGCTTTGACACACAGCAAGGCACCCGGGAGCCTCGCCGCAGGGCTTTGCGCTCTCCCTTGCCAGGGACCACAATGTATAAGTCCCCAAGAGACTCATCAGCCTGGGAACACAGAGATTTCTTCACTCACATGGGAAATATTACACACATGATTAAAGTTTCCTAAAATCCTTGCCAGATAACATCTTCCTAGACCCCCCAGTCATCCTTGCTAGATCTTGTCTTTGTGTGAGGTTTCAGTAACTGCTTCCTCAGTCTCACAACCGCTTTGTTTTCTAGCAACTCCTTTGGTCAACCCTCCTTATTTTTAGCTCTTTAGAAGTGTTTGACTTCTTTTTCCCCCCTCCAAAAAACACACCTTCCTCCACTTTCTCAACAATTTTTCCTCACACACAAATTGTCCTGTTCCTTAGTTCTCAAAAATCTCCTCCTCTTGTTCTGTTTCTTCTTTACAGTCTATTTTACCTCTATGTGTTCTCAGTCACCCCCAGACATTACTCCATGGCCTGACCCTGCCACATCCTGACTCAGAACAAACAAATCTCACCACCAACCACCTCGGCATTCACTCATATTTACATCGTGCAAAGCTTACAGTACAGCAACACCCTGATGGACACCACTCCTCTACAGTATTTCAGAGTTCATCACCAAATGTTTAATATCCACCTCCATTAACCATCATTCATCTGATGTGAATTTCCCATATGAATTAATGCAGGAGGGTCAGAGGAATGAATTCAGGGACCTGAGAAATGCATTGGGTGAATTCACAGGGGCAGCATACGTGCCTCAAGGGATGGAAAAGGAGCAAGAAGACTGGCCAGAGGAGATGCTTTCACTCTTCTGAAAGGTGCCAGCAGCTTCACCTGGAAGACTCAATGTCCAGTGTAAATCTCAGTGTGAGCACTCCCGGTGCCGCTTTCTGAATGCTTACACATTTGTCATTGCACTGTCTTCAAATGAATCAGCAGCACTCACGCTTAAAGGAAGGAAAAAAATGGGGCAATAGCTGGGCATTCAGCTTAGCAGATGGAGCCGCCAGAACAACGATCCATCCCCCAAAACAGCTATCAGAAAGCCAACATATTCTCTGGTTGATGATCCTAAAGGTCCTCCCTCCTCCTCCGTCCTCCTAGCAACATTCGGAATACACAGGGCAATATACTACCCGAGTCCCTACACGTATCCTCCCCTGCTCAGCTGCAATATTGATGCAGACAAAGGTGGTCTGCTCAGTAATAATCAGTCATGTACACTTTTCGGGTCTTTAAATAGGAGGAAATCCTCAGATCTACTGTAAATACTTACCTTGCAATGTCTGTTTACAAACTGCCACTGCCCTGTGCTGGACCTTTAAACACACCGAACCATTAATACCCTTAAATCAAGGATTTTTTTCTTCCATGTTCTTCAGGACTGTATTTCCACTTCTGAATAGGGCCTCTAAAAACTAAAGACAGACACATTACTGATGGATGTCCAAATGCTCAGGTTTTAATCCTCCTCTTATCTCTGCTCTGGTGGTCTACCGATCTAGACATTTAGCAATCTTTTCTAGCGTGGCAAAATTGCAATTTCTCTCCCCATAATTAATCCAAGGTGCTGCTAGACAAAGTAAGACAAAGGGACTAATTTAATCCCAGGTGAAATTTCTCCAAAAGTCAGTAGTGACATACTTACAACAGTGTTGAAAAGACCTGTATTACTGCTTTTTTCCAAGTTTTTATTCTGTTAATACTGCCGAAGGACTTCTTTACTAGCGTTTAAAGAGAAATATAGTAAAGATAAACAAATCTTGGTATTTTGCTATAGTAACTATTTTTATAAGCAGCAAGAGAAAGAAAATTTAATTGAAAATAGCTACAGAATACAGCCATTCTCAACTAGCTGAGGCAGTGTAAAGCCCAATTATAATACCCACACACCTTCACACAAGAACTAACAACTAAACCAGCCATCCTGTCTTTCCACATCTTCATAAATACACCTCCAAAGTTTCCCTGTTTAACCATGTACTTTTACTGCAGGCACGAGTATGTATTTTTCTAACTATGTGAAGCAGCAGGAGAGACCATGGCAGGGCCAACGTGCTAAGGAACTCGTAGGAGGCAGCAATAACAAACTGACATGAAGAAACAAGGTTGTAGTTAGCACAAACTGAGTTATGTGGAAAAGTTAAGGGGTTTTCTCTCCAATCTAACATGCCATCCCATCCACCACTAGACCTAGATATGTGTTATATCCCTCCGACATGACCGAGGCACCCTGTGCAAGGGGAGCTTCTATCTGGGTAACCAACGTGCTCCCAAAAAGTGCTTTCATTCTTCAGAAAGCACAATCAAGACCTCATTTTCAGCTGGAAGGAATTATCCAGGATGGAACTAATTGTTGAATAATGACAATACAGAAACATTTTCTCACTAATTATCCTGACTTTCAAAGTGGTGCAAAACATTTACTGGTGCCTGCATGTAGGGTTTATGCAACGACACCTTCTTCTAGCTCTTCACCTTGGGGCCAGATTTCTGTAGTTTAGCAGTTAACACCTCATCTAGGGCTTGGGAGGCTTTCAGCTAGCTGAGCAGAAGCAGCTAGCAAAGAGCAGTAAGGCTGCAAATATAAGCAAGCAGGGACTCGATTCAGAAAGAGGACAGATTAGACTTTTGCTGTCCATAAACTCATAGGTGCACACGGCAGACTAAAGCAGCTGATGCATTTTAGTTTGTTTTTTCTATATCCAGCCTAGTTTGTTTTTCTATATCCAGTCTAACAGCAGTGTGAATTCCTACAGCTCAGGTTCTCGTTAGTCCGTGCCTGCTTTAGGCACACAAATTATATCATCCCTTTAGGAAATGGTCTGGCTATCTTGTCTACTTGATGTTATTGTAAGATTGTTTGACCTCTATCTCAGTATGTATCTCAGATTCACACTGCACAGTGAACAGAGCTAGGCTCTGAGAAGTGATAACTAATTTAGTGTTATCTCAAACTTTGCCTTGTGCGTCCCTTTCTCCTGTGCCACGTGGTCTAGGGTTCGCTTAAAGCTCATACATAGCTCGCGTTGGAAAGCTACCATCAGCTCAGGATTAGGTGTACACTTAAGAACATATCCCTGTCTGTGTTTCGGTGCTCATATCCTATACTTAGATCCAGCGTTGTGCTGCCATGGGTACCAGCAGTATTCTAGCTATAGTGGCACAGGTCACACTACAGGCTACCCAGCACAGCTGAGGAGTGGGGAGCACCAGCCAGAGCTCTCAGCTGCCCTGTCTAGATAGAGCCTGATAACCAAACTGTGGGTGCATCTACTTTACACACCTGTGAACGTACCAGCAACGTTTCCAATTCCCCCATGTGAATCTAACCCCTCTTATATGGTGTTTAATCAGATGAGAACAGAGATGAGGATATTCTTACAGGAAAGTAAGCTAAGTACCTTGGCTTTCGTGTTTGGCAGACAGCTATCTCTGTGCACAGAACTCAGGACTTTTGTTTACCGATTGATTTTTAAATAACATTTCCCATTCTGGATGCATAGAACAGTTCCCTGTAAATCTTCCCACGGATGTCTTAGTGAGGCAGTCAACAGCCTGAACCAATAGCACTACCAGGGCTATGACCTTCTCCATCCATCTTAATTAAGCGTTAACTTCAAAAGCCTTTTTGTTACATGTTACCTGCCAGCATCAAACAAAAAGACAAACACCAGCCTTGAGTCATCAAAAATGTAATTACAGGGTCTCTCTGAGAGGTGGCTTTGCCTGTTTCTCTGGTTTTAACTCTAGGAATTTATAGCATTGAAGCAGCACTTCAGCGATACTTAGAAGAGCCCTGCAATGAGAAAAATACACCAAGAGACACTGGCACAAAGTACTATTTTATTTTAAACAGGCCCTGCATATCACAGGCACTCACATTGCTTGTTTAGTGCTGTCCCACCTAGATTTTCAGAAGCCTTACACCACCACCCCGTTTTTGTCTCCTTTCACACAGGTATAGACAGCACACGCAGGCTTGGCAGTCCAATCTGTTGGCACCCATCAGTCCATTTAATTACACAATCTGGAATGAAGCAAACGATTCAGGAGAAAATGGGTTATCAGACAATGTAAAGTTACTAAAGCACTCGAGAGCTCATCCATTGCATTTGGCATAGGGCTTCCTTATGCACTACCAGGGGGGTACCTGCACCTTGCACATCAGGAATCCAACAGTAGCAGCAGATACCAAAACATAGTGAGGAGTTCCATCCAAACCTGTAGCACCCAAGGTACCTTAACCCATGTATGGACTAACTCATGTACCTTCTACACTGCCTTATGAAAGCTACATTAATAAATAATTTTGAAAAATAATTAAGTTTTACAAAGTCATACTGAGCACACTCTGCAAACTTGGTTTAGTTCACCCATGGGCTGCTGAGACACCGTCATAGTCCTGTTCCTGCAGACATAAACTTGGGGAAAAAACCCTGCATAAGGATAACATTTAAAAATCTGGACTGGGAGACACCTACTAATACACCACACCTCATCCAGGGGAGGATCAAAGCATGACTGTCGAGAGGAGGCCAACAACCAACTATCAGGGAAACATCTCAGCATTTATGGATGTTCAGAGCCAGCATTTTCACAAGGGCATGTTTGAAGGTGGGGAGATGGGAATAACCAGCTAGCCCAATGCTCCTTTGTGACTTGTTGGAGCCCAAGAGGGGAAACACACAACTATTTTCCAGTCTATCCAGCCAAATAGCTCACCAGGGGCTTCTCACCAGCATCAATATTTTTCTGATGTGTATTTCTGTCTGATATAAGAAGTCCTTTTGTTTCTTTCCATGAGCTTCTTGAATGTGAAGAGTGATCGAAGCACCAAGGACACCAGCATTTACCAGTTTTTCTATCGTTATGACAAAGCTAAGCAACTATGTTTAACAAGAAAGTTCTTGATCTGGATTGCATCAACATTCCCCCACCTTTTACCCACAGGAGCTCAAGCATTTGCACAATACCGCTGAATAAAATGGTTGTTTTCTGAAAGACAGAGTTGAGGCTGCACAATATGCTGCTAACCCACACAACAGAATACTGACATTTATGCTTACAACTGAGAAATAACTGTATTTTACAGAAGACTTCAGGATTAAGAGACTTCCAAATCAACGTATCCTTGCCTTAAATGTATTAGCTTTTCCTATGCTAATATATTAAACCAAAGTTCCTTAAGAAACGGTATGAAGCAGAGATTACAGTGGGAGTGGCAAGAAGCCCTGATTTCTCTTTTATTTGATGACTTCAAAAAATGAACTTACATCATTAACAGAGCAATAAAAGCATTGCAACCGGTCTATTTATTATTGTAGCAAAGTGTTAAACAATAAGCTCCCCCTACACCTGTTTTTTTCTCTTTTCATTTTAAGAAGCTTCTTGCAATTTTGAGCAAGTTATTTTGAAGCTAAGTCTGTTTATTCTTCTGCCAAGTGGTTGAAATACTTCTTTCGCAGAGACAACAAAAGAAGGAAATAAATTATTGCACAGAAAACAGAATAAGAGAATTTAATGCAATAGTGAAGGACAAATAAACTGTTTTTAAAACAAATCTTTAATCCACTGAAAATGTTCCATTACAATAGCGGTACGTTGAAGCAACAAGCAATGTAGATCCAGTCATTTAACTGTCAGTGCAGAACAAGAACAACCATTCATTTCTTACACAATAACTTTTTGTTCCAAATGGGCAGGCATGAAGTAGATGGAACTGTAGTTGTAGGAACATCACCTGCGACTATCAGGTGACACAAAGTTAAGAGTGCTTGCTAGTGATGACTCCCACGTGCCATTGTAAATATAACTGCATTAACGTGGATCCAAAGCCTTTAAGCTGCTGAGTAGCAGGGTTCAAGGGCTGCTTAGTGCGGTACGTATGTTCGGCTATGGGAAAATTTCATCCATCACAGTAATTCACAGCCGGCTGTGTGCTACTCTTAACAAGCTAAGTTATTTTAAGCTGCTCCCTCACCCTTTGGAGGCAAAAGGATTCTCCAGGGCAAACTCTGGCTCATCTCAGTACAACTCTCCACAGGTTGAAAAGTTATTCTACATTTCTCCCTTCCCTTTCGGGAACCAAATGCTTCTTCAATATTAACCCGATGCTTTCTGCAAATATACTTTGACTGAGCACCTTGCTGCTGCGTATGTGTAGCCCCAAACTGCCAGCCCTTCTTTCCTCAGTCATGTGTGTGCTGCCCAGCTTCTCCTGGAGGCTGGAAACTCCAGAATTCCGGTCCAAAAAGGTTTCCTCTTTGTATAAGATCCCTCCTGACAAAGAGGTATACCCACTTTCCTGCTAGCTGGGCAAGAAACAATTTTGCCATGCCAGAGTTTAAAATGCCTGTAGTCCTCAGAGGTGTCAGGAGACCAACGACTTCATGTTTTGTGGAGTCCTTTCAAGTTGCCACATTGGATTTAAGAAACTGAAAGGTATTAATATTATTCAGCTGACTGTTTAGCAATTCTTATCAAAACCCTAGTCTCTGCTGATGACAGTAATCAGCTTCACAGGTAAAAGCAAAACAGAGATCGGGGGGGGGAAGGGGAATAAGGGGTGGTGTTATTTGGGGTTTTGGTGGGGGTTTGTTTTGTTTTTGTTTGGTTTTTTCTTGTTGTAGAAGGCAAAAATAAATTCACAACCATTTATATCTGGCACACTGGGAGTGACTTTTGCCTAAAAGAAAAAAAGACAGTCTCACCTCTTACAAGTGGGATCAAGGAAGGGTCAGGTCATTATATCAGTCTTTATTTGCTGTACAGGGAGATGTTTTGTTTGTTAAAGGGTGGGCTATTTACTGTGGTTTTTCAGCTAAGGTGTCACAAGGGCTTTTAGTGCCAGGTTGAGCCAAAGATGTGCAAAGAAAAAAAGCCCAGTGTGATCTAATCACCAAAAGCCTGCAAAAGGTGAATTTTTCAGTCTGCACCAAACCAAATGCTACTTTATTTTATTTGACCATTTTCAACAAACCCAATCAATATCTCAGAGTAAAGACATCAATCAATGCACAAAACTTTTTCAATCGTTGTGCTAAGGGAAGAGACAAGCACAGGAGAAAGCCTTTCTCTTGCTCAGAGCTGCGCTCTGAAGTCAGGGTGTGCCACAATAAGCACGTGGAGCGATGGCAGAGCCGCGCGAAGGACACGCTGACACTCCACACAACTCCAACGCCAGAATTCCTGGCACAACCACATTTCACATAGTGGGGTGAGAGAAAAACATGAATGACACCTCCTACAAGTCAGTTCTCCAGGATAACTGTACCAAGCATATTAAAAATATTGAGATATGGTATACTTGATGATGCTCTTTGGCTGCGCACCTCCTCATCTTGCACTCCTCAGCCCATGCTGGAAGGTGCCCATTGCAGGCCCGTGCAAGGCAGGAGCAACACTTGCTAACGGTAGCCCTGCACTTACTGGGAGAGTTGCAGCTGCTGTCTGAAAGTTTCAAGTCCCTTTGCACTGTTTAGGTGTTGTAATCTCATTTATTTCATTTCACAGGCCATTTGATTTTCCCATCTTGGTATGTGGGTTTTGTTTCTTTTTTTTTTTTATTAAAAAAACTTCATTTTTTCAGGCATTTTAGACTTTTTTAAAAAAAGAACTTGCTGAAGCTGATCTTTATTATCTACGTATTTCCTCCCCACCACCCTCAAATACCCAAAGCCGAGGAAAAGCAGCTGAGCCAGTATTCTGCTAAGTTATGAAAGTCTCTAGTTGTCATTCTTGATATACCCTGATGTCTTGATGTGATCTAAACCCAGAAAAGAACACAAAATGAGACTGCTTTAACACCTTCCTCTTCAAATAGAAACCCACCAAAAAAAATAGTACTGTAGCATAATCAAATGCTTCCTGGAAATTCCCCACCAGCTCTGAAGGAAGAGATCTGATGATAAGCCACGGAGGGAGGGAAGTACCTTCTCAGCCCTTTGGGTTACAGCTTTCCGCTTCATTTACTTGAATCATAAACAAAGATAAAATTTTATTGACTTAGAAGATGAAACAGAAACAGCCCTCACTATACATAAGGTTCCTGAGAACTGCCGGCCTCCCTCATCCATTTTTACCCCATATGCAGTCTCGAAAGCGTAGAGAGTCCTTTTCTTCTAAAATAGTACCTCTTTACAGCTACGAAGTTTCTCCTCAAGGGAAAGACATACTTCTTGTCCTGCAGATCTGCTATTACTCTGAATCCCTTTCTTGCAGAAAAGGCAACATCCTCTCCTCCTCCTTCAGATAGTCACTACCCCAAGGAAAAAGACTCTAGACCTGGCTTATTTTCTCTCAACAAGATGACATGATCTGGCTGGTGTCTTATGACTGTCATTACAGAAATCCTTTTTCCTCAAGAAGAGTACCAAAAGCCACATTCACTTACAGGTATTGAAACTCTGAGGATGCACTCCACGTTCAGCAAGATGTTTTAGAGTTTGCTTGTCCAGTGAGCCAACTCTTTGCGGTGAATCTCCCCATCTTGGTCTGAATTAATTTGGAAATTACTATCAAAAGTTAGGTCACTATAGTTTGTTTAAAGAAAACACATTGATTCAGCTTTGATTTCAACTACCAATACTCATCTTACTCATGCCTGCTTAGGGAAAGAGAACAAGAAAAACCCACCCTAAACTAACAAGTCTCTCAGCTAGAGCATTAAAAACTGGAGACCATAGGGAAGATAAAGCCTGTTTGAAGGTACACAGTGACAGGACAAGAAGCCACAGACGCAAGTTGCAATAACAGCGAATCCAATTAGATTTTGGGGAAACAGATATATAATTATATTTCATAGCGAAGACAGTCAGAAGTTACCAGAGGGGCAATGATGAGATCTTCATCCATGGAGATTTTCCAAACTTAGCTACAATAAGGCCCTCAGCAACACACCAACTCCAAAGCTGGACCTGTTTTAGGCAACGAAGTTTATACCAGATTACCTGCAGAGGTCTCTTCCAACCTACATTTTTCCTGTGGTAAAAGTCAGTTCAAAGGTTTGACCCTTGCTCAAGAATCCGAGCCTTGCTCAAGTCTCTGCACTCCACAGGGAAAATGTGGTCTGTTTTTGGCAGAGAACAGGATTCACACCTTCGCGTTCCTTTAAAAGCCCTGCAGCTGGACTTGAGATCTGTCAGAAGAATAAAAAGCTTTTCAGAAAAATATTACTGACATTTAAATTAAAACAAAAGAAAGAAAAATAGATTTCTTTCTAGAGCTGGGACAAACCCTGTTCCTCTGCGGGTGGTGACCTTGATGGATAGGCAGTAGACTGTTTGCCAATAACCTATGCGTTCTGGGAGAAAAAAGCAGCTGCTTCATGCAAGATCTTGGCTGGCATCATTTTGATGCTGGCAAAGAACAACTCCAACAGTTCCAAGGACCTTAAGAACATCAGGCTTTTGGAAAACCCTCTCTTTGCCCAATGCACATGGCACCTCCCAGCAGGTGATGGATGTTGAACATGTTGAAAGCAGAGCAGAAAGCTGCAATAGTAGCACAGCTCATCTAACAAGCCTGTGGAGCATTTGCATTCAGAGAGCAACCAGGCACCACTCTCTCCTACCAAGTGCATCCTTCCCCCCATCTCAGGTATTTCACATCTGGCTCCAGGAGGAAAAGAAGGAGCAAAAGCACACTTGTTGTCATCTTTGAAACAACTTTTCCAACACTGACAAATGTTCAGATTCATTTCTTTCAGTACAGAAAGCCCATCAATCCTCACTACAAAAATGTGTCTTACGACAAATTTTCCTCATCTCAGAAAACTCCAGGCTTCCCCTGGGATAAGCCCCCTTATTTACAGCATTTAACCTTGATTATACCTTGTCCAGCAGTTCACATATGAGGTGTTCACCTAACTATCAGGTTTTTTTTCTTCCAGCCGCACACGCTAATGCACAGCACAAGCAGCAAGTCATGTGTGTGCGGAACAGAGTAACCACCTAAGCTGAAGACTTCATTCATAATAATTTTTATAATCTCTACATGCCAACAGTCATGTCTATCAATCATCTATGCTGATCCATTCAGAAAATTGTTCTACTAAGATGCTGTCCTCATTTTCAGACACATTTAAGTCTTTTAGTATTCTCTCTGAAGATATACAGTAGCCCTGCTTTCTCGTATTTTGGCTTGAACCCCCCCATACAGGTATGTACCTCAACCACAAAGTTTGATAAATACAGTAAATCTCCTTTATAAACGGCTGGCTGAAAGTCAAGTCTTCCTAGAGCCCTGGCATTTGGCTACAACCTGTTTGTGAAGCTTTCCCCAAATGTAGCTTTAGTTTCTCACAACCAGACTTTGTCTTTGGCCCAGCACCATAAGACTCAGCAATTTGTTTCTTTGGTCATTCCAATGTCCTCTCAACAGGGACCAGCTCGTGACTGTTAGCATGCATGGCCAGTTCTACAATCTCCAGGATATTTAACTTTGCTCTGCATTGCTGGAAAGTGTATTACTTCATTTCAACAAGGGAAGTCCACGTACCAACATTTTAGGACTAACTCTCCCCATTGCTTCACAGGAGTCTGCTTGCTTTCAAGGTAAAATTCCTTTGTTTTCTGCTCACTTCCAGGCTATTTGCCTGAGTTTGCAAAAGCTAAAACTCTTTGTATTTTCAAATATCCAATTTCTGAGGTATTTATAACACTGGGCCACTTACAATTTCAACAGGCCGGTTAAAGATGAGAACTAAGCCTTAGAAACAAGCACCTTTTAAGGGGCACGTTTACCTTGTTAAATCCTTGCAGTCTATACATGAGCCTTGCACACTTTTTTTTGGCTTCTACTGCTATGAATTCCTGCAGTTCTGAGCCACACGAAGTTGCTTTCTGCCAGCAATCACCTGCGAATTCTCATTATTAATGCCACAGACTGGTCTACCCCGCAGCATATACCTTAATGAGCTATGTGCTGCTACTCTCTTTAAATAAACTCTCCTACATACACAGCTACGGTTCCACCTTGCCTCCTCACCTGCTTCCAAACTTGAAACGATTTCCAGCACAGCCCGTCTGCGGCAGGTACTGCTCTCCTAAGATCCTTCACAGGTCTGTACTTTCATCTCCTGATTTCTGGGGTTGCTAGACTTCTGAAGAGGGAATAAGCTTTTATTGCCAGACATACTGAAGAAAAATTGATTTCTGTTTGTCATTATTTCCTTCTCAAGAAACTTGAGGGTGAGGCTATTACCCGCTCCTGCTAGCCATTCCACCTTGGATTCATTAAGCTCATGATTTTCCCATAGCTGTATTTTCCTCATTACCAGCAGGTTCACTTGGTTATTTATTCTACTACAGGCCCTGTTTTATGAAGGCAAACAAGATCACGTTCCCCTGTGCTCTACTCCCTACCTTGTCCAGGCTATATGGCATCACGTAAGTACCCTGCCTATCCTTCAGATCTTCTCCGTGCAACCTTTCAATTCCCACCCAAATCAGGAGTTTGTCCTCAAAACATTGCTTGGAATTAGCTGCTTTATTATATACATCAGACTGGCAGGACTGCCAGTGAGCAGACATAACGGAAGGGGCAGTGCGGCTGGATAATGTAGTTAGCAAAGCACACAGAGTTGGTAGTAGCATCTCAAAGATGAAAAGAACCATTTCAAGCATCACATCACCTCAAAAACAAGCAACAAAAAAGACAGCAGTAGTGCAGCTTTGTCAGACCAAGTTCGTTATAAATCAAGCACATCCACAGATCCAGGTCACAACATTTGGGCTCAGCCAATTAGTTCATTAGTTAAAAAAAGATTAGACAAAGAGTGGCATTTCCCTTTTACGGCAGCAGAATCAAAAACCAGCTTTTGAGTTTTGCTTTGGTCCCTGATAAAAGGTATCTATTCGTATCCTGTCTGCTTTCAAAAGATACTGAAAGATATTTTGCCTTTTCTAAATCAGTTTTGAAAAACTATCTTAGTTTTTAGCCACGATATCACAAAGTCAAATAAATATTCAAATAATGTTCAAAAAATGAACTAGACTTTACTTGGGTAACCAGCAGACCATTGTATGCTCTGTATTAGACTCAAGTTCGAATAGACTTCAACCTCAAAATTACTATTTTAAAAAAGCATCACTGAGCCACAGTAGCAGAAAGCAGTTCATTTAAATGTAGTAATTCTGGGAATCATTTCAGCTTTGATTACCAGGAAGAGAGAAATATGGAAAGAGGTGTCAGGATAGCAGCTTAAGGGCATCCAGTCTACAGAAACCGGGGAGAGTGCTTTAGGAAGTCTTGCCATTATCCCTAAGAAAATACATTTCAACTTCCCTGGAGTGTTATTCATCCTCCTCACATCTGTCTTAGAAGTCCAAGTTTAGAAGTAGTGCCAATGATAAATGAGATTTCCCCTATGCAAGTTCTACTTCTCCCCGAACAGTTATATAAATCTAACAAGAAAGAGATGCTGTTCCCCCTTCCAACCCCAACTTTCCTAATGTTTTAGAGCTGCACAAAAAAAAAAAAGAACAAGAGACTGCCGAAAGGTATTAAAATACAAAAACTTATTATCCTCACCCTAAACTATTGGTCCATATTATTTCTGGTAAAATCACATCATTTAAGGGGCACTTTTCATTTTAGAACCATTTACAACACAATTCAGTTCTGTCTACAGAAAGCTCTCTAAAGAAGAAAGGAACAATATAGCAAGCCCAGAATAAGGTTTAATGAGAAACAAATTTCAGCCCCCTTATTTTTCTATTCCATCTATTTTTAAAAAAAGTCTTTTTTTTTTTAAATGTAAAAATTGTTACCTTTAAGTTCCAGTATACTGTTCACAATGTAGCATTTGCCTTTCTGTTTGAATATACTTTTCTTCTAGGCTTCCAAGCCCAGGAGACAGTACATCTCTGCGTATATGCCATGTCTCCAAAGCAACATCTCCATTTATTTCCTTATCTTATCTGAAGGACAGTCTGGGGGTGTGGTAGTTTTTTCTATAGAGATAGGAGACCTGGTCTAGTAGCACCTGACTCCACCTATACCAACTGAACTGGGGCTGAGGGAGAAGGAGAAAGAAAAAAACCCACAAAAACCCAACCAAACAAGAAAACCCCCACCACACAACACACCAAAACCACACACCACAAGAAAACCCCTGAGTAGGGCACCACATCTTGCAATAGATCAGTTCCAAAGCTCTAGCCCAAGTTTAGACACATTTTTGCAAGTTATAAATAGGCATAATTCTAAACTTAATTTTTTTTTTTTAATTTCTGTTTTTGTGTCATAAATCCCTTTTCCAAGGGCACTCATCAGTTAATTACTTTCAAGAAGCACCATGAGTCTAACAGGTTGCACAGTATAGGACTAGTTACAAGAGGAGCGTCCTCTATGCATTACCTGTGTCCCCCGGTTAATAGAAGAACAAGGGCTCCCAGTACAGGTGTGAAGTAGATGACGACACGTACACAGGACGCAAGACCTGTCTGTCTGCTGCAAACTGGACAGAGACAGCAAACTTGTTTCACACAGGCCGTTGGACACCTACCAAATTAAACCTTCCAGTTCTGGAGAAGTTTAGCTTGATAGCCCAAAGAGAGAGATTTTGTTTGTCTGGCAGGAATGAGACAATACTGTTTCAAAAGACAAAAAAGTTACTACACCAGTCAAGTTGCTAATGCTTAGCTGTTCTATTAAATTTTGAAAACTGGTTGAAACCTAGTTGATTCATAAGAGTGATTCCATCCAGTACAATATTTAAGAATTTTTTAGAAAGATAAACACTGCAAAATTTGAAGTAAAGATGGCAAACACAGGCTTTGATGTGTTTGAGGATACATCTCTCACTATGCAAGGAAGGCAGAGTTCTTGCTCTTCATTCATAGCCTTAAACTGCCATTTCCTACACAGAAACTTTACACCTTTACTGAAAGTTGCCCTTTCAACAATCCCCTGTATAACAGAAGTGGCCCACAGGTAATTATCTCAGACTATACACAGCCTGAAAGCTAGACAGGTTTGTCAAAATGATTTTTACTCCTATGGTTTATTATCTTGTTGTGAAGATTTTTATGAGAAAAAGATTAAATCACTGCCCTGATGCGTGCATTTCATTAAGCTTCTAATCCTTAAAGAGTCACTAATGCAACTAGCCATTGAAAAGCATTAAATCATAGTTCAGTCATATTGACCAAAATAATCTCCTAATTATTTCAGAACGGAGTGGAGCACAGGAGCTGTGCTGTAAATTACACCTCAAAACTCTTTTAGGCTGATGCACAAAACAAAACGGATAGAAAGGCAACTTTGATTACTTCTGGCATGCGTGAACGTGGAAAGGTGAGAGACATACCTCTGCTAAGCAACTCACTCAGACTAGATGGTATTTTAAATTCACTGTTCATGCCGTGGTGCTTAGTTCAGCAAGTCACTTGGGTGGGGTGGGGGATGCTGCTCCTGTTGCAGCTGATCAGCCACAGCCATCACCGTAGCAAGAGAAGAACTAAAACGAGCAAGTTAATTTCAGGTGCTGAATTATTAGTAAATTCAATCTACTTCTGAAGAAAATGCCCAAAAAGCACATCCAGTCCATAATAAAAAACACAGTGTCTGCCACACAGCTGATAACGGATCTTGCATTACTTAAAACTCTTTTGGTTTTGCTACCATAAGGTTATCTAGAAGCACGTGTAAAGGGTGTCATTTCTACAGGCTGGAACTCACTTCTGACTTCATCCCCTTCTGCTTCTCCTTCAGGGAGACACAGAGGAGACCTGGACAGACACACACATTATTTTCCAGTCCTTGTACACCAGGTGATGACTTCTGCAGTTTCCCAAAAGCACTCAAATACAGTTGCTGAAGACTCAAGAACAGGTAGCAGCTTTTACAACTAATGCAAACAATAACCCAGTAAGGAAAGCCATGACTGATACAGCTTCTTATTCAATGCTAAATTTACTATACCCTGTGTGACTGTAGCCATAAATCTTTCAAGAGGAGCTTGTCTTGTAAAGCATGCTTTGGAGTATACTATTTGCAATTTAAACACCCAATAGACCAATAATAATTCACCATCAACATTTATAAACCCTTCTGAATAACTTGCATTCTCATTACTAGAGAGATCATCAGAAAGAAAAACACCCCAACAATTAGATGAAATCACTCAAGTCAGAACATTGGTTCACAGCATAACTTCTATATTTTTGTATATTTTTTTACCAATTCTCTCCATTTTGTCACTGCAAACAAGGAGCAGAATCACCTTCCCAAGTAGCTAGGCGTGATAGGATTCAGGGTAAGCCACAGCATTGGGATAAATGTGTCTAGACCTCCCGAGAGCATTGAAGTTTAAAACCCACTTTTTCTTTGAACAGGCACTAAATGGAAACAGTTTTAAAACAGAGGAAACGGACACAGTAGAACTAAGTGGGGTTTTTGAAAGAAGCCTTCCCCCTACCCCTTTATCCATACACACAAGGTCTTTCCAGGTTTACTTTTAATCCAGTTTAACAAATTTCTATGTTGCTGCCAACTCTACAAAGTCCTTACGTCTCTTGGAGAAGCCTTTTGAGCCTCATTTCGGCAGAGTCCCAGGCCGGCCGCGTCCCTTAGGCCACCCTCCCCCTTTGCCCAGGTCCCCCCAGCCTGGAGCCTTCTCCATCGACCTCCCTGTGCAAAGTGTGACCTCCCTTTCTCCCAAAGAGCTTTTTAGCCTTCATTAAATAAAAAAAATACACACACCCCCTCCCCTGCAACACCGTCACCCATCTCACAGCACCACAAAACAAGGCAGTACCAGAAATGCTGGCTATCACAGCAGGCTTCAAACAACTGAACTTCTGCAGAAGTTAGCAGAATTTGTTAATGGTGTTGGACAGAGAGGGATTTGACTTTAAGAATGGGAACTCTGATGATCAAAAGCATGTTATTTTTAAATATATTTTTATCTTTACTTGTTCTCTACGCTTTAGACCCTACCGGACTTTGCTGCAGGCTAGATTTTCTCTTTAATTAACCAAGCTGACCTGGAATAAGTTAGACTTATACTTAATTTCCTTCCAGCATTCTTTCTTTTTTCTAAAGTTGAATACACATACGTACAAATACCACTGGGTACTAGCCCACAAGTCTGCATCAAAGGTAGGGTAGGCTACACAGGATCATGAATCAGAGGGCTTTGAGGCAAACTTCCCTAGACCTTTCCCTTACTGCAGCCACCACAAAAGACTAAAACAGCTTTTGAGCTAAAAGAATCAGGTTCTGGCAGAACGTAATTTAGACTAATTAGTTTTTCTTCAACAGCAAAAGCACAAAACACCAAAGACAAACCAGAAATTTAAGAAGTTTTAAACCTTTCTCTATCAGCCTACCCTATCCATCCAGGTGAGTCTGCCTCTGAAGGCTCAGCTACAGCTCTCAAGGACTTTTTGCACCACAACAGAGTCAGCACAACCACCACCCCCTGCCTCTCTGGGAATTTATTCTTTCCGTGATTCCAAACACCTGTCTCCCCTGCTCACACCTGGATTTGATTCCCTTGCTTCCTCCCTCCCTTTCTTTGTACGCTGCAAAGTGCCTCCCCCAGCCCCGCACAGCTGGCTCCCGTATCGCACCCTCCACCTGGACTCACCTGACCTGCTCACTCCTTTAAACAACACAAGCGAGCAAACTAGATGGTGTTTTTTCACAGCGGTCTGAGAAGCTTAGTGAAAACCTAGAAAGAGTGTCAGCAGATTGTGTCCTTTGTGTCACCCTGTGTTCTTGTAACCACAACTGAATGTTTCTTAGCTTCTGAGCTCCGACAGGTTAGTAGATTAACTGTAGTCCACAAGAAACAGGTATTGCAAGATTACTGCAAGCAGATCTTTATCAAACTACTTTGGCAAAACTCAGATTTTTAACATTGACAGAAAATATCCAAAAAGCTCATTGGATAATGGAAGCCCCACGAGAGTGTTCTCGTAGTTGCACTCTGGAAGAATACCTCACCCTGAAAACCTCCGTGTGTAATATCTTGCCAGGCTTTTTTCCACAGCTATATTAATTTGTACATGAGTAGATAACAGAAGACATTACCTTTGCCTACAAAGTTTTGCTCTCACTCACAGCTTGTCTGTCCTTACACAGACAAATCTTCCAGAAGATGCCAAGCCTGGGAGGTCTTCTCCTCCTCCTCTCCTTGCTCTGCAGCCTGACAAGCCAGGTGTCTTCCAGTCCTCAGATGCCTCCCTGGTCAGCTTCATGCCATTATGGGGTTTTCCTGACTGCATTTTTAATTGTCTTCTGAACAGAGTGGACAAACACATTACCACTTGTAAAAAAGAGGATCGATCACCACCACCAGACTCCCCATATTTTGCAGTCTAAATTTATTTTGTGAAGTCTTGACACTTGGGAGCAGTATTCTGCAGTGCCTGCAAACTCCGGGTTGTTCCCCATTGCCAGGACCTGGGAACCTCCATGGTGGGGGCCTTGCTCAGGCAGGGCGAGTGCAGGTGCTGCAAGCGGCTGGCCCAGATTTGCTCATTCTCCATTAAAATTCTCTTGCTTGAGCACCTACCTGCAGACTGAAGCAACTTTACCCAGACAGAGAATTTAGGTATTAATAGGTAGCTAAAAGGCTATTCACCATGCTTCATTTAGCTTGCTAAGAGCTCTTCTATAAAATGTGAGTGATTAAAACGTGGTGTGGTGTATGATTTATTCTCATCACCCATGTCACAAAAGTAGCACACAAATGCCAGCCGACACACTGTGGCACTGAAATAATTGATTTTGCAGTGTGCTGCTTTTATGAAGGCAACTTTCCGTATGCCACAGATATATTAAAAGAGAAGGTCAGTCAAAATATCCAGTATTGTCTCAAAGGCCTTTCTCAGACAGGGTGTGTTGGGGGTTTTTTTGACAGTGAATCAGCATTATTTTCTGCTTTGTCTACCAGACAGCAATAATGTCACTTCTTTCTTTGTCTCAATATCAAGTGCATCCAACAAGATAGTGACTGAAGCATCTAACGCCGTTTCTAATAATGTTGTCTACTCAGTACATTAGCTGAGTGTGAGAATGTGCCAGTGCAGGTTATGTACCATCAGGTTTTCAGTTCTTTATTTTTTCCCTATGCCCTTTATTTCCTCAGGCTTGCAGAATCAAGGTTTCTTTATTAAATTGTTCATTATTACAACTTGTGTGCTTGAGCCCGGAGAAATCAGTGGTGAGTCTCCCATTCACATCCACGAGCCTTGATTCAAGGCTCCGCGTTGCAAGAATTTATTGGGTACGCTATTACTAATTCTAAGTCTTGCCCGCAGCACAGGTAGCCGTCACATTTTCTCCAGAACCTTTTACATTCAGCTGCCCTGCCGATGTGGTTGCATCCATCCGGTTACGAAGCCAAGTGCAAAATTCACCCCTCTTCTCACAGCGGGCAATCGAACAGCCCTGTCAGCAGTAACTCTGCAAACAGGATTGGCCAAATACTGCCAGTTGCTAGCCAAACATCTGGCAGAGCAAGTGTTGAAGATGTGGATAACCTAGTCCCCATGCAAATGGAGAAAACGGTTTCTCGTTTAGCACAGATTCGGTGTGCTTTTCACCGCTTTGTAGCAGAAAATCCGGTTTCATAAAAGTTCAAGTTTAATATCAGCTGCAGGCCTTCAGGAGCTATTAGCTGATAATTCTCTAAGCTTTTGTTGTAGACTCCCTTACCAGCAGCACTGAAATTATCAAATTAAAGCAATATGATGGAAAACCTTTGCTGCAGCAATGAATTTGTCTCCCAATGGAATTGGTCGCAGTTACTTACCTTCAGTATTCACATGTGTATTACAGATCCTGGCATACAAACAAAGGGTCTGAGTCTTTTTTTTATACTGTTACAGAATAACCAACCTCAAGAGACCAACAATCCTTAGAACTCTTAAAAATGTTAACATTTCTTAAAAAAAAAACCCACACCCAAAACACCTAAAGTGCAAGTATTTTTGTTATGTAGCCTGTGCCTTGGTTTTCAAGCTCCCCGACTGTTGCCAAATGTGTGTTTGGTATGTCAGGAACCCCCTCTTGGTGTTCTCTGTCCATGCGCCGGGGTCTTCTGAACTGAAAAATATGGTAACATACTTCTCTGTCAAGCTCCAAATCCCACTAAACCATCCTGGCAGACTCGCCAATGCTAGTGCAGTATGATTTGGAAAAGACACTGCTGCCAGAACTGTAGAAAACGAGACAAAGTTTTTTCTTACTTTAAGAAGAAAAGGAAAAAGACATCACTAGAAGTGCTGACTTCCTCGCTGCTCGGGGAGATCTGGCTTATCCTCTGCCGGTCTGGCTCACGACCCTTTTTCCTGGACATTTGGTCCCAGGGAAGGGTGGGTTTTTGTCTCGCCCCGGCGCGGCGGCAGGGTGCCAGGGGAGTGCCCGCTGGAGAGCCTGGCAGGCAGCCGGCGACGGCTGACAGAGGCACGAGGGGCTGCTGATCTGCACCCACTGGCAAATTTTATCCAAGCGCTGTCTGCCGCACGGAGGCAAGCGAGGGAGGCTCACCCAGCACCCGAGAGCTGAAGTTCAGAGACGATTGGAACCCTTTGAAGAGGCAGGAAGACGCTCTCTTCAAAACGACAGTCACCAGGGGCGTGTTGGGAGGATGCCTCCTGCTCCCCCTTTGAGGGTGCCTTGTTATGCTGCGGGAATCTTTTCATGATTTCCTTCATGCACTTTCCATTTATGGGAGGGATCTAGCTGTGTGCTGGAGAGTTTCATGGGTACTTTGACCAGCAGGAATTTGTTTTTCCTCAGTCATGGTTTCTGAAACTTTATAAAATTTTTAAAGAGCAGAGGTTCTGCTTCCCCAGGGCGAGGTACTGCCTTGATGTTAACTGTCTTGTTGGTCCCTGTTTTATTTTTCAGGACTGAAAATATGTAACATTTTTTATCAAGATGTTTATCTAAGGAGATATCCTTGAAAAAATTAAAATGCATGTAATGAAATTTGAATTAAATTTATTTGAAGAAATTATTTAATCGAAAATTTATTGGTCCAAAAGTATGCATGCAGACAGAATAGATTTGTGGAGTCTTACCAAAGCAAAGTGAAAAGTGGGTAAATTTCGTAGGATGAAATTAGTGCAAATACTTTTCCGTCTAAAAGTTTAAACCAAATGTTACCCCAGATTTTCCAGCTAGTCAACCTTCAGGAATTTTCAAGGCTGAAATAATGAAGTATCAAGACCATGTTTAGACAGAGAGGAGCAAAAGTGTAAGTTAAGCAAGAAAAGCAAGAAGTTACTGATTTTCATTCATCCTCCAAGATGTTAAAAATAAGTTTTCCCTTCTTAATTTTGAGACGCAATCCTTAGGAGGCTCCGAAAAGCATAAATCAAATTTCCAGT
The DNA here is from genome assembly GCA_008921705.1 of Burhinus oedicnemus. Lineage (NCBI taxonomy): Eukaryota > Metazoa > Chordata > Aves > Charadriiformes > Burhinidae > Burhinus > Burhinus oedicnemus. The sequence continues at coordinate 166,390 of VFFE01006446.1, read as the reverse complement.
ATTATTTCTGCAGGCATTCAAACAAAGTCCCTTGGCTCTTGCGGAGAGTTTATGAGCATGGACTAGCTGCCCCGTTTGCCGGTTGAAGGAGAGCTGACAGATGGCCTGCCACAGTGGTGGACAGGCAAGGGGGGGACTTTTGGGAGACTTGGAAGCCAGGCAAATACTGAAGTCTGGGCTTCAGAAAGCAGTCCTAAAACTAGAAGACGTAGCTGTGAACTGTGCGGCTAGAAAATAAAACAAGTGGCTAACTGCAAAAGCTAAGGGTAGTTCAGCAAGATGTGCTCTAAGGCTGTTCTCCAGCCTGGTCCCATCTGACACTGGGACTGCTGGGACAGGCAGGGAACGTCCTGGACCGAGTGATCTGGCAGCGCCGCTCCGCAGTGCCAGAACTGCAGCACAGCACTTTCCGTATCTACAGATCCTTTTTATTCTCCCTGTGGATGCGCACAAAAAGTTCTCAGTGAAGTAAGTGCTGCTTTGCAGTGATTGTTCAGCATATCTGGGGTTAAGATGACTGGTTCCTTGTTACTATTTCTATACATTTTCCTGTGCCTCCTGAATAGATTTTGCTCACTGCTGCAATGTCAAGGCTTTATGGAAATCAAAGCCCTCGCTAAGTTTTGTACTGAGCAAGAGATTCTCGCACGCGTGAAATCCTGTATTTTCAACATGGAAGAGACTCTGCAGAAAAAGTACTGCTCAGTATGCTGCAATTTTCTGCAATAAACTTTATAATAAAATGTTCTGCTTTGCAGTAGCCTCAATAAATACATATGTCTATGATACAAGTTTTTTGTTTGGTTGGTTGGTCTTTTTCCATGGGGAGGAGGGAGTTTTCTGGGACTGAAGGAAGGGAGGAGCTGTGAAAAGGAAAGCAAACAGTGAATCCTATTTCTTTTCTGCCAACACCCTCCTTTGGTGTTTGCCCTTTTTGCTCCCGGTGGCACCGGGAGCGGAGCCAGACCAGCCCTCAGGCGGGAAGGGCTCGCCAAACCTGCCACCCCTGCACGCTCGGGAACGGCCGGTTGTGGATGGAGTGAGCTGAGGCTGGTTGAGCCCTGCAATGACAGCGTTTACCAGTGCGCAAGTGGAGACAGAGATAATTCACACTGACACGTGCACGCTGAGCCCGCAGCGTGGTCCCCACTAGCCCGGCATCCCCATGCCACCGGATGGCTCGCCGGCACGCCTTTCACCAGGGCAGCTGTAGGCACGTAGCTACATAGCTATCAGATCAGTCAAAGCAGATGATATCAAGATTTATGTTTTGTGATGGATGGCACCGCATTCAGCATAAAACCTGCCTGTACAAGGTTAAGGCATTAGAAAAGCAGGGTGAAAAGACCCAGTCCTGGAGGCAGGTGTTGGGAGAGAGGAGCGCATCAGCCCTGGAAGCACCACCGGAGACGGCATCCGTTCTGTGCGAGCGGCACCGCCATCTTCAGACGAGGTAAAGCAAGCTTTAAATTGGTATGAAGAGGGCCAGCAATTCCTCCCGAGAGAGTCTGAAGTAGATAAGCTTGATGTGGAGAGGAGGAAGATGTTTTCTGGGTCTAAGTTCCCCACCTGTTTTACACACCTACATGGAGATACCAGGGTCAGATGTAAACGGTGCCTCCTCCTACTGCTTCTCCCCCCTCCTTGCACTAACGCCGTCTCTCTACGGCTGTCCAGGCAGAGACAGAGAAACCAGCGCCTGCGGTAACCACGTGTGAGTTACATGCATTTATTTTGGAATGTATATGAATATATAGATGTAGAAATGACTGATAACAACAACAACAAAATCAAACTTAGTCAGAAATTGTAAGAACAGTGCTGCCAACCACCAGCATTTAAAAGTCACAAGTCAGCCCTCACAAAAACATGAGGTATTATCTTTCAGAAAAATAATGTGTTGTTATTTATCTTCTGCTTTTCTGAAGCTTTAAAATGCATTTAAATAATATTTTCAAGCCTTTGTTCTTAATCATGAAGTAGAAACTTACTTTTAGGGGGGAAAAAAGGCTGAATTTCTCACACTGGCATAACTCCAGGAACCGGGACTTTAAGGGAAAAAGCCCAAACAAATATAACGTGCGAACCATATTAAAACTGTGAGAGTTGGCAACACTTTGTCATAATAGAGTATTTTTATGCCGAAACAACTGTGCGTGACAGGGATAAGCTCGGCCACCATCACATTCTCACATTAACTCTTTGCTGAAGCAGCAGCCGGCAGTGTCAGCCCGATCTTTAAACAGCAATTTGTAGATATATTTTCTAAGGAAGAAACTGCCGGAGTGCTCAGGGTCAAAATCTGCCCTTGAGCGATGTCTGCAGAGTCGTATTTACAGATTGTACTAACTAGATATCAAAGCTCCAACACCAGAGATAGCTGAAAGTAATATGAAAAAAGAAGTCTCTTGCTAAAAGAAAACTAATGTAGAAGGGCAGAGGGAAAATTCATTAGCTGGCAGTGAAAAGAATAATGGGTTTTGGAGCTGATTCTTTAGGCTTTTTCCAACATCAGCAGCTTTAGTAAATGGAAGTTGCAATATTTAGGGAAGAATAATTCTATCGGGAAATGTTTCCCGGTTTTCAAATCTGCGCATCAGTAGCTGCGCGCGGCTGCCTCCAGGTGGATGCCCTGCCTCCTCCCATCAGGGTACGGGATTTGATCTCACCAGAGTCCCTCGAGTGCAATTAAAATTCTGAATTCCTGATCCCGCCTCAGCTCACTAAATGCAGCTTATATATCTGGAGTGAGGAACACTCTCCTCAAGAAGGACTTAGAAATGATGAAAGGGAATACGCCCGCACCATGTCGTTTTACTCACTCACACAGCGCTTATCGCTTGGTGGAGACATTCTTGACCATCAGAAGGCAAATAGGGTTACTTTCCTTCACCATAACTACTTTTTCTTTCTCTAGTCCTGCTACTGTACATCTGCACCAAAACTAGGACCATAACCGGTGCCAACTGGGTGCTGCCTGCTCTGTTTTTTTGGGGATTTTATTCGGAGTCTCTGTTCTTTGAGGTGACTGCAAAGCCCTGCTTTCACACAGAAAGTTCCTAGCCTGATAGCACCCAAATGGCAGAGCATTCTTGATGAGCTGAGCCTCAAAACAGAGAGCAAATAAAAGCATGAAAACATGGTGTAAAAATTGACTTTTTAAAAATCAGTCCGGGGTTGTCTGGGTTTCAGAGCTTCTAAAGGGTGTGTGGTTGGTAATACTGTATCATGAGGTTTTTCAGAGAAAGGAGAAATGGCAAGTAAAGAAACTCATAGCAGCCTCCACAAAGCACCAGCTAAGGTTTTCTTTGCTCCTTTAAAATAAGCTAATGCCATGAAACAAAGGCAAAAACCCCCTATTTGGTCAAATAATCCCCTTGGCTGCAGCTCAATCTTTTTAAAGAAAATCCAATGCTGTAAATAACTGGAGTAATTTCTCAGGAGATTAAAGAAAATAAGCTCACTTTCTTTCCTGAAAGAAAATACGCTAAAATATCATTGACAGATGGCAATCTGAGGCTCGAATACTTTATTACAGGCTGATGACACCATTTTCTCTCTCATATTTACAAGTATGGCAGGGTACCTTTTATACAGCTGAATGGAAAGAGCCTGTTCAGCTGAGTGCTGTTGTTTGCCTTGTTCTCCCCTTTCTCAGACAAGAGCAAAATACTCGCTGTAATGTCACAATAAATCTGGTATTTATGAAAATGAGCCCGAGAGCCCCAGCCAGGCCAGGCACAGCCTCTCCCAACGAAATGTAATCTTCCCGCACATACATCTCAGCCGGTGCACTCCGTCGCTGATCCGAGACACGCAGCAGCCAGCAAAGCCCTGCAGACCCTTTCCTCGCACAGCCTGCCACAATTACGCTGGCGCGTTCGCTGTTATGAGTAAGCATCCTGAGAGAGACAAATAAACTTCTTTTTAATAGCGACCTGAGCAGCAATTGAAGCTGGGATGTGGGGACGGCAGAGAATCACGTTGACCCATGGCACTACTGTGGCTACAGAAATTGTCTTTCAAAACCGCATTTCATTCTTCCTACTCATTTTAGCTCTGGATATTATTATAGCTATATTGTAGGTAGAAGAGCAGTGAGAATGAGAGGGAAAAAAGCTTGTTTTCAGCTGAGTTTCTTAAGCTAAACAAACAAGCTCCTGAGATCCTTTTGTCCAACAATGAGTCCTTCCTCTCCCCTACACCCAATCTTTCAAGACCTTTGACCGTTTCATCCTAATGTGACAAGCTTCCAAGATGTTAGTTCCTAAAGCTTTCGTTAAAACAGGTAGACAGGTTTAGGAAACGTATCCTGCCAGCAGCTCCGCTGAGGCTGAAGCATCTTGAGCTCAATTCCTATCAGGCAGCAGGGAATCCACATCAGGAGAGCCTGAGCCAGCCCCTTCTGGGCCACCAAAGCTGGTAGGAGGCCAGGCTGCCTTCTCTCCCCTGCTCACACAACCACTTGCCCACCACAAGGACTGAAGGGGCCAGGGGGTGCAGGGACACTGAAACCTCTCTGTGATTGGTTAGGCACTGAGAAAAACCCATCTTGCTTTTCAACTTCAAAAAGAAAAAAAAATATTTCAAAGTATTAATAACATTTCAGGTGGCAAATTCACGTGATCATGAACAAGCAGCGGGTCCCTGCATACATTAGATATATGTCTCGTCTTGCAAGTAATTCAACTCTAATCCTGTAGGAGTTCCTGCAGACAATTTCAACTACTTTGCTGGAAGGGATACGCTTGAACTAGAAAGCACAGCTTTATACCCACCTAGTTAAGTCTCTAAGTCTCAGTTAAATCAGTGAAAAACTCCTGGCTTTGTGGGATTTTACTTTCTTGGGTTCGTTAGCATCCTCACGTACTGCCATCCTTGGGGTGCTGTTGCACTCACCAAGGAACGCTAGCTAGAAGATGTTCACAGCTGGAGATACGAGTGAGCAACTGAGGGCAAAAATAGGGAGGTATACACGGAAAAAAAGAGTTACTTCTGCTCTTAACTGACCAGACAGAAAAGGCTGGGAGGAAAGAGGGCAAGTCATTAAATCCAGATCTCGGCTGATAGAAGAAGATAGCCGTGTCGTTTCTTGCAGGGTTTGTGAGGAAGGAAGTCAGTCAGTAAAACACATTTTCAGCACTGCTGCTGTGCACTGTCATTGCAATTATTTAGCAAAGAGGTGGTTTAGCCTAAATAAATACTGTACTAACTTGGATAATGGTTCTTTTAATTTGTATAGGTGTAAGGGCTATGGCGCAATTATTTTCAAAGGATAGATTCTCTTTCATGAGACCATATATGGGATTTCTTTTGCTTTCGTCCCAAGGATAATAGCAAACAACAGAAGCTTGACATCGTAATAGAGTTCAAGTGCCTTAGCAGTATAACTACTCTCAAAGAATTATAAAAAGCTAATGTACTTTTCTGTGTGCATGGCACAGGCAGGCCATTTTATAGCTTTTGCAAATAAGCAGACTGTTGCCTCTCTTGTCCATCAATTGAGGCAGCTTTTGCAACGATATAATGCCGTTGATTCAAATCCGATCAGCTGCTATTGCCTAATTATACAAGCAAAACAAATCCAGACTGTTTAAGGTAGAAGGGGGAGGTGGGAGGGGGAACTGCCATAAAACACTGAGGGAGAACTGTCTTCTCTTTTCTAACATGTGGTAAAACCAAAGAGTTGTTTTCCCCTTAAACAGGAATACTGCGGCCATGATTCCACAGACCTATTTACTTTTCTTTTCATAATGTGCCAGTCTGCATGCAATAAAACTGCCAGGCACAACTCAAGAGCAATAAATATAGGGAAAACTGTTATTTAACAGGCCAAGAATCATCTGTACAGTGTCACTATGTATTCAGAGCAGTGCTCTGGTAAAAAGTCATTTTGCAAAATGACAATTTGTGTTGCATCTATTTTCATCTCTCCTCCCATTCCCGTTCACTCGATTTTCTCGGCAGGAGCAGGGAGATTTCTCCATCACTGCTCTGTTGCTGCGAGCCGCTGCTAACGAAGCAGGCGCTGAGCTACCCAGGGCACTTAGGGAGGGGGAAGAAAAGGGCAGAAAGCTGTAGGGCCTCTAAAAAGACTGTGAAAAAAGCAGGATGGGAAAGTTACTCTCTGTTTTACCGTTCGTAGAGCAGATATGTAAACCTAAAAATCACATATATTCATAGGCAAAGAGAACGAAAGACAAAACCCTAATGCACAAGAACCTGACTATGTATCTGCTTCAGCTACAACTCACAGAAACTGTTGGATATAGTGGTCCTAGCCTGAAAGAGACAGAAAGAGTCTAAAATCTGGGCCTTTTGTATCCCATCCCCACCAAGGTCTGTACACTCAAGCACTCACCGGTTCTTCAGGGCAAATACCTGAAACGGACAGCCTGTAAGAAATATATGCTTGATGCAGTCCCAGGTATAAAAATCTCATCAAGCCCACCAAAAGCATCACCTAAACATATGTTTCTTATTTTAAACAACTTCTCTGAAAACACAGCTCACCTTTCCAAGATGCTCATCTCACAACTCTGAGAGAGAAAACTGTTCAAAACAATTCTCATGTAATGACTTGTCTTGAGATACTGGAGCTCCACGTGAAAATGCGGCACACTGAGACTTGTGGTGAAGACTCCAAGAGGTGCCAGTGACCCAGCAAAGGTCAATCCAAGGCAAAAGACCTCAAGGAAGAGGAATGGTGACCAGAAGGTTGTACAAAAGAAATGAACCTGGGGACATAACTCAGAGTCAAGTCACCTGAATGTGGTCTAAAATCAAGAGGCATCAACCCTGATGTCCTGCCTATATTGTACCCTGGCTATTTATGTCCTACCACCAGAAGCTTCCCACATAGAGACAGATGGGTAGAACTGCCTTTACTTCCAGTCACTTAATGAAATCTATGGCTTGTGTTCGGCAGGAGGTCAGACTCAGGGATATCACTGTCCTTCTGGCGTTGCTATCCAGTGTTTTCATGCACTCTTGTTCTCAAAAAGGCTGTATACCAGTAGATGGTTACATGATCCCTAAGTTGCTGTGGGCAACTTAGTCACATTTATGAAGTGTTTTGAAATATCCATTCTCAATGTTGGGTACCAGATGAGAAAAAGATATTTAGGATTTAACAAATGTCATTCTCAGGACGTCTTGCACCCAGTGAGGAGAGGAAAGGCAGCAACTGGAAGGAAAAAGTACTTTTAGGTGTTCTGCCATTGGAAAAATCTGCTGCCAGGCCTCCTATCCAGCTAATGATCTGATTGCTGACATACCATCTTGGAAGCCTTTTAGCCCTGAGAGGAACACAATGACACAGCGTACTGACAGTGTAGAACTGTGCTTACACTGAAGTTTGGCATCCGTCTTCTCAAAATACCACTGCTGCCATGGTGGGAAGGGGCTTGTTGAAAGGAATTTGAAAAAAAGCATTATTGGGCTTCGATCTTCTGTCATGCTCCCAATACCGCTGCATGATTTGCTCTTTTGAGCATCTACAGGAGGTTAAAACACAGTGCAGTGTCTGGCCAGCCCCCTTTCATGAACAGAAATGGATTCCTGAAAAATTCTGGTGAGCAATACTAGGTTTAACAATGGCATATACAGGAAACAAGAAGGCAGCGTATAGATCTGAAAACAACCATCACCACTACTTGGTTCAAGAATCGTATTTATTTATATACTGCCGTTATCAAGCGATACAAGTACTGGAGAGATTGTGTTGTATCTGCGGTCACAGACAGCCAGCTGCGTAGATGGGCTGGAGATACACGGGATTTGATTCAGGACTTTTACAGCCACTTGGCAGGCCTGTTTTTGTTGTGGGAGCATTGGCAGCCCTATAAATAAGTTATTGATTTTAATTTGTGGACAGAATATTGTTTAATCTCTGCAAACCGCCTCCTGTTCCACTGCATAAAGCCAGCAGAAGGAAATAAAAGTATCAAATATCTGCTGAATTGCACTGGGTTAAAAATGTGCCATCAGTGACATTTTACCCTTCAAAACCAACAACGAGTTCCTACATTCCCTTCTCCTAAATTGAGTTATTTCTTATAGTGACAGTCATCCCTCCCCAGAATCTCCCTAGAAAGACTGTGGGATTTAAGTGATATCTAATAAACCAAATGAGTTGTTTTGGTTTAACTTTGGCTCATCTTGCGACTTTCTGTGGGGCAGCAGACAGGCTCTCTGTCACCATCAGCAGTCCCTGGAGCAGGTGTGGTTTTTTCAGAAGAACCAGCTGCATTTCGCTCAAAGGAAACTATTGGGATGAAGGTGGGTCTTCTTTTACTCCTCTGATGCTACACAATAAATTACTAAAACACTATGTCTTAAGTGACCTATTATTTTCCAGTGCCAGAGCATAACAGTCCAGAAAATGCTACAAATTCACCTCAATTCAAACACAGAATTTTAACTCAGCCATGCTCACGACCAATTTTGCTTCCCATTTGCACTTTTCCCATAAACAGTTGGCATCTTGAAGACATTGTCCAGGGGAAGCTGAAGCGGCTTGTGAGGGAGCGGCGTTCCCGAGGTGCCCACGGGACGGCCGTCCCCATGGGGGAGCACGTGGCTGCCTTCCTCCGTGCCCTTGGCAGTGCTCCACCATCGCTGGCGACTCGGCTGCTGGCCCTGCGCCTGGCGAGAGGCAAAAAATCATATAAACCAGGCACTGAACCCACCCTGTATGGGTTTAACGTGCTCAGCCAGTTTATTCTAGTCAATACTTAAAAGTCTTTTTAGTAGAAAACTGCAGTTTGGACATGGGCTTTTGGCCTGTATATCGACATCGTATATAGGGAGTAGAATGAATCTATTACTTTTACTTTATTGCTTTTATTTATTATTGCATTTTACTTGGAGTCAAGCTGGAGTTGAATACTGATACCTGGAAATGTCAGGCTAGTGTATTCCCACTGCAACATCCAGCTCACTTTTCCAGCTGTAGTATCAGCTATTACGATACCATGTTTTCAAGTAACCTTGCAATTCAGAAAAGTTCTGTCGAGAAAAGCGTTTTCAAATTAACCTTTGGAATGATGGCTGCTCACAGCCTTTCCCCAACTTGACTCATGGAGCGAAGCCTGTCTCCTCTGAAATTCTATTAAAAATGCTCACAAAATAAACCCATTATAGCTATAACAGCTCAAATTAATGTCAACATGTCAGGACATATGTCTAATTTCAGTTTGGAGACTAGAAGATTGGAATCCTCATTATGGGCACCATCAGCTGTTTCCAAACAGCCTTCAGGTCTAGAGAGATTCATTTTAAATGAGCAACATCAAGGCAGAGCAGACAGAACTGTTCAGATGGTGCATTAATTTCAGTCAGTTTGCTAAGGCTATGATTATCGTCACTGTGGATTCAATAATTTTCTCAAACTTGCTACTGATGTGGTTTTGTAGGCCTTTCCACGCATCTTTCCTCTCCGTGGGAGACAGCAAGGGAAAACATACACTGTGGCCTTCAGGTGGGATTGAGGGGGGATGAGGACCTCAGCTAAACGAAACAGGGCGCCCGCTCTGCTCAGCCCGGCCCTGCGAAAGCTATTAGAAATCTGTGCCCGTCTCGTAATCTGGCGGTCATAACGATTCAGCACAACGGGACCACAGATAAGGACTGCCTGCGCCGGAATGAACCTGAAAATTGAACGGGAAGTATTAAACCACTCAAATTGTGTGCACTTTAGTGAAAAACTAGAACACTAATCTATATGCATATTGACTCTGGTACATAGAAAAGGAGGGTTGAACTTGTATTACAACAGTATTCAGAAACTTGGTATTGAAACCCTTTGCATTAGATGATATATAAACGCAAGGCAGCAGACAGGTCTTTTCACAGATTTCCTGCCATTTAGCTTTGGATGACAGAAAGGAACAGAACAAACAGGAAGGGAGATGGATGGGAGTGATGTGAGATCACAGGGCTGTGTATAACCTAAGCATATGCACGACCTGATTCTTCAGACAGCATGCTTATAATCACTGCTTAATCTTTTCTCTTCTGTCTGTTCTGAATTTTATAAGTATTTTTTTGCCAATTTCTCCCTCTTGATATGCAACCTCCAAAAAAAGAAGAAAAAAAATACTCTCACTCATGTTCTGTTCCCATTGTCACTCACTGCTTTCGGGAAAAGCCTTGTTTTTTCCAAGGTTATACACATTTGATGCTTCTGAATATAGGTTTTCAAATTTCTTACTGCTGAGCCTCTGTATTCTCAAACAAAATAGTGCTGCTCAGTTGGGTTTTTTTGTCAACTTCAAAAATGAAAGAAAAAAAAATGACCTTTTGACACAACTGAGACATGAGGGTGGACTCCACTGTTTGCAAAATTTCCGCGACTCTGTCAAAACTCTATTTCTCGTTCTCAGCAACATTTCAGTTATTAAATGCAAACCTGAGAAATGCTGATGAGTATAAAATAATCTCAGTTGAAACATCTCACAGTGAAGAAAAGCTTCTGCCCAAATTCTGGAATAAAGACCATCAAGACTCTGTCTGAACACAAGCTAGAGGAAAGAATAATATATTGTATACTAGGAAAAAGGAGAGTATCTAAAGCCTTCATCTAGCCCATTAATCGTACTGGAAAGCTGCTGAGTTATGGACATAGAGTTTGCTTGGGCGTAGAACAACAGATCCCCACCAAAGCTGGGAAACCACCAGGACCATTCCCGAGCACTCAAGAAGCACAGTACTGTGTGTGTACGTGTGCACATACACATCTGTACATATCTGCATACATATATAAGAATGCCAGTGGTCAACGGAAGACAAATTCTTAAGTGTCTTAAGACACTTAAGTCTCCATTTTCTCCATTGCATTTATTGGCTTATTCGGCCCAAGCCCTAAAGTGCTGACTGCTGTTGTTTGCCCACCGGACAGTCAGTGGTGAAGGCAACATTCACAGCACAGAAAAAGCAGGTTGACCTGCACTCGGTGCACGTGGCACCGCAGTTCTGTGGGCAATGGGTGGAGTAGACTGAGGGGATTTAATTGGGATTTAAGGAGAAATTACCCAGAATGTCTGGCTTGAAAAACACTTTCTGAAACAGGTCCAAAGGTTTCTCAAGAGCAAGTCATCAGAGACAAATTAATGGGTAAGCTTCATGTGATATGGTCAAAGTACATGATAAATGCAATTAATAAGGCACTAGATTAGATTTTCACATTCAATCCTGGACAACAGATAAAATGGGGAACTGCTCTTCTGTGCCAGGAGCAGACTGGCAAACGAGGGGCAGTCACGATGCTTTCCTTCGCCCTGCTCCTGGAGATAAGCAAAGAACCACAATCTTTCCCGGGATATACTGTCAGCTTTTGACTCTCCCTTGCACCGGCCCAGCTCCCTTGGCAGCGGCTTGGGAGGAAACTGTAGTCCAGCCTACTCTTGCTTTTCTCCAAGCCTTTTCCACCTTCCCAACAAATCCTCCACAGCTAGAGGAAGCAAAACAGTATAAGGAAATACCTGTTCTTCCCATCCGCAGTCTGGGCCAAGCAGTCATAAACCTGAACCTCTAAAAATCTTTTCCCTTCCTCGTGATTTTTTTTCTGGTAATAAACCTGGTAGGAATAATTTCAACGGAACACAACCTAAACCAGGACTGTTATATTTACTACCATCAGCAAGTAATCATCTGGTGAGAATTAGGATGAAGAGGAAAAGTAGGTGGGGGAAGAAGAGGAAAAGTAGGCTGGAGGTGAAAGAAATGGGCCATCTGCCCAATTTCATATTTTATGCGAGCTAACTAGGAGTTGTATGTTTTGTACATGATTAGGGTAAAAAGGGTTGTGCTGAATATAAAACTGCCCTGAACACTTCAGCTATGTGCAAATGTAGTGTTTCTCATCAAAATATTGCCTAGATTTGGCAAGGGACCGAAGTAAAGGCACAGACAAGTTCTTCCCCAGGGGAATTTACAAACTTAAGCTACATGTGCCCACGGTGGCAGAATGGGGACCTGTTGCAGAAGAGTGGGCAGCTCACACCACGGGCTGCTTTAGAAGCCCTGTGTCTGCCCTTCGTTAATGTCTGAAGCACAAATATACTTTTCACGGTTCAGCACGCAATGCGACCCTGCAAACAGCACTTCAAATCTGAATTCACAAATGTACCAACGTTTCAAAGCTCATGAAAGTCACTGTAGTATTTTGACGGATCCCTGTAAACACTGTGGCCATTTCACGGTTACCTTGGGCTATCTTTTCAGCCCTTTAATGTAATATTTAGACCAATGTTGTTATTAGATTTTCCCTGGATGAAAGGATCTATAAACGTAAATGCCAGTTGCTAATTCTTGCTAGTACAAAATAATAGTATTAGTACATCACACAATAAGAAAAAAATTAAGCTGGTAATTTATACTGCTGAATTAGATACACTAACAAAAGAGAGAGGCAATTATGTATCACAGTAAAATCTTCAGCGCACAGACTTAAGCATTCCTCAGTCTTTAGTGTTCAATTAGGGTGAAATTTACTTTCAATACAAGACATAATGCCAAGGGCTCTCTCGCCCTCTGTAAAAATATAGGATTTCATCTCATCTGCCTCCATGCAAAGTCTTTTTTATTCTGGCGAAGCTCAAGGTTTAGCTCTAAAGAACAATTTGATTTGCGTTACACCTCACTAACAGGCTGCAGTGCGCAGATTTATCTGCTGAATGAATATATTCTAATAGGTCTGATCATCTGTCTTTATAGTACCATTTGATTAACAACAAATTTATTCACTTGGCAGCTGTATTCCTTAATCAGGTATTCACTAAGCAATGGCATATAAATATGTATAAATGTCAGATTTATGGATCAGAGACTACAATAATTTCATTTGAAGAAAGGGGGATTGTCTATACTTCTAATTAGTTTCCCTTTAAATAGGCTCATCATATGTACACACTCATACATGTCTAGGGCCTGATTTTCAGAGCCAAGGGTGCACATCCGATTGGGCAGCATTCCCTTCCTCGGGAGCCCTATGGCTTGGTTATATTGGACAGTGCACCAACGTTTCCCTGTATTAAATGGTTTTATAGGGGCTTCATTTCCAAAACCGAGTAATTCACATATTGACACATACACACACTTTGCACCTGGCCAGTCTCTGCTTGTCATTCCATAACCTGGACACACAAAAACAGGTGCTGGCAAAGTATATGCACTGGCGAATGGCAGCAAAAGAAATTACTGAAGAGAATATCTTCAGTTAAATGGATCCTGGTTGTGATAATAATGAAAAATGATCGTAATTACCAGGGAGAAATATTCTGTCTGTGGAATTCAACCTAAGCTTTTAAGGTAGGTTATAGACTAAGCTGACAAAAGTATTTTTACGTTTCTTTTTTGAGCAGATTCCCTAGCAGCCAATTCTACACTTCATGGGAGGCTGGAAGAAAAAAAAAAAAAAAAAAGCTGATCTGAAATAATCCTTGGTTTAGCAGGGGTAAGTACCGTTATTTTGAATCTCTACAGAAGGCAACAGGACTGGAGCTGTCAGATCCCAATTAAAGTAAGGACTGAACTGGCTGTGAAGACGTAGGCAGTTTGAACAGTGTGAGTGGCCTCTACTTCGGTGCACTACAGGTATCCAAGTGGAAATTCAGAGCACCTACATTTAGATGATAAAATTGTCTACCAAGAACTACGGATACCAGCAGAGTACTGGCCAGAGTAGCTACATTACAAACTTAAAAAGACACGAATATCCTCAGAATTATCCCGTTCATCACATTTGGTCTAAGTAACTTTTGTGTTTGACTTAAAGTTTTCCAGGAAACCTGGAAGAAACCTGGTGGCTGGAAAGGAACATCAACCCTATGGAAGTCCTTCCACAGAAAGGGAACACGCAACACGCTGCAGGTGCTCAGCGGCTCCGCTGCTGCCTGGCTGACCCCGGCTCTGCCTGTGTTGGCACACGCAACCTCCAGCGTCTTTCTAGTTATTCTCTAACCAAACAGCCGAATGATAAAGCTTGACTCTCCAGGAGGTCACCAGGAACGAGGGCACAGAGGAGCCGAAGGCAGGAGGAATGCGAAGACACGACTGCGCTGTTCTCGGAGGTGCGCTCTCTGCGAGGCAGGCTGTGGTTCCCCGAGACCGGATCGAAGCCGTCAGCCGCTGCTTTCAGCCGGGCACAGCGGTGGAGGCAACAGGTTGACAGAAAGCAAGGCGGATTTATGCCACTTATTTTATTTTAATGAGGTACGAGACGCACAAAAAGATAAGAACAAAGATGCATTCCCTACTGCTCCAAAGTCTTACCGGAGCGTGCTAAACTCCTAACTTTGTACCTTGTAAACACTGCATATGCTGAAGCCACATCTTTGCATCTTAACTGAACAATTTCCCCGTGGTGTGTCCTTTTAGTACAGCACGGCACACACGCGGTCTTTCTTTACGTATCGTCTGTGCCACTGCACGAACCGGTACGACCCTGGAGCAAGTCTCCACAAGCAAAAGGAGTTTCAGTACCAGTAGATTTTCACTGTAATTCCATGCAGAGCTGGCCTGTGTTTTTGGAGCAGAAGGGATTAGAGGTCTAGTGCGGACTCCCTGACTGTGCTGTCCGAATGTGTTACAGGTGGAGACCGTGCTCTAATCCTGCTTTCATTTCTAGCTGGAATAATTTCAATAAAATATAGAAAATTACATGCCAGTCTCAGAGATCTTAACGATGCTCCTGCACCATTCTGGTACATCCAGCTGTGGCTGTTTTGCACCCATGGACGGGAATCAAATTTTGCTACAAAAAAGTAACCCGTAAATAAATGAATAGCTAAAAATCATCCTTTGTACAATTCCAGTTGAATAGAAATTTGGGCTGCTTTTTTTTTCTCTTATTAAGTTACTGAACTATTGTCTTTCAAAAATGTAACAAGCGTAGGGAGGCTGATCCATTGCCTTTTAATATTCAGCATACAATGGGGGTATGTTGAGATGGATATGACAGCAATAGTTCCTTGCAATATTTAAGTCTACTGAGCCCTGCAGATCTCCTCTTCTAATATCACTTGATTTATCAAATCTGATTTGGGACTTATAGCCTATATAGAGAGAGTTCTGAAATTCCTAATCCATTTGGCAACAAATATGTTGTCTGCTTTACTACTTCATCTTCCTTACTCACTGATCTGAAGGGTTGGAGTTCTAAACTCATTTAGCAAGGACAAAAAAAAAAGGGGGTTTTATTATAAGTTTTGACAATTACATATGTCCTGATTCAGAGAGTAAATAAAATGTGAGTGCCTATTTGCAGTGCCACTAAACGCAGGCCACCAAACTGATGACCTGTGATGGGAGACGTACGAGACTTGCTGATGAGTATACGGAACTAGAACCAGTTTGTCACTCATCATGAAAATAAGAGTTTGCAGTGGCAATTATCAAGCAGCTGAAATTGCACACTTTTAATAGTTAAAGTTTTGTTGAGGCATCCTCCTTCCCAGGGACATTTCATAGTTATGTGCTGAAAAGGAGGACTGTCTCCCGTCCCCAAATACGCACTTTCCACCCTAGGTTTGAGGGACATTTTGGTATGCAGGCCAAGTTGCTTAAGGTTAATGTCAGCCCACTACTAAGGGCTGTGGGTGACTTTTGACTTGTATAACACTGGGTCAGTCACTTCATTTTTCCTAGCCTGTGCTTTTCTGCAACAGAGGGTTTTCTGCTGCAAGTTGTTCCCAACCTCCGTAAGAGCCCCATTAGGTTAGCCCCATCCAGTCCAAGCCCTGGAGGACAGTCAATCCAAGGCCTCTTCTGCTGCCTTGTTCTGCCTGGTTTAGCCACGCCGAGTCACGACGCTCATTCTGCCTTCCTTGAGACACTCTCCCATCATCCAAATGGTTTTTTAAAAAGAACTTTCTAAAGCTGGCTTAACTTTTTCAGCTGACATGGACTGGTTTTGAATGAGTAAATGTCTGGCCCTCTGTCTTTCAGTTAATGACTTAAAAAATCCAATAAACAAAGCAACCTAAATTACAAATACAAACTAAAAAGTACCAAGGCCTTTATTCCTTGCTCAGAGGCAAATTGTGCAACTTTAATTTAACAGAAAATTATCAGCTTTATGACTAGATGTGTTGCAAATAAACTGACAACCTTTATACAATACAATTACTTTATTTTATGTGATATTATTATTATCTGAGCCATCTGACACTCTTATGGCTCATATAAAAATTCCTATTTTAGTGTAACTCTGTGCTTAAATAGATCTCTTTGTACTACATGAAATAACCCCCCTCCTCTCACCTTCCCATTTACAGCCTCCAAAATATACAGAGCTCTATCATATCCGTTCCTCCTCAAACAGTTGGATTTAACATCTTGGTCAAAGGAAGGGTTTCCACTGATTTGAATGACTATTGGGTCATCCCAAAAGTGTACCCATGGGAACAATTCAGCCCCATGGGACTGGAAGGAAGGATTTCCTTAAGCTAACTGACATTTTTGACAAAAAAGGGTATGTTTCTGGATGGAGAGTCATGGTAACTCAGCTATTTTGCTTCTGTTCCTTAAATAAATTCATTCAAGTGGCTGGCACCAAGTGGCACAGTGCTGGGCCAGGCAGATATACCCATTCATTAACATCTTTCCTCGCTACGTGCTGCATATTTAATTCTTCTGATCCTTCCTCTCAAATCTCTCCTCAACCCTGGGATCCTGTTAGCAGCTCTTCCCCTTGTTCAGTACAAATCCCTCAAGAAAACAGGCAGGTAACTGCCATTATGTTTTACAATTACTTAAAAGCAGGAAAATTTTACCTGCTGTGTTAATTCACTCTTTGCCGCTTGGCAAAAGACAGTCTCTCCCTCCCTCTCGCTGCCCTGCAGCCCATGGTTTGAATGTGGCCGATGGGGACAAGGTTAGCTTTGATTTAACACGGCACAAGGTATACAAGTGGCTTCAATTTCCAGCACCTCCCCATAGCAGCATCCTCACTCGCTGCGTGAGGCCAGAGCACGGAGCTGGGTCTCTCTGCAGCCGCAATCCACTGAGAGCAGGGCTTGCGATAAAGATACCTTTACGCTCTGGTTTCTTTTAGCTTTGCTCTGACAAAGGATCATTCAAAGCCTGAGGTAACAAGGGGCAGAACCAAACAAGTCGCACTCAATCAAGCATCCAGATTCAGTGGCGTGATTCCCAGCATAAGGATCACATGCACCTGCTTTGAAGGACCCGCACTGGTTTTCTCATCACCGCTGGTGATATTGCCTGGCAGGTCAAGAAACGCACCTCTCTAGCTGATTGTCTTCCAAGCACATGGGGAAGGTGTATGGCATCTGCCATTACAGTTTTATTCTTCCACCACAAGACTACGTCCACATGCCCCACGGTCTAACCTGACGCTGGGGTTGGATGTAGAGAAGGAGTCAGAAAATAGAGACCAGATGACAACTACCACCTCCATGCAATGTGGTGGGGTCTGGGGGAGGCACCGGGGGGCTGAGCCCCCAGGAGGGGCTCCTGCCAGCGCTAGGTGGAAGAAACCCACCCCCATGGCTCCATCAGGTTATCGACATCGCATCGACAGGAGGCTGTGACTAAAGCAGCTCTTCTGGAACCACGCAGTGCGTGGCAGGATGTACAGTCTCGCCAGTTTTTTCTGTACTAGCAGGACTGAAAATTCTTATGTCGTTTCCAGCATTCGTCTCTTCCTGCCTGCTGCCAGTGTGTGATCCAAATCATTTAGCTGTGTATCTGAAACCTATTTTCTCCTGAGAATGTGTGGAAAACACTTTGCTTTTTTGGCAATAAGTGCATTGCTGCTGTAAACAAGATTTTTCTGAGCTCTTTTTAATGAAGATAATTAAGAACACATTATAAAACAGATTATTATTAGTAAACAGCAAGTAGTAAGCCCCATCTATATAATGTCACAATATTATTAGGTTTCTTCCACTAGAACTGCAGACACATACACCCTGGCCATTTCCTTAACACCATGAATCCTTGATATTTGGTCACAATTCTTTAAACGTGTTACACAGAGGTTTGTGGTCTAAGAATAATAATTGTTATTTACTGTTAAATACAACTGGATGAAAAGGTAAACAGATGTTTGCCAATATTCAGTGTGTTAAACAGCACAAGCAGGAAAAAAATGGTCCCAAAAAACTATCTAAGCCATCAGCATTTGTTGATCTTTTAAAATAATAATAATAAAAAAAAAATAAAGGGAAGGTGATCGGGTATTGTGACAATGGTCAGAAAGATATAAAGATGAAGCACTCTGTTTACTATAACAGCAAGTATTATTTCCTGGATACACTTGCATCTTCATGTGATCCTGAAAGGCATCTTGGCTGATTCCAAGAAATTACATCTCTATCTCCAATATATGACTAAAACCTGAAGCTCCCCTCAGAAGGAGAGCTCTGGTTCCTGCTATCACCACTTGCCATGTGTCTTCTCTTTCTTCCTCCACCTTCTTAGCCCCATTTACTATCGAAACAAGGCTTGTGTGATCCCACTGTCTTTCTCATTCCCTTCACCTCACAACTTCTAAGCCTGTCTTGATCAACTTTGCCAGAACAGTAGAAAGCTCAAAGACAACTGGTTCCTCAAAAGTCTTGTGAGGATAGGCAGCTGGGAGAAAGGAAAAGAGACAGAGACACCTTTTCAATGTCCCCTATAAAAGCCCCATATGGGGTGTAGGGCTTTATTGTAACCTAATGCTACTGGACATAAGGTAGTCATTGTAAGATAAGGGTCTTAAACGTGCAAGACTTCCCACTGTAACCTTCTTGGACAGAAATCCAATCAGCCACTGGACACACATCCATAGAAAATAAGGCTTCATTAATTTTTAGTGCTCACAGATCTACACAATGAGATACAAATTTTCTATTCTCCTTTTCTGTTTTCTTCTCCTATTAGAACAAAAAAGACAGTATCAGCCAAGCAAGACTTCACTACCTCTTTCACAGCACTGCTGCGTTTGCTACTGAAAATGAAGCTAAAAGCCAAGTCTTTAGTATCACCACACCAGCACTGGAGAAGCTGATCAGATCACAGGCTATCTCTGTTTCTCTACTCATAAGACTGCCAGGAAAAATCTGTCCCACAAAAGACAGAGGATGCATCTTTTCTTTACTAATCTCTTCTTGCTCCTCTTGTGAGTGTCTTGGGTTTTTGGTGGTTTTTTTGGGGTTTTTTGTTTGTTTTTTTTTTTTTCCCCAGGAAGCAGAATTAGATTTCAACAGGAACAATAGCAGCAGCAGTAACATCAGCTCCATTATCTCAACTAACTGCTCTTTTATCCCAAATATGGTTTTTTGCACCACCTGAAAGTCTGCAAACCTGAGTTTTCCTTAGAAAAAGCTCTCTCAATAGCTAAAGGAAAAAAAGATTAAGGGATATTGTTAAAATGAAAGCTCTACTTAATACCTAACATCTTCAATTCTTTAACTATTTTCCCTTTTCCTATATCTCTAATGAAAGGTCAAAAAGATGTTTAAGGCTGATTGTTGCCATGGGACTAAGCAGCCTGGAGTCTATTAATTCAACTCCCAACAGTTTGTTTAACTAGTTAGTGTGCAACACCAGCAGGGTCATGCCAACATCCTTATTTCAGCCCTCTTTTCAAGTAAAATAATTGGGCTACTCCTGATGATTTACAATTAAATTTAAGCTGAAGTTCACAAGTAAAATTTCTGTCTATTAGCCTGTGTCAAGGAGGTTGGCGTTCTGAATCTTAAAAATTTAAAATCAACGAGAAATGAGAAAACAGCATGGCTTATGTTTAGGTTAGACTTCTGCTAATTTGGGGCCTGATTGAAAGCATTTTTTTAACACTGAAGATTGGGTAGTGGAGTAAGGTGGAGCAAGGCCTATGTCTGTGCTAGGTGTGCAGTTTCCTCATACTTTCCTTCTTACTTAAAATGCTTTCAAACCTTTCTTAAGCTGTGACCGGCTCAGAACCTACTTAATTTCCGTTCCTCTTTTGAATGACTGCTTCTACCTTTTCAAGGTATGCCTTGATATTAGGGATGGACCTGCTGGAAAACAGTTCTGAGGAGAAGGATCTGGGGGTCCTGGTAGATAGTAAATTATCCATGAGCCAGCAATGTGCCCTTGTCACCAGGAAGGCCAACGTAATCTGGGCTGCATAGGGAAGAGTGTGGCCAGTAGGTCGAGGGAGGTCATTCTCCCCCTCTACTCGCCACTGGTGAGGCCACAGCTGGAATACTGTGTCCAGTTCTGGGCTCCCCAGCTCAAGCGGGACAGGGAACTACTGGAGAGAGTCCAGCACAGGGCAACAAAGATGATTGGGGGATTGGAGCACCTCCCTTATGAGGAAAGGCTGAGAGAGCTGGGACTCTTTAGCCTGGAGAAGGGAAGGCTGAGGGGAGACCTTATTCTTGCTTCTAAGTATCTAAAGGGTGGGTTGAAGGAAGATGGAGCCAGACTCTTTTCAGTGGTTCCCAGTGACAGGACGAGGGGCAATGGGCACAAGTTGGAACATGGGAAGTTCCATTCAAACACAAGAAAAAACTTCTTTACGGTGAGGGTGACAGAGAAGTGGACCAGGCTGCCCAGGGAGGTTGTGGAGTCCCCTTCTCTGGAGACTTTCAAACCTGCCTGGACGCAGTCCTGAGGAATGTGCTCTAGGCATTCCTGCGTCAGCAGGGGAGTTGGACTAGACGATCTCTAGAGGTCCCTTCCAACTCTGAAAATTCTGTGATTCCATGATTCCGTGATATGTTGAACTCACCAATGATCTCTTGAAGAGACTTAAATAAATAAATCTGATAAACTATCAGATGATAAATAAATTCAATCTTGTATTCCAACTGTACTTTAGTCATGCTAAGAACAATCTCTCTGTGTAGATCTACTCTGTGCTACCACAAGTGATGTGAAAAGAAAGAGCCTTTAGGTAAAAGATGATAATTTGAACATCTTATACATGGTAGATGTGCATACCAGGAATATATAGGCACATGGAAGTGCAAAACACTTTTGGCACAAGTCTTTATTTGATTTGTAAACATTGGGCTGGAAGCTTATTCTAAAGTCTAAATTAGAGCTCTTGGGGACAGGGATTATTAGTTTGGTTTTAATTTTCTGCAGTAGTTCAACTTTTGCCATTTAGAAAAATTCACAAATATAATAAATATTTCATATGAACTGTGTGTGTATGTATACTGTATGCAAACTGTGTAGCAAACAATTATCGTTAACTCTGCCCTTGTAAATAATTCACAAAAATGGAGTTAAATACATGTAGCCGTCAACAACTGCATAACCATGAACAAAGCCATGCAATCTTTCATTTAGAAAATTAGTATAAATGTCAGCCATGGAAAAGTAAGTCATTTTTGTAAGGCACAATACAGGATATTAGAATCAAGCAATGCTGAACTTCATAACATTGAAAAACTTAAATGGAAACTCCCGGTTCAAATGAGTCAGTAGAGTCAACAACGGTGAGCTGAACTGAGCTTCCAGTCCTTCCAGCCTCCCCATAGTGCTCCCTGCTCCGTAGAGTTTTTTTCTACAAAGGTATTAAGCCATTAACTCCCATTTTAAACCAAATGAGAATAGGCAAAATTTCAGTTGGGATCATCCACAACAGACCTCCCCTGTGTGATTAATGAGGTATTGAGAAAGATGAATGCACATAAGCTCGCTCTGAGTAAAGCAAGCACCACCTTGGAGAAAGCTTTTGATGAGAGGAAATTGCTCTGTATGAAGAGCTCTCTGGAGCCAAGGCAGAGACAAAAGTTACATTCAGCTCTCTGTAAATGAGTTCTCCTCTCTATCTTCACAACTTTAACTAAACTGAAGAAAACAGTTGAACAGGAAGACTTGGTTGCTCTTGAGACTCCATAATTTGCTCGGTGAATGCCTTAAAAAGAGATGGGCTGGAAAAGAAGATTGTTGAATTTAAGCAAAATATAGCAGTCAGATCACTTCTGGTATCAAGAGGCACGGCACACGATTCAAAGATGAGAAAGGAGCTCAGCTGTAAAGGCAGGAAGCTGAAATAAGAATGAGCAAATGGTTTGTGAGGAACATGGTCCTCAGTGTAGAAAGAATACTACCTGTCTCAGGAGAACAAGATAGAATTCAAGTATTGTTCATTAGATGGCCAATTTCATCCGATATTTTCAAGGCAAGGGGAAGATATTAAGATGAATAGCCTTACTCAAGGCAGGGGATGTTATGATGAAAACCGCTCCATTTGGTGCATCAGGCCTTAGATTATG
Source organism: Burhinus oedicnemus (assembly GCA_008921705.1). NCBI lineage: Eukaryota > Metazoa > Chordata > Aves > Charadriiformes > Burhinidae > Burhinus > Burhinus oedicnemus. Next base: position 144,164 of record VFFE01006446.1, on the reverse strand, counting down.
AGGCTGCCACAAAGTTCGTGGTTCTGTCCTTTCCTTCTTGTACTAAAGTTTAGTTCATCAAGTTCTCAGTCCCTCCTCTCTCATCTATCTGGAAATTTCTAAGTTTTGTACACTAGCTCCCAGTTTGAAGAGTTTTTCACCACCCAGTGTTCTGGACCGTTTTGCTGTGAGCATGACAGGTTACAGCAGTAACCCGTGGAAGAAATCTTTGCAACTCCTATTTTGGAATTACTGCTGAACCTTTTTTTTCCCTTTAGTTCTGTTTTTAATCAAGCTTGAAATTTTCTTACTTTAAAGAAGCCTTTAAAATCTTCTCATTTTCTCTGGATAATACATCTCTCAACTACATTGTTATACTCTAAGAAAAGGACTATTTTCTGTCACTTGGAAACCCACGCCTCATTTTGAACTGAAGTAAACCCACTAATAAAATTAATCAGAAGCACTGCTCCTCTGGAGAGAGTCAGGGAAAATATGACGGGTTATAAACCGAACCACAGGATCCAATAATGCAGCACAGGCAATACTGAGGAACAAGACCTCCGCTAGCTGGGACACAGCACACCTCAGCAGCAGGTTGGGGAATTACTGCAGGAAAACAGCACAGATAAGGACAAAACATACATGAAAGCCAGATAATAAAAAAGTTGTAAGCACACTGAAATTCTTGCAGAGGATCTGCAAGGATCCTTAAGATCCTTGTCTGTTGTTCAAGACCGAAGCTTCAGTTTTAGATGGGCTGAAACTGCTATGGTGTGCACATCCTTTTGGGGTATCCCGTTAGGAATGCTTTCTTTCCAGAAGAATGAAGCACACATGTATCCTGTTAGAGCTGATTATTTAACAGCAGTGAAATTCAGGCTGAAGTGTTGGGAGCACAACTAACAAGACATCTAAATTACCGGCTCCGAATGAAAATGGGGGTATCACTTCTGTCTGAGTCTCCTTTCAGGCTTTTCTGTAAAAGAGAGATAGTTATGGCAATTTCCTAAGCGTGAAGGGAGGGTCAGGTAGTGTCAGTAAGGTATTTTAGATTTGTAAAACACTATCTGTGCCAAAAGCTAATGTCAGATGCCCACAACGAAAAGCGCAGGGCATGTCTAATGGAAGGAATATTAGACAAGAGACAGTGGACTTTGTTTTAGAATTTTTATGACCGAGAGATGAACTGACAGAAGCTGACAGTGACGAAGAAAAGGAACTGCTCTGGAAATTGGCCAGCTTTTCTGAAGCTGCTATCAACAGAAAGGTAAGCGATGCAGTAGTTCAGTAACAGGCCATGAGAAAATACAGCCAGTACACGTAGTAAGACACCAACACTTGTTTAACCTCTTTCAGAACCTTGAGAATTACAAATTACTACTTAAACTAAAAAAGGAGGCCTAATTTAGTGATCATGATAAAGTAATGTTTACTGAGTAACATTAGTTTCTGCTATGAATTCCACTCAACTTTGGTGGATTTTTTGGGGTTTTTTTTGGTGCTGTTAACCCATCTATAAACAGGCAGTAAATTTGTAACAAGCCTGACAGTGTTGGTGCTGTTGGGAACCCTTTGTAAGTTTATGATACATGCCATAGAAAAAAAAAGAACCAGAACCCATGACCTCCTATTCCACAGGGTTGTTTCTCTCTGCTTTGTCTGATTGAGGAATTGGATAAGCCGCAGTCCTCTGGCATGCCAGCAGCTCTGAGTCCATCCAACAAGAGGGCCATGTTCATGATATTCAGGATGACGTGACTTGCCTTGCACCACAGAAGTGCAACAAGGTCTCTCACTCAACATTTTTCTGTACAAGAGACACTGTAGAAGTGCCAAGCACCGAGTGGTTTGGGGCCGAGAGCTGGAAGGCACTCTAAGAAATTTCCTTTTTAACATAAGCCAACGCCGCCTTTGTTTGCTGGGCCTGAGAAACAAAAGGCGGACTCTGCTATTTGTGCTCTGTGATGCTTTACTGATGCTCAGAGAACAAAACTATGTATTTTTACTTTCCAGCAGATGATGCCTTTACCTGGGCACCCAGTCTGTGTTTATAACACAGCCTCAATCACGTGACTTGCTGAATTTTCCTTTCTTTCTCTTTTCTTCTGCTGGTTGGTGGCCGTCTGCTACACATTTCTCTGTTGTTTTGCTCCATGCCCCAGCTGCTGTTTCTCCTTCAAGCCCCAAAGGCGCTGCAAGCAGCAGCTCTGCTCCCCGAACGCCACGATTACATCCTGGCTGCCCTGCTATGCTCCCACAGTCTAAGTGCTGGGCAAAGTCTTGAGGGATATAGGTGTTTTATTTTTATTTTCTGTGTTAACATAGATTTCAAGTAGCTTCCTTTAAAAGCCCTGTCAAAAGCTTGAAGAATTGGACCATACAATAGAAATAATCTTCATTTATTTATAGACCAAGGGCTGCAAAGGAGAACAGACTCAAATGTTCAGCTTACCTGAGGAACGGGGCTAGCATTCAGCGAGGGCTGAAAAGCCAGTTGTGTAGACAGATTAAAAAGGACTTGGTTTATCTCTAGCACAGTTGTAAGAGGATGACTATTAAAATCTTCACACATGCAGGAAGAATATACTTGACTAGAACTTTTAACCTTGTTCGCGCTCAATGACAGTAACTTTACTGACGTTAACAGAAGAAAACTACTTAGTTTTACTTTGCAGTAGACGACACCTTTATCTGGGCACCCAGACTGTGTTTATAACACAGCTGAGACCATATGAGCTTTCCTTTCTACATCTTGTTTTCTGCTGGTTGGTAGCCATCTGCTACATGTTTCTTTGGTGTTTTGCTCCGTGCTCCAGCTTCCTCCTTCAGAATTTGCCCCAGCTGGGCAAAAATACCCGTGTCTATTTGATTCGAGACAATTTATTACAACCAGCTCAGCTTATTTATCTGAATTCCCCTGGTTGCATTATTGTCACTGTGGATCTGGAAGCACTAACCTCCTGCTGGGACATCAGCATCTCAGAAAAGTCCTGGACCCTTCAACGGCCTCACCCAGTCAGTCTTCTTCCTGTCTGTCGCCTTTGACGGGCAGCACAAGTTCTGCTGTTGTGTTCCTCAAAGACCACGGCCCAATTTCAAATATAAGGTGGCATTTGCCTCCCCACAGATTCACTCGTGTTGAACTCTCTGCCGTAGCAACTAAGTTAACAAATAGACAGTAAACTACTTCGGGTATCAACTCATATATTTTTCTAAGCAGGATCCTGATACTTAAACACAATAAGTAAAATACTGCAATGATTTCACTATTGCCATTTCTGTGAGTGCATTAAAAGACTTCCGTCTGGTGCATTTCTTAATAGCTCAGCTCTTGCAGGGAAAGGATTAAGTAAAAAAAATCCTTAAATCCTTTTCTTTTTTTTACTCTTGTGGCTTATGGGGAAAAAATGCAAAAGGACATAACTTGCAGTTACACATAGCAGTATTGGTTTTTATTTATTTTTAAACCTATAAGTACATTTTTAAAAAGCTTACAAGAAATGAAAAATGAGAAAGACAACTAAAGAAACCTAAGGAGTTAATGAAGTATCTGAATTGTATTTAATGTCAGCAAGGATTCACACACCATATTACTATTGCATTTTTTATTATTTTAAAAGTTGCTTTATTCTATAAGTACAGTTTTGGGATTACTTTAAATTTATTAGGATGTAAGAAAATCTTCTTCAGAATCATAGCCTCGGCAGAGGAGGATAATGTGGAGGGCAGGGGGGTGTTTGGTTTTGTTTGTTTGTTTTGGGTTTTTGTGTGTGTGTGTTTGTTTGTTTGTTTTTGTTTTTTTAACTTTGGACAACAGAAGTGTAGGAACTACAGAACAGAAGGGCAGATAACATGAAACACATCCCAACAACCAGAGCAAACCTCTCAAGTCCAGCATGGGATGGCTCCGGCCAACAATGAACATTGAAACTGTGGTTTGTATGTCATATATTGGTTTCTTCATTTGCTCATGTTGACTTCTTTGTTGATGTGCCCAAATAAGAAGATGGCCAAGAGAATGGAAAACTATCTGCCACTTAGTACTCCGGTGCAGTGAGTACTCACCGTCCTGCGAGGTGAAGCACTGACCACGTTAGAACCATCGTTGCCACTGACATCCCAAAAGCTCTCCCCAAGAGTACTCTGGCTTTAAGCCATCAACTTCCCCCTTAGTCATTTCTGCTTGGTTTTACTGACATAGAAACATTGCGACACTGGTCAGAGCCATAGGATCAATAAAGCAGAGGAGGAAAGAGCCGCATTCCCATCTGCCTCGTCCATCACCAGCAAACCTGGTAGTCGAGTTCTGCTGCCCAAACTCCATTTTTTTCACTTGACAAAAAGTCTCTCTTGGAGCCTGCTGGTGGAGACACCTAAAATCTTATATACATTAAGGAAACTGAATTGATACCCTGTCAGATGAAGAGAATCTCTCTTTATCTGGTGAGGTATAATGATGATTTATTAGGCAGAAAAGACAGGTCCCAGGACATATTTGCAAGGACTTGTCAATCAGAAAAAATTCCTCCAGAGATTTGGACTAAGCTTATTTCATACTTCTTATTTAGTAGACATGAGAGGACAAAGAGTCTTCAGTTTGAAGTACTTCTCAGATAACACGAAGCTTTAGAAAGATAAAAGGCTAGATGAAAAAGGACCTCTTAAGACCTGAATACAATCCCATGTCATCACAGAAATGCCACTAAGGAAACAGGTATAAGTGAATACGATTTGGGGGATGGTAAAATAAACATGAGAGCTTGTAGGGAAGATTCCTGATGAATAGGAAGGTCTGAAATTAAATCAATGCAAAGCATACTGCCTTAGATCTCAATAAAAAAACCCAAACCAAACCAAAACAACACAACAAAAGACAAACAAACAACAATAAAAAAACCCAAAACAAAACAAAAAACCCCCGAAACCCAACACGCACAACAAAACACCTTCAAATAACTGAATTCATGATCTCACCACGTAAATTTCTGACACTCATACAGCAGACTCACGGATCTATTGACCCATCAGGGTAGGACTCTTTGCCCAAAAGTAAACGTCTCCATTTCAATGAGTCACCCTGGACCGCCTTTGAAGTCAAATGAGAGAAATAACTATTTTAAGGTTGTACTTCTCACTTGTGTTAGCACAGCAGAGTCAGGCGAATCAGACCCTAAAAGCATCCACTCCTCTCTAGTGAGCCAACGGTCACTCAGTCCAGTAACATGTCTACACCATGGACCTCTAAAGCTCCAAGGGGTGAATCCTCTTCAAATGACCATCCCAGTATTTGCCAAAGGCTAGTACATGGGAGGCTGAACAAGAGGTGGGAGAGATTTAATAAGCTTCTCCGATTTTCAGAAGTCTTGCCTGTATTTTAGTTTTCATCTTTCTAGATCCATAGCTGTTGCTAAAGGGAGGTTGGAAGGACAGAGGAGCGATACCAAAGTCATCCTCCTGTAAAACAGGGTTTGAAGGAAGCAGGTACTGTCTGAGATGGGCTTCAGGATGTGCAGCAGATATAATAATGGAAAACTAGCTCCCTTTAGACTTTGATTAGAAAGCACATGCAGTCAGGACCGTCTTCTTTGACTGTGTCCAGAAGCCCAGCAGAGGCTGGCAGACCACAAGTGCATGGGAAACACTTCCCACACCCAGTAACCTTCCTTAAGCCTCACTTCTCATTCATTTTGGCTGATCACTGTCTTTACCGAGACAGACATGGCAGAAGGGTAGACAAAGCAGTGCGCCTGCAACAGGAGCATTTAAAGCTCTTAGCTAATAGTCTCAACAGGAGAAGAAACCACCAGATATTTAACTCAGACACGCGCGCCGCACACCTCCAGCTCTCTGCAAGGCTGCGGTAGCACATCTGCTCGAGCTCGCTGACCCCCAGGAAGATGCTCGTCCTCTGCTGCCTCAGGAGACTCTTCTCCAGCTCTCATATATCCCTTCCTTTGAAACGAGCCTTGCAGACAGTGAGTGTGTGACCGCTTGGGGTGTGGGAGAGCAACATTAATCACCTTTAAAAAAAACCCTCTTATGTTCTTGTGGCAACAGTCTGTACAAAACCAGAGCTGAGGCTGCATCATCGCTGTTTTCTGAGATTTATAGCAGAGCAGCAGGAACTTGCTTTGGGCTGCTGAAAGGCCTCTCTCTCACAGTGCTTTTAGTTTTGAAAACCAGAACAGAATCTGCCTTCCCTACCTGAATTATAAATATAAGCTTTCTCTCTGTACTCCCTTAAAATGAACTTTACAGAAGAGAGCCAATATTTGCAAGTCTTTTTTCACTCCAAAAGACAAAGGAGGTGAACCCTGCCTTGGCAAGAGACACACGTTACAGGATTTGAAGTGAATAGAAAAAAGCAGGGTGTCCTACCAAAGAAACTATGTTCTACAGCCTGCAACCACCCAAAACCTCTCTCTCAGCAGTGAGACAGGATCTAACTCCCAGAACAGCCCAAGCCATAAGAGAAACCTGCTTGACATTGATTTCATTTTCCTTGCAGGACCAAGTTTTCCCCTCGGAGCCACCTCCCCAGGCAGCCCTGGAGTGATGGCAGCTGTGATCTTCCCTGCAGCCGTGGGAAGCACATCTCTTCCCTTGCAAATCAGAGGTCATTGCTGGCTCACGTTCCCTTTATGGGAAGTTATGGCAGCCCCATCACTGGCGTTTGGCATCAGGTGTCAACCACCAGCTCTTGGGCCAAGCTCCTCTAGAAAGAAAAAGAGCTCATTTGTACCCAAACTACAGTCTTGATGTAGTCACACTATGCTACAAGGCAATAAAAAACCCCTGGAAAATCTGTAAAGGATGAAACGAGGCACGCATTTTCCTCACTGGCCTGTTGGATAGAGGTATTCTGCTGTGTATATCTCTTCCCTAACTAGATTTACTTGCACAGCCTTAACATTTTTAATATCGTTTTTGTGTCTGCAATAGAGATTTTCTTCTGTCCTTGCTCCCTGCAGTTACGCAGCCCATTTCTCTTCGTCACTTGAGCAGAACCATACCTCCACGGAAAGTTTATCACTGTAGGAAGTGAAAGGCAGAGAGGAGAAACACCCACTGTTCAAACTAATGGTTCTGCTGATTGATGCCAAAATGCAGCATCAGCTTAGTTTGGTTGCCCCAGCATTTGCTGCCACTGGACAGAAAGTCCCCCCACTCCAAAATGATGCTTGATAGATACATACTCCTTCCACCTTTGAGTCAGTGGGCATTAAGGGGTCCTCATGGGAAAACCAGTCATACAATATTAAAGTATGAAAGCAGACTGTTCATGTCTGTCTACTCTGAGACCACCAAAGTCAAGACCAAGCTACAGGAAAACAACCCTCGTTACATTTGGGCCACATCTATCTGCCTACATTGCCTGTAGCTAATGTTTATTATTATTATATATAATATACATGGGTTCCCTGCCACACTACCAGCTACGGCACCTTGTGGGAAAATCCCTACCAAGCTCAGTCATTTTTATAGAACACCATTGCCTATTTGAAGGGAAGTCTATAGGGGAGAAACCCCACTCCAGCCAGCCTCTGACTGATGCTGCAGATGGCCCCATATGTGCAAGAGGTGGCAATTCAGTGAACCAGCCTTGAGGGAGCAGTTTAAGATCTGGCTGGCTTTGCTGGACCAGCCCAGCTTGTGTTGATGGAAAGGGGTGCAGAAATAAATTGTCTTGCTTGGAGAAAAGCATGCTGCTTCACAAGCCTGGCTGAATGGGGAGGCCAAAGACATACCAAAGGCTAATTTGGCCTTTCTGCCTGTGCTGCAAACCTTAGGCAGTCCAGAAAGGCCCCAGAGTGACCCTCCCACCAGGTTGTCGAGAAATTATAATAAACCACCGTTAGCTCCATAGCCCAACTCAGCGCTGCATCTCCTTAAAGCCCAGTGCAAAAAACAACGACAGCCTTTCAGCAGAAAATTTCTTTTCCAGAAGGCGTTTATGTTGTTTGGGAGATTACACAGAAAGAATGAAATTACCATGCATAGGTCACATCATATGGGCCATAGCATCTGCTCCCATACGTTTAATTGCTTCCAGGGAAGATAAATTAGTCCCTGTGACAATATTACATAGGATGATCCTTCCAAAGAAGGAGATCCACACTATTGCATTTTAAAACCCTATAGGATTGTAAAACAACAACAAAAGTTATAGAAGAGCATATATATCTTCCATAAAGAAGATACCGCCACTGATTCACATATAATAAAACAGCCTCCTTCTTGCCTGGCTGGATCTGGCCCGTTACTTTTTACTTAATGCTTTTTTTATTTTTATTTTAGATTTAGTGCGCATTATAAACACCTTGCAAAGAATGGATGCGCGAGTGCTGTGATTTAACACCATCGGTGCTACAACAGCTCTGCCGCGCAGGAGTGGAAAGTGACAAAGTCATGTATTGTACAGCACATTTGCTTTTCTCTCCCTTTTTGTTTAAATTAAACTCTTTGTATAAATAGTCATTCTGACTGATTATATAATCTCCCACATTTAGATCGTCTGTGTTGCAACCATGGCAACTCCCAGAGCCGAATGCATTTGGTTCAAATTTCTTTCTAAATTTGCTGATGAGGGTGAAGAAACAGCTTTGGAAACCCTTCTCAGACAACCTACATTTGTTCTTTGCATGTAGTCTGGCTTGGAATGACAAGACCCAAGACCTTAAATAAGTTAGGAGCAAGTGTCCATCCCATTCCAGTTCAACCTGATTGCATCTCTGACACTAGCAGCAACATCATCAAAGAAAATAAATATCTGTATTTTGTTTAATTAAAATTAAGTAGAAGAATTGAGCAGTGGCGGAGCTGGAGAATGAGATTTCCAATGCGCGGAGCAGGCAGCACCCACAGTAGCTGTGCAGATTTTCTCGCTTTGCCTCACCAGCGTGCTTCGCTTCGGTTTGGAAAAACAATGCTCAAGCTAAAAGGTTCCAAAATTATTTTCTCATGTGGCTAATAAACCATTTGAGGGCGATGTTAGCTGTCTTGAGTGCTGATATTTAGTCCTAATTTTCCATCCGCAGAATGTGACTGCCTGGTCAGAGGAAGGGGAGCAACTCAGCCACGAAATTATGGAGAGTCTGGCCAAACTGCACCAACACTGTGAGAATTCCAGACTCCAGTCTGATTCTGACCTTCTGAGGCTGCCAGCCCCCACCTCTTCCCACTGCTCTGCGTTGAATTTGCAAAGGGAGAGTAAAGCAAGGCCCTGCATTGTGTGCAAAGTGGAAAAAGCATAAGCAGATTTTAAATAACATTTAAAAAAAAAGAAGAGTTTAATTAGGTAAGTTTTCTAATTAACCATCATGATCACTTACTGTATTTTTCTATTTATATTGTAATGCTTGGTATTTTCTTCAAAAGGATGAATCATCACAATCAGGTCTTTATTTCTTATGGCATAAATACCCCAGATGAAACATGTACTCTGATTTTCAAGTACAGTGACTGTGAAAACGCCCTATACTGGTCACAACTGCCAAAATGTGCCATAAGCAAAATCAGATGCAGTGATTTTGCACTTACAGCATTTCCAAATTTACTGGAACTGAAATCCTACTGTGTTAGGTATTGAACAAATCCTATGGTCAAGCTGAAGTTAAAACGTGTATATGCAGTTGCCCATCTGCCCAGCAGAACTAGCTTCTTCCATACCAGCTTAGGCTTTTGTGGATGTTGCAAGGTATGACCTGAGAGACTGCAGACCCATTTTTGGTCTAGTTATAAATCTGCTTCACAGTCTAGAGATTGTTATCTTCATACAAATATGACAAGGACTGTAATCTAACCCGGGAAACAGAAAAATATTCCTTCATACTCTATTTAAATCTTCACAGCAACAAATGAAAGCAAGGGTGTCACACTTATTTCAGACGTTTTAGAGCCTGTACAGAATTTAATCTCTTGCTTCAGCTGGATATTTACAACAATAAAGGGCCCAGCCATGCACAGACAATTCATGCTACAATTACAATTACACTTACAAAAAGCAAGTGGCAATCAATACCTCATGTAGACACTGATTTTGATTATACTTAATCAATGGTGATGCTAATAACTTATATCAATTAATTTCTTTCCAATTACATCTTAATTACTAGCCTGGCTATACCAAAGAGGCCTAGAAATTGTATTACAAGAACCCATGTATATTTTTGTCTTACATTAACATGAGCTTTGACACCATTAAGTGCCGGTCTGCATGCTGCAGACTGGAGGGAGAACAGAGTTTAAATGCAATAATTAATTATGTGCATTTGAAATTGAATAGGAGAAAAACATAAAAAAAAAAGGTTGCTGAGCTTGTACGTTGACAGTAGCTTGTTGCATTAATTTGGTTTCTCAATGATGCTTTCTAATTCCTTTTTCATTACATGAGGAGAGGGCATACATATTTCCAGAGTTCATACTTTTGTGGAGATGCTGGACTCATTTTAAACGTGTCTATTTTCCTACCTATAGACGATGGAGCTCTTTGTTATCTTCTTCCTTGCCCGATAATCCCACGGAGAATTGAATAAACTCAGACATTCAGGGGAGTAACAGTGGCAGTGTTAGCCTGACATATTCACAAACCCACCAGGACTCAGCATAAGGTGAGGAAGGTGTTTACATAGGCAAATAAAAAGCCACCTGAGCCTCCTTTGCCGAATAATGTAGCAGGAGCTTTTCTGAGAGCCGAGTAAACAAATGAATTAATAGAAGTCTTAGCCTCTCGTTGGGTATTATTCACGTTTCTTTATTAGGTTGCTCCCTGGAAACCTAGGTAAACTTTGACTGTGACTTTCTTTTTGATCTTCTGGGCCCAAATTGCCTGCTTTAATGTAATCCTGGAAACCTTTCAAGAAGTCTATATTCACAGACCGGTCTGTACCTATTTCCATTTGAAAGGGCGACTGGTGCAAATCATGGCTGGAGCAGCTCGGTAGGGTGGCCACAGCTGATTTGAGCTGCGATCATGAAAGGGCAGAAAGGAAAAAGAGAGGAAGGCTTGTGTGAAACTAAAAATGCATACCGGGTGTCCAGACTCATGATTCCGGAGAAAGAGTTAAGAGATAACCTCCTCCCACCTGAGTTTTGCCCACCGTCACTGCTTAGCCCTGCCCAGTTTGCGGTGGCTCACGGGGAGGAACCTTTACCACGGCCCTGGAGCCCTGCTTTGCTGCTCCAATATTAGGAATTAAATCCTGCTGAGTTTAGGGACATTTGCTGGTCATGCCTTTGGTAGAAATTAGGCAATATAAAGTCGCTGTTGCGCTGTGTTTTTTTCTGGACATATTTTCAAGCCTGTATCCTTTTCTCCGTACCCTGCGTGTAAAGCGTTTGCCAACCACAAACTGATCCAGGGGTGTTTAAAGACAATAGTAACAGTATCTATCTACAAGTGCTCTGAATTTAGGTCTGCAGCATTTGTTTAGCCAAGCCACAGTAACTATTTTAAGCTTTTTGCATAAATGCAATCTCTCCGGTTTCACTTCTATCTTTTACACTGCCTTACATCCCCACTAGTCTGACACCTTCCCTTTTTTGGAGAAATTCAATTATAAGATAGTATTATAATGGTGCTTTTGATATTCCTGTTATTTCTTTCACTTTTTCTCACTACACATGCGCTTTGCTATTGCCTGACCAGTGCCGCCTTCTTGCAAGCCTCTGCGAATGAGATTATTTGTTTGTCATCTGGTCTATTGAGGTAAACATAGAGGTAAGTAGTTTGCGTAAGCCTGAGAGTCCAAACTCAATGCACTCTTTTGGCAACATCTGTATTTTTCTATACACATGACAAAGCAATCTTATGATTAGCTGCAGAGGAACACGCTCATTAGTGTCCCTTGGGAAACTGCCCTGCATTTCAATATGAGATGGTTTACTTCTCTTAACTACTTCACTAGGAAAGAATATTTCACTGTGAAATATTTCAGTGGTGCTGCATTTTGCTGTCTGAATTTGGATCACTTTAGATTGCCTCAGACGTGCTGGCAAAGATTCTCGAGCGAGTACAGCTCAGGTAGAGACCCAGAACAAACAGCTCCAGGGGAGGTGGAGGAGAAGATGTCGCAAGACTTGGACGCCAAATTATTTCAGTACCCTGACAAAGGAATCACAGCACCAAAATCCAGCTATACGTGAAATATAAAATAAGATACAAATAAAAGCAGTGGCTGTTGTCATCAGCAGCTGAACATTTTCTAGTAATAACCAGTGTGCTAGAGAAAATACTGAACTATTCCCCTACAGTTTTTTCTCCCCTGTATTCATTCCAGAAGCAGGAACAGAACGAATGAATACAATTACTATGGTAATTTCCTATTTTCTAACTACACAGAGGCCATTTGGATATCCTGGTATCATAATAGTTGGTAATTGTTGAGTTCTTTATGGCTTCTGTAAGGTTGGCCCAATAATGCTGCAAAAATAAGCAGGCAAAGAGCATAGCTGTTTAGACATTCATTGCTATTATGAGTGGACCTTACAAAAAGAATTAGTTTATGTAACTCATATTTCATGAAGGCAAATGAAATCTCAAATGTCCTATAATTATAATAATTATTTCTGCTTGATGTTTAATTACTCTGCCTAATGAGCCAGCAGCACTATAATGGACAGGTAAAGCTCTGATGAAATTGTCTTTCTCTTATAATTTGGTTTCTAAAGGAGGAGAGAGGTTTCGGTGTTTACAGCAGCACATGATTAAGTAATGCCACAATTTCCATGAATTCCAAAATGTGATTAGTTGCGTCCATCCTGCTTCTGCAAATCGCTGCTCGTGTCAAAGAAACGTGAGTTGGACTGTGCACTAAACTCCTGTTCCTGAAAGTACTTCTGTTGATGTTGATTATAACGCAAATAAATGATCACTAATGTGTGAGCGAGGTGACTATAATGAGAGGTCTGGGAAAAAAGGAACAATCCATTAAGATCATCTGGAAACAGCAGTTAAAACAAAATGTATAAATATGTGAAACCGTGGTTTAAATTAAACAAAGTACATCGTTTTGATTTTGGGTGCTTTAAAAAGTGAAGGATAAATGCAAGTAGAGTGGTGAATCCAGGAAAAGACTTTGCCGCCATTTACAAAACAGTAGGGGAAGTAGGATACAACTCTTCTGGTCTTGAAAACCAAGTGTTAAAGGACTCAGCCAAAATGATGGAAATTCAGGTTCAAATCCTCCATTGCACTGACGTAGGGCAGCAATTTGACCCAAATGCTCCTGTGTTTTATGAGTATCCCAGTCACAAGACTTGCAAATCTTCTGCCGCAGGTCTGTTCCTCTTGCCGTTAGGGTCTCCAGCCTGGTGGCCAGGCACTCTCACAGAGAGGAGTGCACTTCAGTTCGACCGCTGTTCAAATAAAGAACGTCTAACTCAGCTATTATCCTCCGGTCCAAAGTGTCCAGTCATGGTCATAACCCCAGCCTAAGACATAGGCCAAGATAGATGATGAATTCCCTACTCTCCACCCTGATGTTATCGTTAAAGGAAAGCTTAGAAGGTGCGTAACAGACCTACCTATAACGGCGTGGGAGCTAGCACTATTATTAACTAGGTAAAATCCTCATTGCAGGCAGTTGAGAAATGTGCATGAGCACCAAGACTCCTAAAGCAAAAACCGATACCGAAGAATGCAGACATTGATTTCTTGTGATCCTGTTTTAAAATGAAGGAGAAACAAAGCATAGGAATTCTCAAGTCGAAGAGCATGAAGGTTAAGTGTCAGAGGAAGTAACAGCAAAAGTAGAGTAATTCTCGAATTTTCTGTTCTAATACTGAGGGCAACAATAAGGTTAAGGCTCATGAACACATTGCATGTGAGTCTGGTGATATTTCCAAATGCCGTATACCTCAGCCGAATGTAGATTTGAAATACGATATGTATGTTTTTATTTCAAATATCTGTCCTGAAGCCTACCGAGCTGTGGAAGGACAACACTGCCAGCATGAATGGGGAAGACTCTCTCCCTGTGCTCCAGTATTTGAGAAGCTATTGCTTAAAAAAAAATGAATAGACTCTATTCAAAGCCTGCAGCTCAGTTACCCAGACCTGGGAGGAAACAACCTGTTTATGCAGAATTTGTCCTCGCAAGTGGCTGGTATTTTAGCAATACAAGACTCTAATTTTAAGACCATCAGAATTCTCCCGGGCTGCAGGTGAATCTAAGCTGCAGAAATGGAGCCAGGTTTCATTTTAGTCTGAAGTATCAAAACTGCTGACAATTAAACTTAATTGTATGAATAAGCTCCTTAACAGAATGCACCGCTGGGCTTTCATCCAGCCTAGCACTGGCAGGAAAAGAGAAATCTATATGCAGAGAATCTGTCAACGTCCTGCAACTTGGGAGAACGGGGCTTTATCACAGATTAATAGAAACATATAAGGATCCTGATCTCCCTGCCTTTCCAAGAAAACTTCATTTTTCTTTTTCGTGAAGTGTTGCATTAATAGTCCTTATCCTCAACAACCTGTTTTTCCCCCCGCCACATTTTCTTGAAGGTAAATTGCTAGAAAAAGGATTAAATCTTTTCATAAGTTTTAATTATTGTCTTTGGCTCTTCCTGCCCAAAAACCAGACATGAAACGCCTGAACAAAAAAGGCCCAATATCTTTTTTCTGGAGATATCCTTTCTGAAATATTAATGTTTTGTTCCCTCTAGGGTGGCATCTTTACTTGCTGTTTCTTACACAATCAGTTTGTTACTGTATCTGCCTCTGCAACTAGGATTGCAGGAAGCAAAGATGTTCTTGGGGCCTAGGGGTCAGTTTTTTTCCATCTCATTTCTCTTTGGTTTAATTTTAATTTATTTTCCCTCATTCTATCACTTACAGAGATCTGAAGGCAACTACTCAGGTTGAATAAATCTAAATACCATCACCAATAATTGGATATAGCCTTAGCACGGCCTTCCGTAACACTATAAACCCACCTATTTTCATGCTACATAAAGTAGGCTTAAGGAAAGGACAGCTGACCAACATGACACTGTGAAGCTCCGAATTTTTGTCCAATGAATCAAGAGATTTTGTCTCCATGTTTTTTAGTATGCTGTGATTTTATCACATTCTTATAATTACTGACGGGACAAGTCCAAACCCCAAACCAAATGCCACAAGACTATGCAAGATTTTGGAAGCAGATTCTTGTGTTAATTGGTGATTTGTTTCTAACCCTGATGGTGATAAATGTCCAAAATACCTATTTAACATCTGTGAACTGTGGCAGAACTCTATCCCTTTCCACCCCAGCAGAGCATCTCAGAGCCCTCAGCCTACAAGATACAGACCTTGAGTAGAATATGGGATAAAATATGGTCCAACGGGGAGTTTGTGGAGCTGAGACAGTGCATGGATACTCCGGGTGCTAGAGAGCATTAATTACTCCAGAAAAAAAGAGATGAAGGAAAAAAAAAACAACAAACCCAAAGCAAAACAGAACCCACAAAGTTGAAAATTGGAGCCTTTAACCCAGGACACAGAGTGGACAGTGACAAAGCACCAAAAAATGCAAGCCAGGTAACAGAACCACTGCTGAAGCAAGATATGAGGCCTGTAGACACTTATGCCTAATTGTTTCCTTTATGTGAGTGTAGCAAGAAGTAGATTATAAGTAATTTGGACACTTTTGAGATTCAGCTGGACAGGGTGCTGGGCCATCTTGTGCTTTTGCCAAGAAAGGTTGGACCAGATGATCCTTGAGGTCCCTTCCAACCTGGCATTCTATGATTCTACAATTAATTGGGGCCAGTTCACAAACCTGTTACTCCATTGGCACAGGTAAGGAGGGTCTACGGACACATAGATCCACTGATCCTTCAGTGGAGCAAAATGACTGTGTTACAGGATACTCACAGGAGCAGGAGCTAAAGGCAAAACAGCAATAAATTAAAAAAGCCGTAAGAGCACCCATACCTGAAAAGAAAGTGAGCTCACTCCTGGTTTGGGGAGCCCAGAACCCTGTACCTGATGTTCAGGAGAAGTCATGTTTCTCATCTCAAGTCTAACTCCACCACCATGCAGCTATCCTAGGGTGGGTTTACCTTTCCTTTGCTTTGCACTTGTTTGTATTATCTGATATTTTAGTAAGCTTTCAACTTTATTTAAATGTGTTTTAGAACAAATCAAAACCCCTGAATTGATTCATGAGGATTTACAGCATTTTAATTACGGAGTGTGTTTTTGAATGATTTAAAGGCTGATAAGAGCTTGAAGCAGCCCAAAATTCTGCAAGGAAATGAGAAACATGACATTTTGAAAAGGAAACCAATTTTCCTCAACTTAAACTGTTGCTCATATAAACCAAATTATAAATATACTCTGAGACTGTAATGCTACAGAGGACTGCTTACGAAAATATGATTAGTGGTGCAATTTTCTTAGGTTTCAGCTGCTTTCTTTTCTTTTCTGGCTTTAAAGCAGGAAAAATCAACATCCTTCCTCCTCACCCGCCCATCTTTCTCAATGAAAATAAAACAAAAAATCAAATTCTGCAGGATAGCTTGGGGATATCCTGATAAAACTCTGCCGTACAAAGAGAACTCAGGACAATGGTGGGGTGTAGAAGAAAATGTATCGATGCAAAGTGTAAAGAAACTTGAACATGGCTATGATCCCAAGTTTATGCCTCATCCAGTGCCACAGTTTGGCTTGCAGGAAATGAAGACCAAGAGATGTGGCAACATGATCTAGTTTTTCTGCTCCAAAGACCACCCCCCCATAATACGGCAGTCAGAGGGGCATCAAATGGGACAAACATGTTGAAGACATCATTTTTTATTACCTTCTGGCAGGTCAGGCACATCATCAATGAAAACAGCAATAGAAGGTCCACCAATAAAACCTATCTTGAGCTGCAGAATACTTAGCTACCCATCAATACATTAGGTTGCATTGGGACTGTGTGGGATTTGTAGGGCACCTGATGACTTTGTAAAACTTCTTTACATCAGTGATCTACTCCAAAAGCTTTGTAGTTTTGGTGTTAGAAAACTCAGCACTGCTAAATTTTAAGTCAAAAATAGAAAAATAATCTGGCTCACCCCATCTAGATGTTAAAGATCTTGTACTACCTCTACTGAGAATTGGGCTTTATCCTTGTGTAAGTAAAGGAAAAAAGAATGCATTCATTGGCATTCTTCTCACACAAATGACATGTATAGCACTTCACAAAGGCACCAGATAAAAGTAAGATATTTTATTTATCAGTAATGATGGGAAGGAAAAGGCAAGAGAAGTACTTGCTTGCAGGTGTGTGGTAAAATGACATTGTGTGTGAAGTATTAGTTTCTTGGAGTTTGGCAGGGATTTACTACAGAATTACCTTCTTCTGAGGGTCATTTCCAATAAAAAATTACTGTCAATTACATATGTAAGGGTGCTGGAAAGCTGAGACTTTGGAAACTCATTTGGCAGCATCTCCATTAATGCATTAATTGCACATGCAAGGAAGATGGTGGACCTAACAATCTACCAGCCTGCTGCATTTTGTCCTTGACTCTGTGTCTTTACACAAAAATAACTTGTGCTGAGAGCAGCAAGGTGACCCAAAACATAAAGCAGCAATATCCTTTTAAGTCCTTTCTCTTTTTTTCGTTTTTAAACATTTCTCCTTGCTGCTTCTTTTCTTTCATGGTGCAGTCCTGGAGAAGCAACAGAATAACTTCCCCCATGCTTAGTTTCTAATGTGTATTTAATCTCTCCGCATTCAAATGGTAATAGATTGTTAAATGTATACCTTCACCAACAGGTGCCTGGTGTGTATAATACCTCTTCATTACACCAGTGAGTGAACTGTATCTGTTTTTTTTAATATTAATCTCTTTAGCTTTTCAAAAGCAGTGGCACACATTGTAATTTTAAGCTCCCAGCTGATGACTCATTCTATTACTCCCAAGCCCATGCAGAGCAAGGCAAGAGACTGCCTAGCTCTACGGCTCTGCTGGATGAAACGCTGTGTTGCACCAGTGATTTGTGAGGATTCAGGGGAGGAAGATATTGCCAAGGATGAAGCTTCGCTAAGACACAAAGACGGCAGCTGGAATGGAAGGAACCCTGGAATGGAAGTCCCTCTGGTCCCTCCCGGCCTCTACCTGGATTCACCTGCCCTGTGGCATCTACATGCTGCTCGCTCCCGGTGCACAGGTATTGAAATTGCAGTGTAAGTAAGTTGGGTTTCATCCCAGGATCTCAAATCAGATCAACTGGCACGGCCGCATTCGCAGCGATTCTCTGTGTTTGCTCTTGCAGAGCGATGTAGCTCTGCGGAGAGGTTGCAGGGAGCAAAGCAAAGCCCTCCCTTTCTGGAAGCTGCAGTGGGGAGGAGGTACAAGGGAGCTGTGCCAGGAGCCCTCGTCCAGTGCAGCCAGGTGGTGGCTAGTGCTTCTCACCACTTGTTATCTGTTACAGCTATCTGACTGGCATGGGAATCACAGAAAACCCCAGGGAAGCTGCTGAGGTCGTACCTGCAGCTCATCTGGACCAAGGCAGCCCAGAAGGGGATTAATGTAATGGAGCTTTACCAGTTTTGCCCCTCCATGGCCAACATCTTCTGTCCACCTCCTCCTGGAAGTGTCACACATAATTTAGCACAATGTAAAGATCTTGTACTACCTCTACTGAGAAATTGGGCTTTATTCTTGTGTAAGTAAAGGAAAAAAGAATGCATGACCTATGTAGGCCAGATTGAACTATTCTCATTGGCTGAGTGGAACTCTGCAGATGGAGGGATGAGGCACCAGTCTTGTGCTTGCCAAGACTTTATCTGCTCTGACATGACTTATGAAACTCACGGCTTTTTGTTTCCCCCAGGACACGCTTAAAAAGAATTCCCCAACATAAAAATCGAGAAAGAAAATTAATAAGGCTGATAACTACAGTATTGGGGTTCTCAGAAACAGGGATTTTGAGCATGCCATGCTGAAGAAATTCATGCTCATTTAAACAGAAGCAGTTGCAGGTGTGAGACTGCATATAGATGATGCGTTTCAAGTGGTTTGGACCCTGAGAGATCACTGAACACTGCACACTACCAGGTGTGAAAAGAAATTAAAGAAAATATCCCAAATGAAAGACAGGAGCAGCAGAAAAGTTCCAGCAGAGCTGAAATGATCTGAAAATATGGAAGACAACTAGAAGAGATTTATACAGCAATGCTGTAGATAGAAGGGAAGACAGAGTAGATACATTTCTGACAGTAACAGGTCCTTACAAACTCTAAGTGTATGAGTTTTCTGCTCCCTCCTGCCAGCTGTTTTCAACTGTAAATGAAAACTAAAAGGAGAATCAGAAAAGTTGTAGAGAAACTCAAGACTTCTCCTGCAGTCCATATGCATGGGCCATGTCAGCCTGTGTTGGTAACACAGGACAGATTACTTCCTTGCTTTTTCCTTAAAAAAATCAGCCTTTTTTTTTTTTTTTGAATCAATGAAAATTATATGTATTTATATTATTGGACACACTTGCTTGGAAACCATGGTCCAGACTTACTGATTGCTAAAATACAGAGCATTAAGAGGAAATGGGGAACTTGAATGTTTAAAGTCTGGAGAGAGAACAGAGGGGTTTGAAGAAGTGCAGAAAGACACACAAAACTCTTCCTGTCAATAGAGCTTCCACGTCTTGAGTCGTTACAATTACTTGGAACTTTAAGTTCAATAATTTTTGTTTGTTAAACCAGGTTCTGGCTGGGAAAAGGAAGACATATTATTAGGCTTCTTCCTTGAAGAGGTTCAGTTTCCAAGATACCAGAAGTACAGAGAGACTTCCAAAGACACATTTCAGTTAGGCACAGACAATTAAAATTGCACAACAGAATAAAAAGTCTCTTTCAATCACTCTTGGCCCTGGTGGTAGATGAATACTATATAATTAGCATCATGTTGGCAACTCTCCTTAGAACATTTGACAGAGAAAAGTGTTCTCTCCCCTGTGATCAATTCTGCTAGCCAAAGCCTGCACTGCCCATTCCCCAGGTTGCTGTAGAAGCCCGAAGAGTGTCTACAAAAAAACCAAAGTGTTTTTGTTTCCTACATCTTCATGTTATAGAATCATAGAATCATAGCATGGTTAGATTTGGAATGGACCTTAAAGGTCATCTAGTTCCAACCCCCCTGCCATGGGCAGGGACACCTCCCACTACACCAGGTTGCTCAAAGCCCCGTCCAACCTGGCCTTGAACACCTCCAGGGATGGGGCAGCCACAGCTTCTCTGGGCAACCTGGGCCAGGGTCTCACTACCCTCAGAGTAGAGTTTCTTCCTAATATCTAATCTAAATCTCCCCTCTTTCAGTTTAAAACTGCTCCCCCTCATCCTATCGCTTCACTCCCTGACCAAGAGTCCCTCCCCAACTTTCCTGTAAGCCCTTTAGGGACTGGAAGGGGCTATAAGATCTCCCCGGAGCCTTCTCTTCTCCAGACTGACCAACCCCAACTCTCTCAGCCTGTCTTCATAGGAGAGGTTCTCTGGCCCTCTGATCATCTTTGTGGCCCCCTCTGGACTCACTCCAACAGGTCCATGTCCTTCTTATGTTGGGGGCCCTTCCTGGGATCATGGGACTGTTGTCTTCTCAGTCATTTGCAACCTACATCCAAAACATGTAACTTCTGCTCTCCCAGGCAACAATGCAGGGCAAATCTCTATAAAGCTCTGCATTATGCAGCTGCCTGCAAGCGTTCACTTACAGTTCTTGGATAGCAATCAGCTATGCAAAATGACAATCATCTATCACTTTGTGTGTGTCTTCAGGAAAGAAGTGAGAAAAACATTATCTTCGGTATTTTAGTAAAGAAACCACATGGTAAACAAAGTCTCTGAGGCTGCACGCAGTATAACCTGACAGCAGAAACTCCGTATACCAGACTCCAACTTCATCTGGAGATGCCTACGTTCTGAAAACAAATCTGGGGAGAGTTACTATACACTGGAACATCCCCAAAATCCAGAAAAAGAGTGATTACCAGGAAAATATCTGCTTTGCTTTCTTCAAGTAATGTAAGACATGTACAGTATCACAGCACTTCCACCCAGAAGTAAAAGGAGTGGATGAACAAAAAATCATCTCCTTAAGCTTTGGATGGTGAAAAAATACATATTTTTAAAAAGATTTTTCCAATAACACTGCAGACAGTATATATTTTTGTAGTGCTGTAGTCACAAATCATTTCCAAAGGGAAAATTATAATGTGACAAACTGGATTTCTGGTATTGTAATGAATCTGGCTGGAAGACATGGGGAAATCAATAAACTAACAAAACTCCTGTGCGCGAATAGCCAGAAATTGCCTACAGAAAAGCACTTTTGGATGTGCTGGTTCTCTCAGTCATCCGATCACCATGGCAGCTTCAAATCTGCAATGCTGGAGGTGAGGGGTGGGAAGGGTTATGTGTGTAGAGAAGTTATTGCAGTATACACTGGGACGTGAATTTACAGCATGCTGTCTTCTCCATAGTAACTTAAGAGTCTGCCTGCACACATGCTCTAATCCCACAGTTTTGTCTGAAGTTATTTCAGACGTCTTACTCAACAGTAAAAAAAAAAAAAGGGTGAGCTACATTGCATTTATCAGGAGGTTAAAAGCAGGTACAAGGGCACTTACAACAGAGTAGCTAACAAATTGCAGGTCCGTACCCTTGCTCATCCACAGTGACACTTCCAGGTGCTCAGCCTCCCTGTAAAAGAATAAAACGTTTCCCCTAAGTATACTGCTAATCGCAGTAATTGGAAGATACCATCCTGAATGCTGAGCTAGCAAAAGCCCCAAGCTGGCCACATGAACATCCCCTAATGTTCTATTAAGATAAGGCTTAGTATATTGTTCAGTCTGCAATGGACAATTTTTTTCTTTTGCTGGGTTGAAGCTTTTGAGATCAATAGAAAATGAAAAAAATATTAATATAGCACATCCCTTCGGTTACACTGGAGCCCTATTAAACATCTGCTCTTCACTCAGCCCTTGTGCCTAATTGCCGTCTGCCCGAGCACGTCATTTCTTGAAACCCTTTTATCCCATTTCATTTCTCCTTAACGTTGACTGGAAGAGTGTGTTTGACACTTATCACATGAGGCTGGCGTGCCAGTTAGTGGTAACGTGGCTGCAGCACATGCCTTCCCGGGGCATGGAGGTAGGGTTTGTGCAGGGCTGTCTGCCGCAGGAGAGGGCTCACGGCCCCGTGGGAAAGGGTGGACAATTCTGCCATGGGCAGGCACTGAACTGCGCAAGGCTTTGAGACAGATACCACCAAGGGCTGGAGCGGGGGGTGTTGCATGCAGGTGTTCCTTCGAATGCCCTGAAACTTTCCACAGATTTTGGTTTTACTTTGGAAAAATGACCATAACAACAAAAAAAAAACCAACCAAACACAAAAAGCCAACCAAACAGAAAAACACCCCAAAAGCAAGGTAAACAAATCTGAAATTACTAGTTCAGTTAGATATTTGTATTGGCAAGTTTAGGGTTTTTTTAACATACACTCAAAGCAACATTTAATCTCCAGGTTTATTTCCATTTTATTTCAAAATATGAAGGGAAACTTGGCATTTAAATGAATCTTTCAGCCCAGAGTCATGGCTTTTTCTCTACTTTCCTTCACTGAAAACGTCAGCAACCTTTTGTTACAGTTTCACCCCAGACAATTATTCTTTTCCACTTTGCAAATTTGGCTGAGAAATCAGTTATTTATACCGCCTTGGTTTCTTCCAAGGCCTCAGAGCATCCAAAGAGCAGAGCCAGCTCCACTGATTCCCTCCCTGCTCCGCAACCTGCTGTCCCCGTGCAGAGACAACAGCACCCCTCCAATTTTGGAGCCTCCTGAGTGCCATGGGCACCCGCCAACACCCAAGCAGGAGATGACAATGTTTCCTTGCTGCCCTCCTGTGGCCGTGCCATGACCAGTCAGTCGCTCTGGTACTTTACTAAAAATCCCTCAATTTTAATACGAATGTTGTTTGCACTTGGCTCTTCACCTGGATTGTTTTCTCTGCTCAAATGTAGTTGGCATTTACCAAGACAACGGGTGCTTTTATGTGAAGGGAGCACGGATATGTTTCCAGATCATAAATTTTAATCCAAAATCTCGCAGGTACCCAAGGATTAATATTTAATGGCTGTTCTATAATGTAATTTCTACAGGCCAATCTTTCATCTTCAAAACTTTATCATCATAGACCTACAAAAGTTAGACTTCAATATGATAACAATAGTTTATGAACACAGTGATTCTTGAATTCCCTAGCTGTCTCCTACAGGAAATTATGGTCTTCCTGTGAGTCTTAAAAAATGAGCTAACACTTTTAATTGTCTATTTTCTATTCAACTTATATTCAGTACTGTTGAGCTTCAAGCGTGAAATGCTAAGAGGAGCTAGATCACTCCCAGGACAAGATGACAAGTAATACCTTTGAAATTGAGGTCATCATCCCAAGATTAAAAAGAAACTGTGATCTAATTCCATCTGTTAGGGGTCTTGGGACCCTCTGTCTAATACAGGAGAATGATCAGGATGTCCTTATAATAAGAATTTTGGAAAGATCTTCAAGAAATATATCACCTTTCCCATGGGTTAAATAATATTTACCCTTTATTTTTTAAATGTCGGGCCAAATACTTCATAGGACAGGCAAAGGAAAATGTCCATGCACCAGATTTTTCTCCATGCTTTACAGCTGCTCTAATTTATATTTCCCCACAAAGCATGTGTTTGCGTTTTCTCCTTCCTGCCTTTATCAGCGAAGGAAGTGAGAACATTACAGGCTGGCCAGAGGAAAAAAGGACAAAACACTAAATTGACTCATCATGAAAATTTCACATTACCGCTGGTTCAACAGTCCTCTTGAGACTTACGGGCAGGAACCAGCCAGCTCCAGATGTTGGCTAGTTCTTCTCCCCTAGAGGAAGGCAGCAGCGAGTACTGCTCTCCGTAATGGTGCTCGCTCTAGGAATTGCTCCATCTACAGCCTCCCTTCTGGCCTCTTGACATAATGCAAGTTAAAATCTTGCACCACAAAGTGTGAAGAGCTGCTTATAGGACAAGATACTGGTCACAAATGCAGTTTGGCACCAGGTAGTGTTTCCTAGCTAAAGACTTGATTACTTTCTTAACAGTAGTCACTCTTCCCTTGCTAGCAAGTAAACCCATTACTTACCCCTGAGATGAGACATTCCACGCACCCAAAAATCTTGAAGAGCCCCATCTTGCTCAGATTTACGGTAGGAGTGTTTCCACCAGCTTTGAATAAACAGACCTTGTGGACAGTGAATGTTAGTACTGAGGACTCATTTCTGACCTAGAGTGGGATTATGAATAAATCCAGCTAGTAGAGGATAAAGCTGCTTATACAGTGGCTTGTAGTCACATACCTGCTGCGATCATCTAATAAAAAAAATCCCTGTAGAGTCAAGATTCAGGTCATGGCACCTGTATCCATTCACCTTCCTTCAATAGAGTGTATCTATATGACCATTTTAGTCCCCATCATCCACTAGGTCCACAAAAAATGTATGTGCCTTAACTTCTGTCTTCTGGGAAGGCTTTTCTGAAGATGTTACTTAAGCAGGTACATACAGGTAATCCTCAGGTTTCTCTGGAGGTGTAGAACACAAGCCTGCGTGGGACAGAGTCATACCTAGACCAGGCACTGGGCTTTGCAGCTTTTTCTGATTTTCAGTACAAGCCTGACTGGATTTCAGTAATTGATGTTCATTTCTCCCCAGCCTGCTTCACCGACTCTTGTGGAAACCTACAGCATTTAACCTTACCTGACCAAAGTCAGACCATGAAGATGTGAGTCCTTGGCTTCTGCACGAGGTCAGAATAAGACAGAGACATTTGCCAGTTTTACCCAGTTCAGACCACTGTCAGATGGAAAAAAGCCTGACATTTCATTCCCGGGTGTATCTGCTATGCACAGTCTTTCTAACACAGTAGTATAAAATAGACGCTTCCCTTGTGTGTTATAAAGGTTGTTTGAACAAAGACAACTGCGTCTATGTTAAGTGCCCAATACGGCTTTCAAATCAGGAGTGACTCTGATGCTCACCTCTGCCCAGAAAACCAACAGCAACCTTACTCTTAAAAATATTATGATGACAAAGAGTGAGTTACATTTGATTAAATTGCAGTTCTACCGCTTTCTAGGTTAATTGCCAGGTGGGAATAATATTTTGGCTAATTGTTCTTCACACAAAAGGTAGCACATCTTAAATGAAATCCCAACTGCAAGTACTCGCAGTGATCCTCCAGGACCGTAAGTTGCATGTAAAATAAACCTTTCTTTAACAGCCATGTTCACTAGCTCCTTATTTCTCAGATAGCTATGAGCTTGGGTTTACCCTAGAAGCAGGAAGGCATTACCAAAAAAACCACGAGCTTTACTTACTGCCAGAGCATGATCTCTACCAGCTGCCGTTCTTGCTGAGGAGGGACCTCAGGAACGGCAAAGGCACATGCTCTGTTCCCCAAACTGCCTTTGAACGATGAAATGCCAATTTTCAAGTCACCTTCTTCTCAGTATTTGAGATTTGATTGTCCCAGTGCAGGATGCAGAAGCTTATTCTAGCTCTTGGAGCATCTCAAGAGCTTTTGGAGAGGGAAGGCGGAGGGAGGTAAGGGACAAGGAACTGTGTGTTCCCCCACAATCCTCAGGCCTTCGCAAGGGGAAGGTGAGACGTCAGAATAAGAAAACATCTCTCAACACACACTGGAAGAAATTCCTTATCCTTACAAATCTGGTGTTCCGAGAACTAATTGTGTCCCAAAGTCAATGACAATTTCATCAAAAACACTCTGAACTAGCACAATTGGGGCCAGGTGCTCATCTTGTGATTCCCCCTTTTGTATCTGCAGATTTCTTTGGGATGTGTTTTTCTGTAACATCTGTGTCTGATGTTATTTTTTTCCTGTGTGCATAATATTCTTTTCATCCCCCCAAATTTAATTTTCTAACTTGTTGGCTTTATCGCTTAAAATTTTAGTAGAGGATTTGGGTGTGCTGCCGACAAAATAATAATTTATATTGTATCAGTCAGCATCACTCCATTGTCTTAATCTTTCATAATGGTTTTTCTGCAGCTTCCAATTTTCCTCAGAATAAAACAAATTACTTAGCAAGTGGAATATCTTCTTGTCATAATAATTTAATATTAAAATGTCAATAAGATTTGGTACACACAGCAGAGGGCACAGAGGTACAGAGACAGAGCAGAAATGAAGTAAACTTAATAAAGTGAGTGAGAAGGTACAATAGGGATTGAGTCTGGTTCCTGCACTTGATATGAAAGAACCTTTTTATCCTGCAGTGCAGTACAATCATTGTGTAAGCAATAATATGATTGCAGGAGCACTTATACCTGCTGCCTGCCCACTTACACTTAGTTGAAGTCCAGTAGCAGCGTACACCCCCGGGGCTGTGTATCCTCACCAGGGAGGGGATCAAGGAGCACTGGCTGGGGACAGCACACGGCACATCCTGGCAGATGGGGTGAAACGTGCTGGGGAAGGGGAGGACGGCCAGAGGCTGGTGATACGCCCTGGCCTCTGCCCAGCGCTGCCAGAGAGGACTCTTAGAAAGCAGTTCCACAGTTTTTGTGGCTTGTAGGTGGATGAAGGCACCAGCTTGTGGTTTAGCATCCTGATCCAGACATCAGCTCAGGATTCGTGCCAGGGAGTCTGGTCCTTGCACGCATCAGATCAGACCTCAGCACTCGGTTTCATTCTGATGCAGTCCTGGAAGACCAGATTCTCCTTCTGATTCAAACTTACAGACTGAGCTGGCAGATGAATGCCAAATGCTGTGGATTTATCTAGAACATAATGAGTTTTCTAAAAACGTCTGGAGGTCTCAGGAGCAGATATGTCCTTTCCCTCAGTACGAGGTGCTCAGCTGGACATGGTTTGGGAGCAGTCCTGCTCTTCCTTGGGCAACTCCACATGTCTTTGCAAAATGAAAGGGCAGAATAACAATGACAAAACCAGAATAATTCAGGTTGGAAAAGCCTTTAGAGGTCATCTGGTCCAACCCACTGCTCAGAGCCGGGCTAACTTCAAAGTAGCCTAAAATCAAAAGGGAAGCAAATTTGCATGAGCTTCAGGAGCTTATTATCTGGCTCTGTTATGTCCCAGACTATAGGAAAACCATTCCTGTATCTAATCACTCTTTTCTCTTCTGCAGCCATAGAAAAGGGTGTTACAGTCAGTAGCTGATTCTTTCCACACAAATATATCACCGTTTGAAGTCCCCATTTTCAGCATCTAATGTCTGCTTCTGCAAAAACGGGCCATAGGGCTGACTTTAAATGTTCCATCTTTTTCTAATTCTTGGGAGGGAACAAAAAGGAGAGCTAGAGAAACCAAAAGGCTACGCTTGCCTGGTTTCTCCCTTTTCACAAAGGAATATCTTATGCCATAGTTTTTGCCCTGCATAGCAAGTAAGCAACACTTTTATGTTATTTCAATCAAAGGCTAACCAGGAGTTAGCTGAAATACATCTCGTGCTCTCCTACAGCTTTCCATGAGCAAGCACGAGGGTGCCTGGGCCCCATGGGAGGGCGGCAGAACACCAGGGGGCTGCAGAAATGTTCCCACCAGCTCCGAGCGTCAAAAAGTTTGATGGAAGTTTGTGGAGTCTTCTTCTGCTCACAGTTTTTACAAGGGATAAACAGGGAAAGTCCTTCATCCACTCTGGGAGGATTTTCCTTATTAACTGCTGCCCTCCTATGTGTAAAAATAAAAGTGGTAAACAGCAAAGTCCTTCTAACAGGCACAGTATTGAATGTCCGGATGAATTAACTGTGAAGACCTATAAACAAAACTGCTAGAAAAGGAGGATTTTTTGAAGCCTTGTGCCAGTGGAAGGCTGTTTTCTGCTGTATGATTTGTTTCGCAGTTCTCAGTCTGAACCAGTTTAAAACCACTCAGCACTTTTCTTGAGAGCTCATTCAACAGGACTAATTGCTCTGATAATAGGAAACTGATGCTGATGTTCAGCCAATATTTTCCTGTCCTCCCTAGTGAGCACTTTCTGACTGCCACCAGGAATCCCTGCCTCTTTTTCTATCTACATGTTAATGCATCTATCTACATCTTAAATACTTGTTGATGCTCCCTATATTTCTCCCTCCCGCTGATAAAATAGCTTTTATTTATCAGATAACCCTCTGTCACTGCTTAATTGCTTTTCATTTGTTAGCTTCTTTCTAGTGTTGAAACAGTCATAACCGAATGCAATTTTCTACATGTGCCCAGCTGTGGTTTTATGGACAATATTCACATCCTTTCTCCCTTGCCATGCCTCTGCTCATTCAGACCTAACTGTATGACAGACTTACTTGCAACCATGCTGCATTGCCAAAAACGTATTTTCAAATACCAGCTATTTTCGTCTTTCCATATTGCCTCTTCCAGCTGAGTGAATATCATGTATTCCACCTACCAGTACCAACCAATACCACCGACCAAGCCACCCATCCATTGGTTTCATCTAATTGTGTCTTGCCTCATTTCTTTTGTCTCTTGGTCCATCAGTGTTTTTTCCAGGAAGGTTTTCCCATTGTTTTTTGCTATGCCTTCCAATTTAGGTTATCATCTGGGAATTTAATTAATGTGCTTTTTACCTGCTTTTCCAGGTCATTAATGGTGCTTTTGAGCAAGATTGGACGTAATAAATGTCCCCGAGGTAATCCTAGTACAGCTTCCCCTAACTAGACATTGCACACTGATGGCTGTTGTGCACCGCTAACAGCTTTCCAGGTACTTCTCAACCCATGTGAAATGGCTTACCTCTCAGGCAATTAATGCCAGCTAGTTTTCAAGCGAGGGTTTGTGAGCCACTGTATAAAATTATTTACTAGAGTTCAAAGTGACCAAATACCCTAAAGGTTTGATGTAGCTGCATTTTCAAATTTAATAAAACAACTAGGACAGCAAGTTCCTTTTAGTATGGAATAACACCCACTCTCCTTTCTATATCACTCCTCTACCCTGAGATTTACACAGGTTCACTTACCTATTGTGCATCGTTAACCTGAACGTTAGCTTCCCACTGGGGTTTTTCAAGATTTCTCATTATTGTCTGCATCCTGCCCTGTCCGGTCCTGTCTGGGAGCAACAGCACTCTTGGCTAAAGAGGGATGATGGGTTTCTCTTCCAGAGCTACCACTGCCAGCCTCTAGCACCAGTGATCGCAGCACATCGTATGCTAAACACGCCCCGACGGTCCCTCGTGCATCCCCACCAGCCTCCCCCAAGGCGGATTTGGTTCAAGCATGTGACTGTGTTCAATAAAACTAAACACTAAATGAACCTTGCATCCCACTCCCCAACAAATTGCTCACTGACAATAAATTTTTTCAAAATTTAAAAGTTACCTGTACAGACACATGTCTAAAACCTCTCCCTTGTACACATTGCATTATGTAGTACTGTTTATTTTCAAAGGATTGCCCTATATGTGAGTAAATGCCCCTTAGTTCCTTGCTCCTTCTGCAAAGGTCTGAGAAAAAAACCACCCAGAAATTATTTGTAGGATTACTTCGCAAAATCCTTTCAAAATATGAAGGGAGCTGGAAATGACCTAAGAGCAAAATTGTTAAATAAAGTATAAAATATTCACTATTGTCTATCTATCACACAGAGCAGTGTTGCATCTTAGAGGGTGCTGCGTGCTCTTGACGGGCCAAGAACTGCATATAGGTATAGCTATCACCACTTTATAGCAAAGCTTAATGAAGCAATATTTGTAAAGCACTTGAGACCTTCAATTAAAAGTATTACTTTTTATTATTTTCCATATTAGAACACTTAGGGGCAAAAAAAGCCAGTCTAGTAACCAACTGCAGAACACTTAAATCCAAGTCTGCGTCCATGCAGAAACAAAAGAAGTGGGTAATTATACACTGCTGACAGGAGGAACGTGAGCAGAGATGCTGCACGACTGCCTCGGCTCTGTGGCAATCCCAAATGGCATTCAGAAAACATTTCAAGGGGATCAAAGCTGCCTCACGGGCACTATACAAATTCACCATCATAAACACTGAATAATACATTACACTAATCTGATTGCTATTGACTGTTACAGTTGCATGTGAGACCTTGGGCATACATTAATCAAAGGGAGCCGTTCGTATTTCCATCCTGTATCCTGCAGCGACGAGCAAAACTCATCTCAAATCTCTTCTTGTCCCTCTATCTCTTTCTGTTCCGTCTGATGTCACTTGGAAACGGAGGCTGATATTTGGAGGGAAATGGCTTTTTCTATCCTCCCCTCTTTGTTTGAACACACACGAATGCTCCAATACGGAATAATAAAAACATGCCCCTTTTTGTCCACCCAGTGCTCTCTGAACCCAATTTAGCAAGTGTTCCAATCTTAAAGAGCATTCGAACTTTAGAGTAATTGGTTTCTCAGTAAAGACTATAACTAATCAGAGACGCTCTTTGGAATTTCACCAAATGCGCTTATTGTTTACCCTAAGAAATGAGGCGTCGTCAAAATGAAAGATCCCATTGCTTTCATATACCTAGCACAATGCCATGTGTATAATGTGTTGCTCACATGAGGTGCATCAAGGCTTAAATCGGAGAAACCAATCTCTCCTCAGTTCCTTTTCCCTTTGTCATTAATAGAAGACAGTGAATACAAGAAAGACCTGACAACGTGCTGAAAACACATTGAATAGGCATTGCTTTGCCTGCATTGATTCTCTTATCCCTCTCCCAAGGCTATGAGATGATACTTAGCGTATTATATTGCAAAAATCTCATGCACATGCTGTCTGGAGCGCTGCCTCCTGCCCCAAGTTGAGTATGAAGAGCCTTCCCCCGGCGAGTGTTTAACCCCAACGGCAGAGGTCTCTTGAAGCTTGGGGTGAAAACTATAAAATGAGACAAAACTTCACAATAGTCTAATGAGCTGGGTTTGATACGGTTTCAGACCACTGGCATGCAAATACACTTCTTTAACAGCCTTATTCTGCTACCTGAGAGCTAAGTATGACAGTCAATAATTTAAGGTAGAGGACTTAGAGGCTGGGATTATTCCCCAAGCAAGTGTCGTAAAAGCAGACCATTTATAGTTAAGATAAAATTTAAACAAGTTACGGTAATACTAATACTATATGAATAATTGGCTCTACAACCACAGGTACCTGCTTTTTAAATGTTTGATTTAAAAATAACTAACATTTTAAAAAAACTTGCGATGCTTTTACTAAAAGGTCTCTCTGTGCCTTGTCAGAGTGCCGAGAGGGAGGTGCTGAAGAACACCCGGGCACAAAGGAGAAATAAAGAGGAGCAGGCTGTATGTTGACTCCTGACAGTCAAGCAGTCCTCCCTCCTGGCGATGTGAAAAAACACCAAACTTAATTAAGAGGGCCCATTTTGTCTACAAAGCCTTTTACGGTCCGTGGCCTTTGCTCAGATACACTTACTTTTTCCATCAGTCACATCAGTACCTCCGGGTTGCTGCAGAGCGTCGCCAGGGGACCCCCTGGAAGCTTTCTCCTTTATAAATTTTTCACACGGGTTCTATTACCTGGAGTGGACTTGCGCGCAGTAAGGATACAGCCTGATCCCCCCAGACCTTTATCAACCCTCGGTGCATACGCCACGATGAAGAAAAATAGCACATGTAGACCACTCTTCCTCTCTTCTTCATTAGGCAGCAGCCCTTCAGCACATAAAAGAGAGTTTCAAGACAAATTAATGGATATTTTAGGACATCTGAAGAGTGGTCTCAGAAAGATGCACCGAATTCTGTAAGGAGACTCTCTAGGCCATATTAATCCCTTGGATATGGCTATGAAAGGCCACTGAAGTTGGAGGAGAAATGTTAGTTGTTGGACTCCCTTGGGAATGAAAACTGGTTACGGAGTTTTGAGGTCTTTGTGCGCTTTTATCCAAATGACTCAACACAAAATGGTCACGCATTGGAAATCACACTGCAAAAGTGTTTCACTTGTCCCTACCAACTTTCCTCCTCACATCCCACAAGGAAAAATTAATTCAGCACCCACATGGAAGTCCAAAAGGGAGGATTGCTGGCTATCACAGACAGAGATGTTTCAAGGGGAAAAACTAACTCGAGGAGGGAGAATCCAGGAATTCATTCTCCTGAAATCCAGGTTCAAGAAATAATTTAAAAGAATGGCTGCAGACTGCATCCTGCAATGCCTGGCTGTTTTGTACTCCTGTGAGTCAGACAGCTGATCTTTTTAAAATCTGCTCTCCGTTCGCACCAGGAGAGGCTGGAGTTAAGGAACCTCAATCTCACTTACACAAGTTTAAAGCCAGCGTAACTTCTGACTCCTGTGGGTGTTACTTTTGATTTATACTCATGACGCTGCGAAGGCAATCAGATCAAGGGAATATAAATCAAACAGAGATCAATACTGAGCATCAAGGTACTAATTCTATCTCCTGAAACAGCCCTTACAAGCTGCAGGAGGCCGGGGGACAATTCCCCTGGTGCAGGCAGAGCAGATTTATGTTGAGCTCTGGTCCTGGTGCAGGGGAGATGTTGGAGGAGGAAGGGGATGGGTCTGCACCACACGCTATTAAGAATCTGTGTCTGTCTGGCCTGTCAAACAGTCTGTAGGCAGCTTTGGGAGGCTGTCATAAATCAGTGCACCCTTGCATTGGGGACTGTTGATGAGAGCCAAGTTGGTTTAAAATTATCTTTCACTGTGTTTTGCCTTCAGGAACCACTCCAGAACCTCAGCTTCACACTTCTTCTAATGGAAGGACCACAGGGTAAGAAATAGCAGGTGGCTGAGAGCTCTTCCCCAAAACCCAACTCTGCCAAATGGCATAGCGATGTTTTCTTCATCCACCTCCAGCGACACGACAACAGTGAAGCTGGTCTTTAAAGTGTGATGAAATGTTTCATGACGAGTAAACGTGCACTGGCTGGAAAGGGCTGGGCCACCGGTCCATGAGAGGACACGGGTCAACGGTTCAGCGTGCTCTGTAAGCAGCCCACGAAGAGCCGGGCAGATGTTCACACAAGCCAACAGCTTGTCTGGTGGAGTCTTAATTTGTTTTTAGGAGACATATTAAAAAGGATGAGGCTATTTGGCTGCTTTATGCCAGCACTGGTAAATGTGACTATATATATTATTAAAGTCTGAAATCAAAGGGCTCGGAAGTGGAGGAGTGGGAGAGGCATAGAAAATGTGCAAGAATTTTTTACATTAGAAAATTTTACAACTTATTGATCAAAGCCCAAATTCTGCAGTTCCTTGCTTTGTAAAAGTTTGCAGAGAAGTGTGATTGAAAGGGGAGATTTGTTTGGGGGTGTATGGGGGGCTGGTCGGGAGAGATTGATGGCATGTTAAATTGCAATAGCTGATAGCATAATTAAGTAATAAAACTCTCCAAGTAGTAATTATAGGACATGTCAAACAGAGTTATAAGGCAGGAGGCCAAAGGCCAAGCGATTAACCATCTGAGAAGTCTAACAATTCCCTGGAAATGCCCAGCCCAGAGTGCTGTTGCTGCAGTGAAATATAATTTAATAAATGCCAAAAAGCGGGACCAGCTTTACATTTCAACTCTGAGCCTGGCACTGCCTCCCAGCAGTCTCACAGTCTACATGAAAAAGAGTCGGGGGAGCTGCCCAGGGCTCTCATTCCGAGGTTGAGCACACGATTTCTTACTTTGCGCCTTCCCTTGACTCGCCCCCTCGGAGCTGGGCATGACCCAGCGTGACCATGTCTCACCTGTCCCAGCACAAGCCGAAGCTGGTGCACACGGAGCCGTTTGATTCTGGTGCAAACAGGACTGGGAGTGCTCGGTCAGCTGAAGATGAGCGGTGGTTTAGAAGGCTGTTCTTCACCGTCTTGTAGCAATTGGACCAGTCTCCTAGCAAAGGTGTGGTGTCTTACTTGAATGTATGTAAGATCTCTACTGAAATACGCGCTGAGGATAATTCCTATTGCTACAGAGAAACTTCACCAAGAGAAGTTTCTACTTCATTCGTTCCAAAGATATAAAGGGAAAAAGCCCTGATCTCTATCTCAATACAGAGATACATAAAATTGTATTTTTCTCTGAAAGTCATTCTGTCTGCTGCTCCAGGAGCAGAGGCAGTAAAGCCATTAATGAACTAAGATGCCTTATAATCATTCAGATTTCAAGAACTCATGGTTGGGCTGAGCTCAGGACTGTGATGGGTTTTACCCATTATGGGTTAGTACTCCTCATATACACTTGGACACCGTTTATACAGATGCCAGTCTTCTGTCAAGCATTGCTACCCTTCTGCTAAGCATACATGAAAGGTCTAAACTAGTTGTTTTTTAATTTCATTTTATGTGCCTCCTGCTTAAGGAACAGGAGTTCTTGACTTATCTTCTTAAAACACTTTGCTATTTTTTATATCTCTCTATCATCACCCCTTACTCCTCTAATGTCTAAGATATATAGTTCTAATCTTTTAATCTCTCCACACACTGCAGCTTTCTATTCCCTTAATCATTTTCACTGCCTTCCGTAGACCCTTTTTATTTCTGCTCTCTCCTTCTGTAAGGCCGGAGAGCAAAGCTGAGTGAAGTATCCATGCTGAGGTGTCACTTCATATAAAAGCTATGTAATAATTTTGTGCTTTCATCTAGCTTTTTCTTAATGCAAACAAATATTTTGTTTGCTTTTCTCGTCACTGTTTCTTATTGAATAGTTGGCAACGATGCCTTGTTCCTCTCCTGACTACCTACAGTTAAATTAACACTAACTCCACATATGAGTAGTTTAAATTATTTTCTTTTTCCTTTTGGTATGCTTCACCTTATGCTTACTTAAGCTGAGCTGACCCCTGAAATGTAGTCCACCTAGCTCTTTAAGAGACTCCTGAAATGATTTACAGTTTTATTCATGCATTTGGCAATCTAAATCATTATTTTGGCTCAACGGTAAGGCCGGCCCTGGAGCATCACACCACTAGCCTTATCCTGACACGCTTATTACTCCTTCCTTCGTGAGAGAACCGATGCCCGTGCAGCTGCTCGCTCTCCCAAGAAATGTTTGTAGGAGACTATTTAAAACCTCGTTGCAGATGGGAATTCTTGAAAGCTACTGCCTTCTCCGCTCTGCTGCAGGAACACGAAGAAGTGTAATAGGCTGGAGAGAAATGATTATTTTTTTTTTTACAGAACAGTACAGCTTTGTCCATGAGATAACATTAAGCAGCGTTTTATAACTACCATATTTTTAGCTCATTTATTTGATTTAAGTGAGTATCGTTTCTCTTTGCCTTCCAGGTGTTTCCGAATATGAGAAATTCACACATATTATGTACCTGACACTCCTTCAGCATACTGCATGCCTGACACTGCGCAAGTAAGTTTGTGTGTTTGCCACTGACTTACGGTATAACCTCAGAGAAGTAGCACGCTTTGGCTCTGTTTCCCTATTTGCATAATACAGATCATGATACCGACTTTTTTCGTTAAGTACATTGAACCCATTCACGGCAACTACGATATAAAGATATTTTCCTCTAACCACGTGATGCACGCAAGTGCTACCACATCGTTTCATTTTTCCATAAAATCCACTCTTAAATCATCATACTACCAATTTTCCGTTAACCTTAATGGCTGTAAATAAACGTGTGTGACAGGGGGGCACATATTTTTATTTGCCATTAGAAAACATTCATAAACACAACCTTATGAGCACGCAGGGAGGCTGTGTAGGCACACGAGCCTGCCCGTAGGCTTCCAAGGACCACGGCATTCCCCGCCTGCCTAACCCAGTGCATGCTAAAGTTCTAGGTACCTGGTATCTGAGGCTGCTTGCTGTAAGACCTTTATCTCATTTCTGGAGTGTTGCTGAACTTAGTAACATTAAAAAGTAACCAGTTATGTAAATAAGTCAAATGTATTACTAATATCAACGACAGAATTAACTCCTCGCTTTAGTAGGTAATAAAAATACCTGCCTTCCTCTCCCTTCACCCACACTCTTCCTCAGCCTCAGTTATGAATCACTTCTTTGTTCCAGCGAAGCGGCAGAGGAACGCTAACTCCTGTGCGATTTCCTCGCCGTGTGTACGTGTATGTGCATAAGAAACCTTTTTCTCCTTCCCTCTTCTCTCCTGGGTCTTATTAGACGCGGTGCTCCCCAGCCCCTCGCGGTGGGCAAGGCTGGTGAGGATGGAGCAGGGGCTCCACACGGGTCTAGCAAAGAGGGTTGTGCCAGAGCTGATGGCTGCAAAGAGGCAGCAGTTATTCCTGGAACAGCAAAGGGAAGGGAGCGTTGTGGTATTTACCTCTGTGAAGGTAATTCTGGGTGTTTTTACAGGAGAATGAGGAAAGGATTCTTTAATAATGCAAAAATTAAAGAAAATCAAAGTATTATCATCATTGCCTACTAATAACCTTGCAACATACCTTCTATGAAGTGTGTGCATGTGTCACGTCTCCAGCTTAAAAATAGAAACATAAACACCATTAAATGGAAAATTAATTATATAATACTGTTTAATGGGTGTTTTTATGTTTTGGTTGTGTGTTAGGTAATGCTCCTGAATTACCTACCTTCGCAAGTACTGAAAAAATTAAACCATTAAATCTATTTCACAAATGTTTACTGTGTAAACATGACAAAAAGTCTGCAAATACAGGAAATTTATTATGGGGGCCGTGTGCTTCACTTGCGTGGTGGACACTAAATATCCGCTTAAATCTCAAAGCTGCATATTAGGATGTACCTTTCCAAACAAGGCATCTTTGCTGAGCTGCATGCTTATAATTAAGCAAATAAGCAAACTAAGAGAAATGCAAAGGCTTGTGGAAATATATTTCCACCTCTAGAGCTGGCTGTAAAATAAACATGGCCGTTAATGGAAACAGGCTTCAAAATTTGGCATTTCTTTATTTTTAAGGATACTGAGACTTTCTGAAAGTTTCCTTCTTTTCTCTTTTCAAGCACAGAGAGTGTAACCCTGTGGTCCTGGCACTGAGGAAACTCCATGTGATTTTTTTTTTTGGTTTCTGGGAAATGGTGAACCATTCAGAACAAAACGGAGTATTGAAAAGCTAGATTTTCCTTTGAAATGGAAATTTCAGGTACACTAGCTGGCTGTATTGAGTACTTGGTTACCAGCTATTATAGTCTAAGTGCTCCCCCGTGTGTTTGCTCTCATCCTCATGCTAAAATTTCGGCTAGAAATTCCCTATAAGCTTAACAAAACAAAAAAAAAAAGCTGGGGGAAAAATCAGCTATTTCAGTGAAATTTCTAGCTTGTCTCTAGAAATAGCAAACGTCTTTCAAAAAAAAAAAAGGAAGATATTTAGGGTTCTTAGTCATGGTCACACTTCTGTCTCTCTGGTCTTTTAGGAATCAGTCTCTGAATCGCTCCCGGGCTGATTGAAGCAGTTTAATTGCAAGATCAGGTCTGTGTGAGATGGGGTTGTCATCTCCCGCTCGGATGCCCCCAGGACTCCCTGGTGGCTGGGAATCGTCCAGAGGGAGTGAGGAGGCAAGGGAGGGTGCTCGCCTTGTCCTGGGGCTCAGAGACCCTCCAGGAGGAGCCTGTGAAGAATGAAGCCCGTGTCGCTTCCCGCCTGGTCCAACCTGCTGAGCAGCAGAGCAAGCAGCACACATGGCACACGCTGGTCATTTGTGCCACAGCCAGATGGCTCAGTAATCCATCAAAAATTAAGCTGTAGCTGATAAACTTTCTCTTTTTTTGTTTGCTGCTCGTTATTAATTATGGCTTCCGGGGAGCCACGTGCATTTGGATAACAGGAGTGGAAAGTTTTCAAGTTCTGATGTAGTGTCTGCTCTGGAGGAACAGAAACAGTTTACAAATTTAGGCTGAAGTGCATGCTGCAAGTTACCTGACACAGCTCTAGGTGAAAGGTATATATTTCTGAATTTTCTCGCTGATG
Source organism: Burhinus oedicnemus (assembly GCA_008921705.1). NCBI lineage: Eukaryota > Metazoa > Chordata > Aves > Charadriiformes > Burhinidae > Burhinus > Burhinus oedicnemus. The sequence goes on along the minus strand of VFFE01006446.1, from coordinate 106,294 downwards.
TTCTCCATTGATTTTTCTGGGACAGCCTAGGCAAATCATTTAAACTCGGTGCCTAAGTGTACTCATGCCTTCGATGAGCAATGTATGATACAAAGTGACTGCCTCCCACGGACCCCAGGAGTCTTTAATTTATGTTTGTAAGGTGACTTGAGCTGTTTCGCTCAAGAGTCTGTAGCTGCAAGGTGTCATTAATAATTCAAAAGCAACAAGTGGCATGAACGAGCCTTGTACCTGTGGATAAACATTTAGATTTGGAGCAAATGTTTTTCACCTGTGAAAATAAAAGTCGAGTTTGCAACTTCATGTCATTTTACCTTGGAAAAGTCTTCCAGAGTCTCTCCCTACCCAGGCATTACAGGTTCTGCTTCTGTCCTGCAGGCTCCAGCTTCCCGTTCCCGAGCACGGCTTTGTAGTGACTAATCCTTTCCCTCTGCACGGTATTACATGGGTAATTGCGCAGATACTGTATGTCTTTTAGCGGACTTACTGCAATATCTTGCGGTACCGTACAGCAGATCTCTTTTATTTAAAAACTTCAGACAGAGTATTTAACATTCATTTTTTTAAACATTCTTCAATCGATTCACTTAGGCGAATTCCTGAGCAGATGCAAGAATACATTTTAGTTGAATTTCAGGGGATACTTATTGCATGTTAAATACCACTAGGCAATTATTTAATGAGGTTTAACAAGTATGTAATAGATAGATTACTTATGACCTAGATGTGAAACCTCAATGAATATGTTTAATCAATTGGCATTCAATTAACATACATTAGGCTTTTCCTGCAGCACGGTGCTTTATTTTAGCTGTCTGGCTAACAGACCAGGCTTGCATACTTGTTAACTACTTGCTGTCCATAATTTTAGGTCCAATATTACCTCTAATAAAAAATAAAATAGAAATTAATTGCAATCCTGCTTTTGGGGAGTTTATTGGCCTGTAATTACCCATTTAGAAGTGTACGTCCCATTTGGTGCGTCAGTATACTCAATTATCTTCTCTGTGTTCACGGCTGTAGGGACCTTTCTATGCCCCAGACACTTGTGTCCATACCTTTTTTCTGGCTCAGCAAAAGAAAATAGCTAGTCCCTTCTTTTGAATGACAAGATTTTCACTGGCTATGAAAAGGTAATATGGGATTAAAGTGGCATATAAATGAGCATTGCTGATGTACGTCCTAGGGTGGAATTACTCTCTTGAAACATCATGAACAATCCAGAAGCTCCTCTGCATCTCTGTAGTGCTACAGTTTAATTAAAGCTTAATAAGGAACAACAAATTTGTATGGGTCTTTGTCCAGTTGTATTCATTAATTTACATGTAACTTGTGCTTTTCTGTTCTCGGCAGCAGTAGAAAAATTGTCTCTCTCCAAAAATTGTCAGAAACACATAAAGCATTATTAAATAATGTTGAAGGTGAACTGATGAGAAAGGAATTAATTTTCAGTGCCACTTTAAAAGTGCTATGGAGGCTGTGTGGCATGTGACGTCTTCGGCTTCCTGTAGAGATTTGGAAACACCCGTGTCCTACCTCTATGAGTAAACAGCTAAACCATTTGCTTCACGCTGTTGAAAAGAGCAGAGGAAGGTAAAAAAATATGGGGAACACTGGATAATATTTTCTGTAACCTGGTTAATTTTGCTACAGAGACCTACAGCTTACTCCACCCCAGCCAACACATAGAGCTCTGCAATATGATTTCTAAACTCTCTCCTTTGATCCCAGTCTAATTCCCCATCTGACTTTGCATTACCACAGACTGCACAAGGAATAATGCCCAATTTTTGGAAAAGGGAAAATGGTTTTGTGAAGACAGAAGCCACAGTGGGGGAAGTGAGAAAACAACCCAAATCTTGGAGTACTGCTAACTGGCCTTAAGAATATATAAAATGCCGATTTTGGTTCAATTCGCTGTCTTTCAAACAGAAGGATCCTCAGTGTGCTCTGAGGGAAGGGCTGGGGTGGAGGTTAGAGTATTGCAGAATCCTCACGCATCCTCTCTGCACATCAGTTAAGACCGACCGTGTGCCAGAAGAAGAGCTGCGTGCCTTTGTCCAATTTTAATTCATACCTTTATCTTGGAGTAGGTTTCTTTTTGGAAATTCCGTGACTCTGGCTAATTTGCCATGTCCTGTACTTGCAAGCACTGCTTTCTAGCACCAAATCTCATAGTTCCAGGCAAACTTTGGTGTCAGAATCTAAAGGGCTACAAAACAAGGAGATACATTTTGTTCTTTTCTTCTGCAGAAAGGACACCCTGCAAGATTAAAGTAACTGGATTTTGATCAGCATTTCCCATTTGCACTGGGCTCTTTACGAATTGAAATGTAAAAGGTCAAAGCTCCAAAAGCATTTTTCATTTCTAAAGAGGTTTGCTCACCACTGTAATTTAATAGCCATGCCAAAGCTGATAAGATTTTGGAATCTGTCCATGGCGTGTATTGATGTCACAGGTCAAAAATAAAGGCTTCAATGTAATTTATTTCTCCAAGCACAGTGAAGATAATAACTCAAGCACAGAGCAATATGTTAAAACTAAATTATATTCAATAAAGATGACTTATGCCACTCTTCTAAAAACTAAATACACTTGGCTCAATTCGAATGTGCTCATTACTGTGGTATGGTGGCCTCCAAGACGTACTTCGGCATTGCACAGTGGCCAACGTACAGTTCTGGATCTAGGCTGTGGGGTTTGAAAGCACTGCAAGGGGAAGGAGGTTGTTCCTCCTTTCTCTGTTGAAAATCTGGCTTGAGGGAGCATTGTACTGCACCGACTTCTCCTTCTGTTTTGCTTTCTGCTGGATGGAATGATGCATAAGAACAAAAATTCGTTCCTGCTATAAATAGAGTCTGCGCATGTGATGCAAGGGGGAGGAGAGCAGATGCTGCACACACAGCTCCGACTGGCGTGTCATGCTTCAACGCGTAGTTAGGGATGGGGGAAGGGGGCACTTTCAAAACACTGGGAAAGAAAATTATCAAGGTACAGCAGAGGCAGCCAGGTATAGCCTTTCCTCTACCACCCGAACTGCATACCAAAGTAATTTAAAGTATCTAACATTGAGATTCAGCCGTTGGTCCACTCTTAGTCTTTCATCAAGTGCTCTGAAGCAGGAGGCTGACAGTGATGCTGTTCTCCCATGTGGATATTTACGGGATGCGGGAAATCCATCCTGATACGGCAGCCAGATCTTAAAACATTGGCATCAGTGGAGTGTTGAACTTCACCCTTCCACCAGAAATTGGCAAGTTTCAGTACCAACCCAGACACATCTTTTAGCTTTCACCATTTTCTGTAACTATTTTTGCACATCGCTTCTGCTTGTAATAGTTTTTTTATATGACCCAGAATTACTCTGCATGCTTCTCATTGGAGGCAATGAAACTTGATTTGGGCTACTTGTCTCTGACTGGTTGCCACTGGGTTATTTTAGGCAGTAACTCTTCCTGAGAAATTGTAAAGTCATAAAAAGGTTGCATTTGATTTCAGAGAATTTCATAGGTTTATGTAATCAGGCTATGGGTTAAGTTCTTAAGACTCTTGTAAGAGCTGACGAGACAAACTACACCTCCCAGCTGCAGGGCTATGGGTGTGCCCAAACATTGGAGACACCCTGAAGGAGAACATAGGTTGCTCTGCTCATAGCCTTGGTTAAGACATCCAGGGAGAGGCAGCAGCCCTATGATCCCAGTATGCAGGCAAATACCAAGGATGTTGCACTGGATAAACCTACAGGAACTACGATGAGCCCTAGAATCCATAAACCAGTATAACATCAGCTGGTGTGCTTCTCTGGAGTGGAGTCCTGCTGGGAGCGACAATACTTTGGTACAAGTTTGTGTTGAATTTGAAATCTTTGGCTTGTGTGGTTGATTTAAGCTTCAGTGCAGTGTCTACACAACTAATAATTTTCAGTAATTTGCATGTCAGAATTGCTTATACACTGGTATCCAGTTAGCTGATTGTAATTTATCTACCTTCACACACCTATGAAGAGCTTCAGGGATGAGAGGAAGGGTCAGGTCTTTAGATGTCTCCAGACTCTAATGAAAATCCAGGCATGACTTCCTCTAAACAATGGAAGATTTCAGCTGGGAAAAATCAACTCCTTTGAGGGAAAACAATCAAATAGTAGTCTTGATTAAGAAAATCAAAATGGTGAAAGACTGGTGACATTTACCTGCTATCACAGGGTTGCATCATCAGTTGCAGAATGATCACTGGTACAGACTGAATGAGGGTAGAAGGAATCATACTTTGCATTGAAAGGTTTAGGATTAAGCTAAACAAACAAATAAAATCCTAATTCACTAACAAAATCGACAGTGAAAGGCTGGAAGACAAGCACAAAATCAATTTAAATTTGAACAGAAGAATAAATCAGGTGCTACGAGGCTTTGATTTACAGGTCACGCATCTTCCCACAGGTCAAGATCAACCAGTTACCACCACTGCCAGTTTACAGTAAACCTAAAGTTAGGGTAGATGAGGTCATCTAGAGTATGTGTGAAAGAGCTGAAACAGCAACATCAACTTCTCCAAAATATCCTCACAAAAGCAGCAGCAGAAGTTCTCCATAAAACAATAATGCTGGAAAATGTCATGTGAGTCAAGAAAAGAGGAAGGAGATGGATTATGAAGCCGAAGGGGCTTGTCAAAGAAGCAACAGGAAAACACTTCATCTGCTCACTAAGGTCCTTGCTGTCAGGTTATAGCAGCTGCAGCCCCTCTTAGAGATTAACAAAGAAAGATTTTTAACAGCAAAAAGCAAAAGGTGAAGTGGCCAAACCACTTTTAAAAAGCACCCAAACAGGCAGAAACTACATGAAACTATTGAGTTTGGCAAATAAACTTCCAGCCTTAAGAAAAACAACAGTGAAACACCACACAGAAAACTCAACAGCAGTTTTCTCAAAGTTGAAGTCCATCAGTGTTACTGAAATGGTGACGATTTGCTGGGATGGAAGCACGGAGGAAGACACTTGGCTGCTCTGCAAAACCTGGGGCCAGCAAAGCTCCGCAAGGAAACAGCAAAATGGCTCTCTGGTCACAACAGGAAAGAAACAACATCTGGTAAACTGGGAAGGTCTTCTGCGGTGTCTTTCTCAGCAAAATAGAAGAGTTGGTTACAGTAAGCTGTGCAGGAGGAGTATCATAGTTTGACCCAGAATACCGTATGTTTACTGTATGGACAAATCAAAACAGCGTTGATCATAATTAAAAAAATATCAATAAACAACAGACCAGTCTCGAGGCTCAGGGAAGTATCATCATATAACTTCTAGATTGCAAAGAGCACTTGGCAGCGTCTGTTGCAAGTGCATCTGGGATGTCTGGAGGTGTAATACCGTACAAACGAAGATGTGCCCTCTGCCAGGTGCTGTCCCAAGACCAGGGTGAACGCAGCGGCAGCTTGTTTGCCTGATCCTACAGCAACGCTGAAGTCAAAGGTGAGTTGTCCCACACCTACTACTTGGCATTGCCACCAACTGAAGCTGCAGTGAACTGCAAGAAGTAAAAAACAAGTTTCCTTATGAAATATACAATGTGCTTTCAACAACAGCTATACTTAAAAAAAAATCAAATCTTGTAATGACAGCATCACTCTTGTAAATGACAGCTTAGCCAACATTGAAGTGAGGACCAGAAGGCTATGCAGAACTGTGGGGAAAATACTGATAATATTCACGTCGAAAACAAGCTTAGCAATCACTGCACTAGTTTCAAACTCAAGAACAGCTTTGGAAGGTAGGGATGACAATGAACAAATTTCTTTGCACGTGTCAGTGGCAGCAATCTCCTGTGCCATGGAGATTTCAGAAAGGAAACAATGCTGTGAATTAGAAGATGGCCAGTGCCTGTAATGCCTTAAAAAATATTTGGTTATTGAAACTCTGCAGCTTAGCATCAAAAAGGGCATTTTTGCTTTTTTCATTTCCATCTTGACATATGGATGTGAAAACTGAAAATCCATAGCAGATACAGGCAGATACGAAATGCCTTTCAAAGCAAATGCCGTAGGAAACTCTTGATAGCGAATAAAATTCACTTCTAAAAAATCAGGGAATTACCAGATCTCAGCAACCATGCTCTCTGAAATTATCCAAAAGAGACAGTCTGATGTATCTGCTAAGGAGAAGGTCAGAACATCTGCCCACCTCTGGACAGCCAAAAGAACATGTGAGGGATCTGTCTAAAAGGTGCCATCCTAACTCTACTCACCCTCTATTCAGTGGAGAAAATGTAACACATTTAGCAATATAAGCTACACGCAAAGGTAGGCTGGATGTAGGATGTCTTTTAAAAATTGCTGGGGAGGCCTGGAATCAATGCAGTGGTGTGAGAATAAAACTGTTGTGGTGAGCTTAAAAATAAATGGCTGGGTAGGAGGGATGGATAGAGCAGGGAGCATCTAGAAGTAACAGAGGAGGAAGGAAACAGATCATGAAAGAAGCATAAAGACGGGAAAGCAGATGATAACAAAAGGCCTGAGGAAGGGCAAACGCAAAGGGAAGCAAACTAGGAAAAGCAACTAAGTAGGAAACTGGTCAGCTGAGAAATTTCAAAGGTATGCACGTACAAGAGAAACCAGACAAAGGGAATAGAAAAGTAGTAATACCGTGCAGAAAATGAGGAGGCTGTAGCAGATGAACTGTGTTGCTCTGGGCAGCCACGGGGCACTGTGGGTGAGCCCCAGTGGGGTACAGGACACAGCAGAGCACCCGCCGGGGTCAGAGCAGCGAACCCTACAGGTGAGCAAACGGATCAAAACTGATTTTGATTTTGATAATTCTAGCAGGGCAATCTAGACAAAACGCTGAGGGCAGTAGTTCTGGCTTCCCGACGTGGCTCAGCTTGCGCAGGGGGGTCATCTCAAACACTTTTCCTGGAGGTCAGGAAGAAGCAGAGCGTTAGATGATATCCCCATTATTAATGCCCAAAAAGCCTTTTGGCTGGCTTCCTAGATTCAAGACAGATGATCTACAAGTAGATATGAGCGACAGGTTCTTCTGGTTTGCCCATTGATGTTACAAGTCTTTTTGCCTCTCCTGTGAAATCCTCCCGGGGGTCAAGCGATGCAGAAGGGATGCCAGGCTCTCACGGCCCGTCCTCGCAGGGATGTGTGTTCCCCTCTGGTCTTACTGCTCTGCAGCTGCACAGCCTTGGAGCAGCTCCAGCCGCAGCCTAGTATAAATTTTATATTAACTCAGCCTATTTCTAATTAAAAAAACCCCAAACAGCAGCACTACTGGGTCAGACCAACTGTCCATCTGGCCTGGTTTCCTATAAAGAAAGAGGTTTAAAAAAATTAATTGGTGGAATTGCTTGGTACAAGGTGAGTGGAGGTGGGTGAACACATTGAGTTAAATTTCATAGGTTTCAAACCATTTACTTGAGGGTGAAATATATTTCTGCTGTCTATTATGTTCTGCATCAGGTTCAGGACTATCCTGCAACTAAACTGCCAGATTGATACTAGTGGAGGTTATTAAAAATGTGGTTTTAAACAGAATTTTTTGTTTGCTAGTCAACCAGCCACTGGGCAAATGCTTGCATCGCATGGGAAGCGAACAGAAGGAGCCAGGACTCTAACAAACGGACCTCAGAAAGGATGAGAAAGATGACTAATTTCAGAAGAACAATGTAGCCCCATAAGACTGAGGTTGTTTTAGGCAGGGCAATGGCAAACTCCAACAGAGGGCTGAGGTCTCCTACCTTCTGGTTTCTCTACCTGCAGTTAATTACCCATTGCAGTGCTGTAGAATTCATGAGAGCTTTTTGGTGACCCTGGACCACACTTATAACAAGGAATGGACATTAATGAGAGGAACGTGAGCACAGCAGTTAGTGTTGTCTACCTGCAGAGCCCCCAGCACCCTCCAGCACATGGGCTGTGGCTTAAAGCCCCAGCCTTAAACCTCTGTGAAAATACTCTGCTTTTACACGTGCAGTGTGTTTGTGTGCCACTGTCCTTGATCTCTGTCACAGAGCGGGTTTGCAGACAGGGGAAGCCTTCAAAGCCTCTTTCTGTCCCAGCAAACCACAACAGATGAAAGCTCAGCCAGCGTGCCCATGGTCCCCATCCACTCAGCACAACCCAGTTATGGCAGGCACGAGGATTTCGGCTTTTGGCTTTTGGAGAGCGCTGCCACCGCTGCTCAAGTCAAAGCTCCTGCAAGGAGCTCGGCACCCCCAGCCTGGTCCAGTGCTGCTGCACCGGGGGAGCAAACCCCAGCAAAGTCTGTGCATCAGCTGCTGGCAACCAGGATGGTCCACGCTGATGAACTGTATAACCATCCCCTGCGCCGGTGACCGAGGGGCTGGTGACAGGCTAATGGGAAAATATCACAGGGTATAAATATAAGGGCAACCTTCCCACTGCTAGCGGCTCATTATGGCTCTGACCTACGGGGATCTGGGCTTATTTCTGTAGCTGGTGGAACTAGTGGTTTACATATAAATTATCTGATGAATGTAGCCTTGTTTTCTGTTCATGAATCATTCATGACCTGAGCCCGGATTTGGCAAAAGCGTGCATTTTCTGTAAGTATCCTCTGAATCCTTTGAGGAGCGCTGAGCTCACGGCTGTGTGCAGGCTGCCCATTAGGGCTGTTTGCTACACACAGCCTGCGAGCGGGCAGGTAACTCTCATGATCTAATTTTTGCCTCCTTCACTGGGCGGCTTAACTGTTTAAATCCGGGTGTGAAATGGTAATGCCAAATGGAAGTTTTCTTCAGACATGAATTCCCTTGCTTACCTTCAAAGATGTGTGTTTTATGAGCTGCATGTGTTCTTCAAACTTCCCTGTAGACAAAAATCTTCTTTACATGCACCTGGACTGCCATTACACAGCATATCCCTGCCCAAAAAGCTCAGGGTGCCCAGTTCTTCCCAAAAACATCACATCAGAATGTGTTTCCTGGGCCTGACACCCAGGTCTTGTTGGCCTCTTGCAGCTCCATTAAATAAGCTTTGTAATACACCGTTCACACTTCACCTTACACGGCTGTTAAAGGGTTTTCTCCCCACTTCTTACTGGATAGACTTTCCTCTAATTTCAGGCCTAAATTAACTCCTGGCTTATTTAAACCATATGTCCTCATGCCCATCGCTGCTATTTCTTTTCAGTAGTAATTTTCTCCTTTGGGTGTTTGCCTCCCCATACACTCCACTCCCAGTCTTTACATAACTAAACTGAGTGCTTTTTTCCTCTCTCAGATGAATAGTCCTGGCATTCCTCTGATTGTCCTAAATCCCCTTACTGGACCATTTACTGTTTGAATTCCTCACTCTCATGCTTGGGGGAAGAGAACTGCGAACGCTATTCTGATGAGGTCAAAGCAACCTTTGTAAAATTGAATTAGTGCTTCCCTAGACTTCCAGCCTTAACTGGAAATCCTACTTGGGTATATCTGATAATTTCTTTTCTTGAGACCATGTAATTGGCACTTAATGGTTAACCTGTGATGTCCAAGTACACTTGGGTCTTTCTCATCCTCAGTCATTTCTAACAAATAGCTGAAATTTTCACTACTGCTCCATAAGTACTTGTTTGTACATTATATATTATTGTATTTTATCCCTTTTCTGTTACTTCAGTTTTCAAGGTCAGTCCTCAGTTAATAGCCCCATCCTGGTTTGCATTGACAATGCTCCTACCATCGCATGAGCTGTAAGTGTCATTGGCATGCTCATATGTTCCCTTCCAAGGTCAATATAAAAATGAAATATGTTCAGTCCCACTCTCGGTCCTCAGGAATGTTTACTGGTAACCTCACTTCAGAGTGATAATTCCCCTCTCGATGTTCCCTGTCATTGGTTTCCCTTTAGCCAGCACCGTACCCGCTTTACAGTTCCTGTATAAATTCTCAGCGCTTTCAGTTGAGCTGATAATTTCCCATGTGGCGCTATATCAAATGATGTCTTTGGTCCAGATAGATGAGATATCTTGCATTTCCTTTGTCTAGAAAAATCATTTATCTTATCAATTTTTTCAGAAATGGACACGGTTTGCCCCGAAGAGTTTAATCGTCAACAGGATGATCCTGACTGCAACAGAAAATTGGAGCACGGGGTGTTCTCCCTGGCAGCTCTGCTGGATGCACTCACTTGTCGAGGGGACCCTAATTTCAGAGACAATATTTCCTGCACTGCTGCCCCTCGAAATGACCCACCCTGCCACCGGGGGCTGTGAATAGATGGCGACTCTTCTTCCCGGTACGGAGGCTAAAGTCAAGGCGAGTGATGTATTTTCATACAGCAGGCAGTTACAGCCCGGCATTCCGAGGAGAGGAGCCAAAGCATTTACCTGTTTTATTTTGGTTGCCGTTATATATCTATTTGTTTATTACAAGGGAAAAGGTGCACGTTTTTTACACAAAACTGATATGTTTAGTGCTTTCATTTTATGTTTTGAGCAGTTAAGCTATTCAGTGTTTTAAGGGTAGTATTGGCTCTTTATAACTCTATGCCGACAATAGGAGCCTAAGATAATGGAGCCTAAAGAGAGAGATTTTTCCATTCCCACATTGTTTCTGAAATATGGAGCGATCAAATGCACTCAGTAGAAGGTTTCTATCAGTAAATCTTCAGTAAAAGTGCCTTTAAAAGTTAGGTAGAAAGATTGTGGAAGGGAAAATGGCTTCAGGTTTTGGTAAAAACTCACAAAAGTTTTGTGAAAAATCCGCAGAGGTACTGGAGCAGGTTTTCTCTAATTGTGTTATCAAAATGCCTCTCCCATCCTTGTCATTCTGATACTTTGGATCCATTTCAGCAAAGCCCTTAAGTAATGAGCATTTGTATTAATTGGAAGAGAAAACAAATGTGCTTAAAGTTAAGCATGGGCTTAATTCTCTGCAGGCTCTAGTCTCTGCCACGGATGAAGAAGCAGACTTCTGTGAGAGCTGAGAAAAGGGATGCACTTGTCCAAATGTCATCCTCCCTGCGAAGTGATTAAGGCGTGTTCGTTAATAAAGAGCTCTGCATAGGGTAGTCTGAAATGCAGATCCGTCCCAGAAAGGGCAGGGTGCTGCAATGTCCCACAGGCCTGAACACATTGAGCGCTCAGAAATCCATGACGCTTGGAGGAAACTGCTTCAGCCCCTCCCCATCTCAGTATTCACACCAAGAATGAGAACCCAAGAAGGGTTTGCAGCCTGGAAAGCCAACCGCATCCTGGGCTACATCCACAGAAATGTGGCTAGCAGGGTGAGGGAGGAGATTCTGCCCCTCTGCTCCACTCTGGTGAGACCCCACCTGCAGTGCTGCCTCCAGCGCTGGGGACTCCAACATAAGAAGGACATGGACCTGCTGCAGAGGGGCCAGAGGAGGCCATGAAGATGATCAGAGGGCTCGAGCACCTCTACTATGCAGACAGGCTGAGAGAGTTTGGATTGGTCAGTCTGGAGAAGAGAAGGCTCTGGGGAGACCTTAAAGCCCCTTCCAGTACCTAGTGGGGGCCTACAGGGAAGCTGGGGAGGGACTCTTGATCAGGGAGTGGAGCAATAAGACAAGGGGTAACAGTTTTAAACTGAAAGAGGGAAGATTTAGATTAGATATTAGGAATAAATTCTTTGCTGTCAGGGTGATGAGACACTGGCACAGGCTGCCCAGAGAGGTAGTAGATGTCCCATCCCTGGAAACATTCAAGGTCAGGTTGGACAGAGCTTTGTGCAACTTGATCTAGCTGAAGATGTCCCTGATAGTTGCAGGGGAGGTTGGACTATATGACCTTTTAAGGTCCTTTCCAACCCAAACTATTCTATGATTCTATGGACTATTTGACTTTTGCTCGTCTTCTGCACATCACTTGGCTTGTGCTGGGCAAAAGAGGGAAAGGTTAATAGAAGCCATGCTGTCCAAGCACAGCAGTCGCTACGTGAGGTTGTGGACAACTCGTGCTGTCCCACTCCAGGTGCCTGTCTCTGCTGCGGGATATCCTGAACGTGCATCGCAAATATTTTCTCTGTTTCTCAGGTTCATAATCTTCACAAAATCCTGCCTGCTGATTACAGTCCGAATGTTCATTGTTTCCAGACCGCTAAGAAGTCCTCGTCCCTCTTGGGTATCTGGTTTTAAATTCCTGCTTGCGCACATTTCCTGAAGTGAATAGGAATGTGGGACTTATCTGCACATGCAGTTGATACGATCTTCTGAAAAACCTGCCCATGGGCAATTATGCATTGAAAGGGCAATTACACACACGGCGACCCAATTTGCATACAAAAATCTAGATTATTGCCAAGAATTGCATGTACATTTTCATGCAATATTCAGAAAATTGGGCCCCAAAGACACAAAACCTTTCTTCTGCTATCAAATCACTTTCTACTTCTGCAACAAGAAATGGAATATATACGAGACATATTAGAAAAAATATTATTATCAGAAAATGAGTACGGCCACATCAGGTCAGAGTGCAGGTCTGTCCTCATTCTCACCACATCTCTCCCAGCTGGAAGGACAAGGAAGAAGACCAGTATGTCCCAGGGCTTTCCCAGCATCCTCTCCTAGCCTCCAGCACTCTGTGGCTCGGTGACTTTCAGAGTCAAAGATGGGATCTTAGTATTTAATAGCCTGGATTATTCACTAATAAATGGATTATTGTTGCAGATAAAAATTCAAATATAGAATAAACCAATTCCGTTTGCTCACATTTGTCCATATCAATATAGCGTCTGATGAGTAAATATGCCACAGTGAGCAGATTCCCTTTTCTGCCTCTGCACCTCGGTAGTGAGAGGGAAGGAGGGGTGCGAACACGGGTGTCACTGCTGTGTCTTGTAGAGTGTGTCCCTAAAGACATCTGCCAGCACAGCAGGCTGTCGGAGCCAGGTAACAACCAGCCCTTCTGCAAACCTTCTTGTGGGGCATCTTTGGCCTTGGATGCAATAAGGACCAGGGGCAGAAATGTCGAGTTTCAAGGCATTTCTGTGCAGGACTCAGGGGAGCTGCTGGTGGTCCTGCCACCGCGGTGGCAATACCCTGCGCCAGGGCAGTGCCCCTGTGCACAGTGCAGTGTCGAGCCACTATCTCACCTGCTTCAGAGTTTGAAACATGGGATTTGAGACAAGGTTATTTCACGATGTGTGGAGACATCGTCTTGATAAAATAGTGAAATTTTTTGCGTCCCTTCCTGGGAGACAAAAAGAGGGTGGGGGGAAGCAAGGAAACCAGACAGCAAGAAAATGTTTATTTGCTTCATAAACTGCCTGTTAGCAAGGCCGAGAGTGCCTTCCTGCGTGACAGCCCACAAAACACCCGGCGTGCTCTGCATTGTCACTGAGATGTGGCCAATAAACTTTATGCCGGTAAATGTTCTCATTTAGCCAGTATATTTCGATAACCCCACTTCCCGCTGTCACAGGTATTCAGATTCAAAAAATAAAGCCACCCTTTATAAAAGTACATTTAATGAGAGTTTAATGTTCACGCAGTAAATTTGCGAGCAGCTGGATGTGTTTTTAAGTTTCCTTGACGTCTTTTATTTGTTTAATACATGGGTCTATAAAAGCCGTTTCTCTGAGCCTGCTAATGAGCAATAGGGGACTCGCAGCTATTTAAAACCTGGAACAAGGCATCAAAATGAAGAATGCAGTAAAGGCTGCTGGAGCAGGGAGCTCCAGATGTGACAAGCGGTGTTTTATGGTGCAGGAAGATGGAGCACCAGACACATGGCTGCGGTGTCACACCACATACGGGCTTGCTCTCAAGAACCCAGAGCCCTGCTTTCCATCAAGCTGAACATGAGCTAATGAACTTGCTTCCTGTGGGTGCTAATGAGCTCAGGTTTTGTCCAAGTTGCAATGGCAGCCTCGGCATGGAAGGTTTAAGAGGACGGTGGGGAAGAGGTAGGACCTCTGTGAAGGTCTTTATGAATTTGAAGTCGAATTTCATAGCTACAGCCGGGCTCTGAAACATCTCCACCGCAGAGGTCTTTTCTGTGATTGAATCTCCGAACTCTGTCTGCACCATGCAGCTCACCCAAAGTGAGGAATGATCCCCACAAGCCATGTGGAAGGAGGGTCAGTGCCCAGCCAGCAGCAGTGGCGCAGGCAAGCGCAGGGTGCAGGATTAGCTCCCATCACGCAGCCGTAGCACTGCGAGCCCTCACTTCTTGGGCAGATGCTGCCATGGAGAGCACTGGGGGTCACCACCGCCTGCCTCTGCCATCCTGCCCCCTCCTCGGCGCTGGGGATGGCGAGGTTTTACAGAAGAAATAGCTATGAGAAAGCAGTGCCCATCCATGTACATCATGTTGCACAAAGTAAAGAAAGCACCTGTGAGCCTACAGAATCACCTGAAGTTGGGGAAGACTTTCCTCTGGACATTTCCCATCAGAAAGGTGAAGACACTAGTTGAAGAAAAGATTTTTCTAATATATTTTTGTTTGAGAAATTGTTTCGGAAAAAGGAATCCATAGGAAAAAAAAATCTAAACTAGGGTATTTATTCTTGATGTCTTTGAACAAAGCATTTTTAAGTTCTATAACAACAAGACATCTATTTTATTTTAAAAGAATTAAAAAATAGATAATGAAAGTCTTTCATTTCATGAGAAAGATTTTTTACTTTAATTTCACTAACTGAATTTTATAAATTGCTTCAGGTTGATGTGAAATGATTTCCTTTTATATTTCCTTATTCAGATTGTGCAACAGACAGAAAAATCAGTTCTTTGCACATCTTTACTCTTGAATTTATTGAATTCCTCTGTGAAGATGGAAAGTATGGGAATCCTTGCAAACTGAGTAATTGAGACGAATAGTGTCTTCAAAGCCAATTACCACCGTGCAGAGATGATACCTACTTCTATCTCATCTGGACTCTCCAGCTCAATTTTTGCCCTCCCCAGAACTTTCTGAAGTTTCTTTTTTCCTTTCCCAGGCAAACTAGCAAGGCATCCCTCTGTCGTGCATATGGATCAATTACAGGGGGGTTTTAAAACAAGTCCCAAACCCCAGAATCGCAGGACTGCGTTATGAAATAAGTCACCAATACCTTTTCACACCTTGGTCCATACATCTTCTTTATGAGACAGGTTACTGACAGTTCTAATCCCGTCTGGTCTGGACTGAACAAAAGGGGAGAATAGCGTAGTTCTACCCAAAAAGCAGACGGCTGAAAGGCAGCCCAACCCCAAGCCACAACAAGGCACCAGTCCCCGAGGGTCTCCTAATGAGTCACAGCAGGTTCCTTCCTGCAGGCTATATCAAGTTAAGGGAAAACACCAATAACTATGTTAATATCATGAATATCACATGCATTACTGTTCATGAAAGACAAGCATTTAACTTTCCTGCATGCTTGTCGGTTTGAAATAGGAGAGCTGACTGCAACGCTAGTCTCGGCTTTCCCAAGGTACCTCTGAGTAAGCAAAGCCATGAATTTAAAGCACCTTATCTGCCTGCTGTAACTGTCCACCATGGGTAGAAAAACACTATATTACTTCTTTCCCAGTGTTTGTGTCCATTATATGCCTTCCTGCTTAGTCTGGCAACGTGCTGTTACGCTTCTTATTCTCTATTGCTAGGGAGATAATAAATAAGGCCAATTATTCTTATCTGAGTTGCATTAAGAAAGACTACTTCCTCCAGTGCCATGTAAATGCCACTTTTCATTCTTACTTTTATGATTCTTTAGCCAGTTATGGATGCATGTAGCTGTGCTTATATCAAAGCCAGTTTTAATTTATTTAGAGATTAAAATTTTATGAGAGATTGCATCAAATGCTTTTCTAAAATTCAAATAGACTACGCCCACCACATTCCCTTCAGCTAGTAACTGTAATTCTATTTTAGTAAGGTATTGAATTTGTTGTCTGAAAGATTATTATTTTTTCTGTACAAACCCACCCTCAAAGAAATATTTATCTCCTAATATTTGTTTCAGATTTAGGAATTCAGTGTATGATAACTGACCATGTCATTCTTTCTCTGATTTTCTGATGAGCAGGACAATATTTGCATTTCTTCTTCTGGTGCTCCTCAGATACCTATACTTTCTCAGAAATAAGTCAAGGCAAATAAATTACTCCATCTGGTAGTTCCTTTATCATCCTGGTATGCGTGTCACTTCTCTTGGTTGGTCTTTGTGCGTTTTAAATTTTCCAAGGATTTCCTTAATTTGCCCTTTTTTTTGTTTGTTTGTTTGCTTGTTTCTCTCTTTTCATTTGTGTTTAAAAACAGCTCTAAACTGAATCTGGGTCCACCACACAGACATACGCGTCATATATTCTACCCTGCATCCCTGCGCAAACCCGTGCACTTGCACAGAGGTGTTCATCAAAATGCAAGCGCAGATTTGTTCAGCAAAAGGGATGTCCCTTGAGCTGTGCCACCTGCGAGATCGACTCCTCTCAGCTAGCCGGGACATCTCCGTCTCAAAACAGTGCTCTCAGAAAGATGCGTCTCAGGAATGTCACTCCATGATAGCCTCTTACTGCCTGACGAGAGGCTGTAATGTATAGCCTGATGCTAGGATGTACACACCCCGTGTTGTAGCACTTCCTCCACAGGAGCTGAACCACGTCTTTCCAGAGAGACTGAATATTCACCAGTGCGGAAGGATGTCCGCAGCCCAGCCCGTGGCCACCTCATTTCTAATTCCCTGTTGCCTTGATTACAGCAACATCTGCCTCATCTTAGTGTGTTCTCATCTCAGGCGGCCAAGTTGCTTCTGTCAATAATAAAAATAAGTAGCAGAGCATCCAATGTATTATTGATCAGATAATAAATATTTTACTGTTTTTCAATAATTCAACATTGTCTTAAAAAAAACCCAACCCAAAACCCCATGAACAATGGAGAATATTTCCCAAGTCCTGAGAGAGCTTTGGGAAGAATGTAAAAAGGATAAAATCTGTGTTAAAAGCAGACATGCCTCTCTCATTTTAAAAAATGTTTTCAGGTTCGATAAAATAGTAGAGGGTTTGATGCACTTAATGATGCACCTGAGCTGGTTGGGAGGGTAAAATATCTTTCCTTTCTCAATAATTCATCAGAAATAATGTTGCAGTGGGAAGTATACAATGGGTTGCACCCTGATGGAGCAAAGCAGCGAGTATCTGCTTCAATACCATGTTTAAAAGTGACTGTTTATTTTTATGTGCTACCTCTTTCTTTCCTTAAAGCAACCATGAGCTGCTTCTTTTACACTATAGCTTGTGTCAGATTTACTTATTTTTACCCCAGGTGAAAAAAAACCCGCTCTCCTACTTTCGATTGCAATGGACTGTAGAAGCGTACACCTGGTGATAGTTTGCTGAACATTAAATACTCACTTTGCTTTTCTCAGTGCATTTACTGGCAGAGCTATCATGTGAGCAGTGTAGCTCTTCAAAACTATAGAGATCACAGGAAATACATTTCTACTCTGAAACGCGACTTTGTGAAAAATGGCACCAAGGAATTCCATGGTTGCTGTCTTTTATCATATTTGCCCCATTTACAGCTCCAGAGGGATGGTTTCCCTAGTGCTCAGTGCTGCATAGTCATCCATACCCGATAATGAAGCTCCTTGGCTCTGAACCAGCAATCAGTCAAAACTTCAGCAGTGACTTCATTTAAATGATGCCTGCACTGGGGCAGGATTTTGTTTACTCGATGAATTTCCACCAATAGTTGTGAAATGATGGAAATACTCTTTTTTTTCCTTGTTTTTCTGCAAGAACTGTTTGCCTCAGCAGTATACACACTGCAACGAAATAATAGGAAGAGGCAGATCAAGATATTCAGCCAGAGGTTTCTTTCCGGGGGTTCTCTCTCCACTCTGCCCCGCTGTTCACGCTGCAATAAATTTTGTTGTTGCAAACCCAATCCGTGCTTGTTTCCAGGAAGAACAGGGCTGGGTGCATGGATTTAGAGCCTGTCAAACTCCAGGCTGGGTGAACTATCCAGCTGCACCATGGGTGGTGGTCCAGGCTGAAATCACTGTTGGGGATAGGGCTGAAACTGCTGAGCTTCACCTGAGCCTGAATCACCTAAAAAGATCCTGGGCCTGTGCTAAGGGCAACAGAAGGGCAACGAAGCTGGTGAGGGCTCTGGAGCACAAGTCCTATGAGGAGCGGGTGAGGGACCTGGGGCTGTTCAGCCTGGAGCAAAGGAGGCTGAGGGGAGACCTTCTCGCTCTCTACAGCTCCCTGAGAGGAGGTTGTAGCCAGGTGGGGGTCGGTCTCTTCTCCCAAGTAACAAGCGATAGGACAAGAGAAAATGGCCTCAAGTTGCGCCAGGGGAGGTTTTGATTGGATATTAGGAAAAATTTCTTCACAGAAAGGGTTATCAAACATTGGACCAGGCTGCCCAGGGAAGTGGTGGAATCGCCATCCCTGGAGGTATTTAAAAGCTGTGGTGCTGAGGGACATGGTTTGGTGATGGTTTTGGCAGTGTTAGGTTGGTGGTTGGACTTGATGATCTTAAAGGTCTCTTCTAACCTCAGTGATTCTGTGATTCTATAAGGGGGTACTTGTGGCTGTTGGTGGTAGTTTTCTGTATAGAGATGATGTGGTGCTAATCTCCCATAGAGTGAGGCTCCATCACAAGGCTGATGAGTTCGGATCACTGTGAGAAGAAGAAGGGAGGTTTACAGGCATCATTCTCTGTCCTCTTCCAGTTCTCCAGCCATCACCCCTCTTTCCATGTTCGTAGTAAACACTTGTGTAGCTCCAATAAGACGCCTTGACCCTGCAGGATGCTACAAAAGGTGGGTCCAGCCCAGTTCAACGCTGTGAAGATCAGCTCCAGCAAGGGTGCAAGCTGAGAAGCTGTGACAGTGCTGGCACCTCCCATGTCCCTGGCACCTCATGCTCTGCTTGTATGAGCCCACATTAAACCTTCACACTGCTGGGGTTTGGCTGCTTTTATTATCCCTTAGCTAGAAGAAAGTCAGCTTTGCTCTGCCCAGCCATTCTTAGAAAAGAAGATGTGATTTGATTTTATTTTAGATGCAGACATTCAGTTTATTAATAATTATGTGAGCTACAGCAGCATGGACTAGACCTAATTCCCATGAATGGCAAGCTCATTGAAAAAAATGGCCTAGTTGAGGGATGAATCACCATTTTCATATCAGAGAGGGGAGGTTCAGATGAAATGCGTTACCGATGCTGATTCTCTCCTCACTGAGCTCCAGTTCCTAATGGAGATCAAAGATCCCATTAGACAGATTTGATGAAGAGACAGTCCCTCATTATAGGCTTCGAACAAGCTGAACAAAAAAACATAAAAAAACCCAGGGGCTGCTCTTTCTCTCGGCACAGAACCTGGCTCTTCCTCCGGCAGGTGTGTGCTTGTCTGAAACATCCCAAGTAAAGATTCTGTAAGCTCATTTCCAGAATTCACCGGAGTTCTAACGAATCCATCTTGCTCTCTGACGTGGAGGAAGGAATGCAGGAATAGCTCATTAGTTTAAATTAAAAATAAACAAGTGGGAAGAAAATGCTCTGAAAAGGAGTCATCAAGGCATTAAGGCTGTGAATGTAATTAAATCACCGACTTCTATGGTACACAAGTGAGAATTCAAGCAGTGGAAGAAGCAGGCTTTGGGGTTCTGGAGAGGTCTTTTTTGGCTTGCACATGAGGACATCAGAGTGCTCTTCCTGCTAACACCCAGGAGAAAGGCACACTCAGAAAGGTCTGGGAGCAAACCGTCGGACAGGGGTAGACGTTCATTAAAGGCTCCTATTCAAGGCAATCCTTTTGTCACTGACTTCCAGAGGAGCTGATACATCACCACTGAAGCCTGCACTTGCCAGTCAAGCAGCTAAGTCATCTTTCCAGCAACACTAGTGTAGCCTACAGCAGTGGGGAAAGCTCTCTACCAGTCAAAGACATCGTCTCCGGTACTTTTCCTGTCCTTTCTTGTCCACTGTATAAATACGTATGTATTCTGCCATGCCTTGAGGTCCCCTAATACTGGGATCCCCTGATGTCAGATTAAGATACACCATATACCAGACCAGCTAAAAATCAAGATTTTCGTTTCCATGGCAAACATATTTCAAAACTTGGTGTCATTCTGCGTTTCAGCTCTCTTCATCTTCTACCCATTTAATCAATATTCCTGGAAAAAAATAAACATAATTAAAAAGTCTGCTTCAGCTTATTGGCCAAAATTGCTGGTCTTCATCAACAGAAGTTTATCCTAGTGCACTTTTGAGTTTCAGTCTGTGAGATGTTTTAGCTGTCTGCTGGCTTTGTCTCCTCTTGATGACTGGGGATGTCTTTCCCTGGAGAGGAAAGTCCTTACCATCTCCCAGCTCCTGATGGTCTGCTCCTACCTGGAGAGAATGAAACAGAGAGAAATTTAGTGCAAGAAGCCTCCGATTTGTTCCCCTCGTGCAGCCCTGTGGCTGCAGCCTCAATCAGCTGCTCACTAAACACTTTAGTTAATTGGCAACAAATTGGGAGAGATGAGCTGATTGCAATAAATATTTTATTAATTTTAAAAAACAAAAGGTTGCATCCCTTCTAGCCCAGTTTGATTGTGCACAGTCACACATATTAATATGTAATTGCCACATCAATTGGCAATCGTGGGCTCAGAAGGAGCTCATTATAAAAATACTTATGCATGTATCCTCAGTAGGTGTCAGTCAGCACCGTGCCATTGAGACCAATGGAGCTAGGCTTATTTATAGAGTTAAAGGTCCAACAGCTCACCTGGAAAATAAACCCTACAGTATGTTCTTATATTTAAGCTGGGCAGAGGAAGAACAGAATTTTCTCTGCATTTTTTATTTACATAAAAATGCAATTTTATCTAGATCTTTATCTCACCTATGTTTAGAAACAAGTTATTATTTTTTTGCAGTAAACCCCTCAACTAAAATACAAATATTCAAACCCAATAACGTTACAGTTCTCCGCAACCCATGTTTGCCACCTTGGTTTCAGGGAATATGTTGCAGACGTAAGCCCTGGGTTGCTGCAGTGCTGCCGGTGGGGCCAGGCTCATTTCCATCCCCGGCGGTGCTGCATGCCACACCGGCACAGCACGGGGAATGGCTGGGGGGATGGAACTCATGTTACGCTCTTTCCATCTCCAGGTTCGAGGTATTGATGATAAAATCAAATGTAGTGTATGAGAGAAATGTGTGGCAAAGCAATGACAAGAAGTGGTTGAATTATTCATGGGGAATAAATTAGCTCTAAGCACAGCCCCTTCCCGGCTCAGGAAGACTCTGTGACGTATCTCCAAGCTGGTGGAGCCTTGTGTAGACCAAGAGTAGCTCCAGTAACTCAGCAGACTTCTGCTGAGGGGAACCTGGTATCAGGATCAGGCCCGTAACTTGCAGACAGTCACTAGAGCCAGCACCGGAGTGGTGTTTTGTTAGCAAATGTGGTTTTCATTTTCATCAAAATGTTGCACAGGAAACCGCTGATTTCCACAACATTTTTGATGGGAAAAAGTCAAAATAAAGCACTTCTCTCTCATTTTGATAAGGAAAAAACATCACATCATCTCCTTAGCTGACTCAATTCAATTCTTTACTTTTCTGCATGATTCTGATGTTCTTACGCTTTTGAAGCAAAGAACCACAATAATATCATATAGTTTATTCTCTTTTTTGTAAAATACTCATTCTATGGAAAAGGTAAACAATCTTTCTTCTCTTTGGTTTTTAGTTTGAGGGTTTTCTGTAGAACAGAAATTCCTTTTTCTGACCAATTTGTTGTGTGGATGGGATGAATAATTTTTCAGGCTGTGTTTTCATCGTAAGTTGTTTACTTTGACTACTTACCAGTCATTCTGGGGGATATTTGAGCTGTCACTGAAGTCATTTTGGCTTTCCTTCTGCTCCTAGAACAGAGGACAAACTGTTTAAACAGAAAAATAACGCATGATGAACAGCAACTAAAGAAATGTAAATAATTCATAAATACTTGTTTCTGCTCGTCCTGGTGCCCGTGCACGGCACAGCCGTTCTCAAACAGCTAGGCAAACAGAAAGCTGTTTGTGCACTGACGCTCGCATCCCCTTTTCCATCACTATTTGCAAACAGCAGCCTGAAAGCGGAGCAAATAATTGCAACCAGTTGTTGAAGGGGGCAAGATAAGGCACAGCAACAAAGATTTTGCCATCACAAAGAAGTGTAATTAGTCCGGTCTCGTTAGTATTTTACATGATATAGAGTTCAGCTTTGTGTGAGGTCACAGGACTTGCAATGTGGTGATCTGCCCGTTGAAGTCACACATTTTAAGGTAGTGTCACGAGGCTAAATTCACCAGCTTTCTTAACAGTTTGGCTTTCTTTTTTTTCTTTTTTCAGACCTGAAGATGGGAAGTGTGTTTTATTAGCACAATCTGGGATCCCAGGATACCTGAGTCAAAGGTGCAGTCAGAATGACATTATTTATAAGAGGCTTGATTGAAGGCAAAAGATTAGCTTGAGATGATGAGAGAAAATAATGAAAAATCTTCAGTTAAGCCATAGAGGTAGAAAAAAATATCATTTGAAGCATTAAGGTATTTAAGGAGAGAGTGCATAAAACAGGTCCTCAGAGCAGGAGGCTTTGCAGGAGGAGTGGAGCGGGTTGGAGCCATGGACGGTTGTGGCTCCTCAGTGTGTGGGACAGGGGAGGAGCAAGCTGGACTTGTGTCAAGGGTCCCTGTGGGATCAATAGTGGCCAGCTTGAGCCAAGGAGGTGCAAGTCAACCCAACCATCACACTCTCCAACACAACGTCTCTGGGACATTAATGCCAGCAACGATGGTAAACATTTCCTAGGGATGCATGTCTCCGTCTGAATTTCCAGAAACATTGAATTTGTCCAAGAGATAGAGCCAGACATTTCTCTTGGCAACACCTCCACCTTTCCCACAGTGCTTTGGCGCCTCTGAAGCAGAGATAAGTCATTGCACAGCCAACCAGAACAGCACCGGCTGCTCCAGGCTCCCAGGACCTCACACCCGGCTGCTCAGATCCAGCCTCCAGGCACAAAGCAGGATCTTCTAATGGTGGTACCTATGAGCCACCAAGAAGATGCTCCACACTGGCCTGTGCCAGCGGATGGCTCGAGGAGGCATGTGCAGAGCACTCAACCTTTCATTTAAAGATGTACTTGAGTATGTCTTTAACAACGAAGAATAAAGTATTTTAGACTTTTCTGTTTGACATAGGGGTTAAAGGTTTCTCCCGCCATATTGCAATCTCCATGCTGCCAACAGAAAAAAATTAACAATAGTAGCTAGATGCAAGTGGATGAATTTGGGCAACCTCCTGGAGCCAGCTCTCCAAGTGACCACAGATTAATCATTTACCTCCAAATAAGTACACGTTTACCGTTGGCTCCCTTCTGACTCTTTTCTCCCTTAATATTTCTTTTTTTCACCAGCACAGTCAGTTGCTGTACTTTTCTTCTCTTAAGCAAAGGGCCATTATTTATATAAGGTGAAACAAGAAAGGGAAGAGAAATGGGTGGCAGGAGTGCCAGGACTTTCTCATACTAGCTCTCTGCAATGTTTTATGGTAGGACAGAAAAAACCCAAAACAAAACAAACAAATCATGAGCAAACATCCTACTCCACCACTCTTCCAGCGGAGGAAATTTCCAGGGTCAGAGCTGGGTGGATGAGCTTTTCCAGCGGCCCCTGACGTCACCTTGCAGAGAGCTGCCAAGTCCCCTCGCTCTTAAATCCCTCTTTGTGTTTTACCCAGCCTAATTAAGTTGCTTAATTCCATTTCGTGGGTACATTGCGGGAGCAAAGCTCTTTTCCAACAATGTTAACGAGCCTGGGTTAGAAGTTAAAGCACCCACTAATGTGTTTAAATGAGTTCTTACTTGGAGCTTTACAATCAGCTGGAAGACGCCTGGCTTGTACTTTCGGTGGCGGCGGCGGGACGGGGCAGGGTCAACCTCAGGTTAAGGTCCCTCTTCCCACACCTCAGCTCTGGCTCTGAACTCCCCAGGTTAATCACAGCCTGCCGAGACCACCTGAAGGAGCTGAAAAGTTCCCACGTGCCTCTTGAGCTTCGCCCTTCAGAATATTTTTCAATGTCAATGATTTTTGGTTTTTCCTAAAATGGTTCTTCTTGGGACGCGTCTCTGTCCCTGGGGGACAAGGGAGTTCATGGCAGCTGACCTCTCTCCTCCTGCCAAGAAATCCTCCCGGTGCCCAGCAGCTCCTTCACCCCTCCCAGGATCAATTCTGCAGAGGTAATTGATGTCTCCTTCATCAAGTCTTTCTTCTCTCAGTAAATACACTTCCTCGTAGCCAGCATTAGCATGGTCAAGTGAACTCTTTGCAATCAATGGCTGAGGGTGAAGAAGTTTCTCGGAGAAAAAGATTGTGTTAGCAAACTTGGAGGCTTGCTGCTGGAGCAGAATGGGAGGACTGAAAGGAACAGCATTCGGCTTCTCTCAGGCTGTTTTATTCCTATACTTTTTGTGTACTTTGCATAATAATGCAATAGAGTTGACAAAAGATTTATTCCTGGCGCCTATAAAATGACACAATACAATGAGTTTTAAATGGAGAGGAGAAAAAAAATTCAAGAGAAAAGGTAATTATGCGGGCTTTTCTTAAAGTCTGTAAATGTTATGGACAGAAATTCAATTAGTGCAGAGGAAGCTGCAGAAGCATTCATTTTTTCGTTCTTTTTTTTTTCAAGCCTTTTAATGTCCAGGCAACGGGGTGTATTTGGAAGATGCCAATTGTGCCTGTGCACAAGCGTGCAGGCACGTATAGGCAACATACATCTGCGTGTGTATAATCGTCGCTGTTCTTCTCCTTTATATCCACGCACAGCTGTTCTGTTTTATGATGGAGCACCACTTGCTTAAGGAGAAACATTTTTATAGATTATGTATAATCTTAAACTGGTGGTGCTCAACCATGGGCTATAGTGTGTGCATATAGTTTATATAAATCAATAAGTCTCACAGAGCACATTTTGGTTTGAAGTACATGTTTGGACTGAAAAGGAGTTGTTTATACGAGCGCTGAGCACCCGAGCCTTTTACAGCATGCCTGGCTTTTTAAGGTCTTATCGAATTCTCACCCTGAATTGTAACAGTGCCCAGAGAGGACTTCACAGAGGTATTTGTCCTTTCAGAAAGTATTTCTGAGGTTTTACCTTGCCTATCTGCTTATATATCTTCTCGGGTACAAAGTGTCATTAGCTCCCATGTAATCCCTCATGGAAGTGAAACCTAAACATGGAAACTATAATTGCTGTGGTCTAAAATGTGTAGCTGGACAAAGCAAAGTGGCCGAGCAGCCACCTCACCCAACACGGACGGGAGAGCCCTGTCCCTGCACCAGCTGCCCGTGCCAGGGATGTGCTGCCCCAGCGATGGATGCATGTCAACCAACGCATCAAACTTCCCCAGCCCCATCTCGACTGGCTTGCCCTTTCCTGCAAAGAGGACACCGTAAAACAGGTATCTTGCTTTATTCCTCCTGTCAAGAGTATGGACTGGCTCGAGGTGAGAAGGGTTTTGCAGAGCCATAAAGGTTGTGCTGGCTCACCGGAGGAGTCGGTGGTCCTGCAGAGCATGCCTTCACCCGCAGCCGGCTGCAACGCCAGTTCCCAGACACAGCCAAGCACTGGGTGTGTTTTCTTGAGGCTTCAGCTTTCTTTTGCAGAAGGTTCTCTCCAGGAGATGGTGCTTGCTAGGGCTGCAAGGGGCCGTGGGAAAGCTGCCTTCTTGCTTCTATGCGTACTCAGCCTGGGCACCTTCCTGAAGGACATGTCTGTGGACTGTGTACATGGGGATTTGGGGGCTGTGACCGTCAAGAGACTTAGCAAGGCTCATGAACTGCTCGGGTATCTCCAGCTTTGCCTTCTTAAGGACCGTTTCACTAGGGACAGGCTTAAGAGTGGATGATCTCCTCATGCTGTGTCTGCAGGCAGCTAATGCAAACCAAGAGCACCATCTACTGTCGCGCATTGCAGGATTATCTGTTATTGACATGTCTGGGGTTCAATAAAGGGGCTGTTATTACAGTCAGGTTTCTTGACTGTTGCACTGAACGTTGTTCAATAACTTATTAGAGTTTACTAATAGGGAAACCTCGTGGAGGAATGGATTTTTCTATTCAGCACTTACACCGCGTGCAAAACTCGGCATTTACAGGGATGCATGGAGCCCTTCCTAATTGCACGCAGTGGAATACCACAATAAAGTTAATTTCCAGGGTACAATAATACACATTATGGGCTGTGCAGCCGATTAAAAGGATCATAAAACAAAACACTGGTTTGCATTTTTTGGTGGAAATAACATGTCTGAAGAGCAGCAGGAAGAACATGTTATCCTGCACTATGTCAGCTCTGTACAAAAGAACTTTTATAAAAATAACATATGAATCGCATGGCCCGAGGGCTGGGTCTGTCACCACCAGGCTGTGCAGAGCGACCTGCCCTCAGCCTGCGAGCAGAAGCACTTGCTTTTCATGGCTGCTCCTCCCAGGTGGTTTTCCACGGATACCCCAATTTCCCAGAAAACCCAACCTTTCTCCAGGGCACGGGAGCAGGACGAAGGCAAGAACAAGTTACGAGGCTGTGGTCCACACTTCTGGCCAGGCGGGCAGGGGGGTGCGGGGTAGTGCTCATCAGGACGGCTGTTGTCCCCCCCAGCCAGCCATCGCAGCCACCCCTGCCAAGCGGGGTCCCCTGTCCCCCAGCAACGCCCACACCCGGGGTGCTGCACGGGACAAAGTGACAGCAAGCAGAGTCGGACTGAAACTTTGCAGTGCGCAAACCCCCCGTTCGGGACCAAAATCTTTCCTTGCCTTCAAATCTGTGAGCAATGACTTTCGATTACTTTTGACAATAGTTCCACTTTTTTGACAGGTTCTTTGTGAGTCTTTAATGTATGACATAAGCTTTGCAGGGTGGGGGATTCCTAGTATTTTTGGGGGGAGGGTGGTGTTTAGTTGTTTGTTTGTTCTGGTTTGATCTTTTGCTCTGATTTGCTTGGGGGGGGGGGCAGTATGCTTTTATTTATTTATGGGGTGGGGGCTTGTGTATTTATTTACAGTTTGGGGAGGGGGGAGGTGTCCTTAAATCCAGATTGGTACTTTTAATTATTTCCAGTGGCTCCCAGGGGCTTTTGCAGCCAGCTGGCAGGTGAGTGCCAGTGCAGCCCCATCCCGTAGGGGAGGATGGACAGGGTTAGGGTTAGGAGCCAGATCCCGCTCCATTTGACATCTTTGTTATTGACCTGAAAATCCCCTGTCACAGCCCTGGCTGGGAGCTCCTGCTGGGGCCACAGGAACGTGAGCAAATCAAAGGAAGAATTTAGCCCTTTCTTGATCATCATTAGACCACATCTGCACCCCATTTTGGGCCACCCAGAAGAAGAGGAACTTCAGTGCAGGCATGAGCATCGGGGCACTGATAGGAGGCACTCTGCAGCTGGTAGCGAGTCTTGCCAGTTTGATTCACCCACTTTGATTTTGTGTGATAAACAGCCAAAGCGCAGATCAACTGGCCTCATTTTTACAGGAGACTTTTAAACCCTTCCCTGGCAGATCACGAAATGCATCATTTGCAGTCACAGTTCTCTAAAATAAATTTGGTTTGCTGCACGCTGTTGCAATGAAAGTGGAGGCTGAATCCCAAATCTGAAGAAACTAATTTGCTTTGCTTCATTTTCTGGTCTTTTCCTTTGCTTTTCCACTTTGCAAATGTCCCAAGTTTCAGCAGTTCAGAAAGTGGCTGGAAGTGCTGGGGCCAGGCTGCAACCGCAGGCGTTTTCCTCCCAGCTCCATAAATCTCTCCAGACGGGGTCTCATTTTTCTTGCCATTGCAGCCACGTCCCCCGCGGACACGGAGCGGTGGGGTCCGTCGTGGAGATGAACACCGCCAGGGACCGGGCTGGGCTCACCAGCTTCGCGTGATTTGTGACTGGTACCTGCCGCGCGATGAGGCACTCCAGAAAGCAATCGCTTCTCTTTTTATGCGTTCTTAGGAAACAATTACCAGCAGGAGTGACGAATGCACTTCTAATTATATCCTCCCTGTCTCGCCCCTTCCTAGTTGTGAGCTACTTCAATAGCAGAGGGCATTCAGGAAAAAAAATGGTTTCACTCAGTGACAATTAACTCAACGGAGGGTTTCCACACCTGGTTTGTTCTGGGGGGACGTTTGCAGTGTCCGGGGCGGATGTTGTGTGGGGCTGAGGGTGGAGACCCAGCGGTTGGACTGAGCCCCCAAAATGTCTTCGTGCTTTTTGCACTTCAGCTGTGCCACCGCTCTGGGCAGCGCTGTCATTCGCGGGCGGCATTTGGGGCGGTGTAGCGTTTGGACATGCGTTTTATTGCTTTCACTTGCAAAAGTAGCTCCCAGCTCAAGCAGAGAGGCTCACGCACTATGATACAGATGAGACCATCTAGCACGGCCTTTTAAAGCCAACCACTTACCCGTGCTTTATTTTGACCGTAGTTTTTAAGAGAAGGGTGAAAGACACCTTTCAGTTGTTACCTTCCTGGATAAAAACAGTTAACTGAGGACTGCCAATGTTTGGAGAGGAAGCCTGATCAAGTACCTGATTTGGAAGACGTGTCTCTGCTTCATCCAGCCTTGTAGGTCTGTTAAACAGTCCCAGAGAGACCAGAAAAACATGCATTTTTTAGAAGAGATCAACACTCCAGCTACCTGTCCCAGCTGTCAATCTGAAAGCAAACCACTCTGCAAGCAGCAGCGGTGATGGAACGGTTCAGTCCCAGTTTCCTTCCAAATTCCCGCACAGATTTGCATGCGTCTCATTTTAATTGGCCTTTGCTGGGCCTGTTCTTAGTTTCTCTTAGTTCTTCCTCTCATTTCATCTAAATCGTTTGCATTTGATAAAAGCGCTGGGATGCTCGCCGTGTATTGCAAAGGCTGCACCAGGAGCCTGCCTTTCTCATGTGCAGCTATTGAATCAGCTCGCTATTGTCTCAAAGTACTTTTTTCCTCCTCCCTCCCGAAAGGCTTCGAGAGACGTATAATACCCTCTTCAAAATGGCTCATCATGGATGTAGCACCTGAGGATCTATTTCTAACCGAGATTCGCACTGAATAAGCATTATCCTTGATAGAATTTTTCATGCATTAGATTGGAAGCAAGCATTGATCAATGCAAGTTAAAATAACACTAAGCTACATAAATATAGAGCCCTATTTTGTAATTATTTGCAAGACTTGACTATAAGCTTGGAAATAACATTTCTTATCTCATCAAGTGTGACCTTCTCCATGTGCCAAACACCGAGCAGCTTTTCTATGAGGGTTTCAGACTTCCCTGCCAACAAGTAGCCCAGCCAGTCTTGGGAGAGGGCATGTTTTTGGGTGCCGGAGAAAAAAATCATCATTTCTAACCTAGGAGCACAGAAGAAAGGGCACCTGCAGTAATTTGACACAATACCCCAACCTTTAAGCGATGTGGGTGCACAAAATAAATTTAAAACGGGTTAATACCTATATTGCCAAAGGCCAGCAAATAAATTGAGCTTATTCTCAGCTTTGGTAAAGGGCATAGAGCGAGGCAAGGTGGGATGTGATCAGGGACTCCTGCAAACTGTGGCTCCTTGCAATGGTGCTCGACGATCCCCAGCAGCAAAGGTAACAGGGATGCCGTACCGCTTCCCCGCAGCGGGGCGGGCTGGGGCGGCCTCGGCAGCACCCCGCCGTCGGAAAAGCATCTTCACGCCTCTTTCTTAAACCCCTCTCACCACAGCTCTCTGCTGGCTGAGGCTACGGCCCCAGCTGTTTTGCCATCACTGAGGCTGACTCAGTATAATTTTAAATCTATTATCTAAAATACACAGCGCACTGTCTTTTATACTATAATTGAGACTTCACTTTTCCTCTGTGGATTTTTTCTTTTTTTCTTTAGTTGGCTCATGGCAATCAGATAGATTGCTTCATCTTCCCAGGAAAACTTCCAGTTCATTAAAACCCTCCTTTTTTTTGTTCATTTTCTTTTTGTAATGAATGTGAGTCACAGAATATTTTATATTTGGGATCATGTTATTTGTAGACAGTAGTCAAACGTGTTTGGTTAGCAGCCAGATGCCGAGCATATGCAGCAGAGGAGTGAGATGAAAGGATGTAGGTAAACAGGGAAGACGCATGCTGATGGCGAGACCGACCCCCCCACCTCTGTCTGTGCTGCTGTACTTGCTCAAATAGATGCCAGTCTGAAAGGTAAGTGAAAGCCAAATTTCGGATGGAAACCAGAAGTAATTTGAAGGATAAATTTTTAATTAAAAAAAGCAGTATGGGATAGCAAGTTTAGAGACATCGCTCCTAAAAGCTTAAGGCTCTGTTTCTCTGCCCTCTATCTTCAGGTTTTTTGATTGATGTGGAATGAGAAAAGCTTTTTCTGGGTGCATTGTAGGAAAACACAATTCATGCTATAAGCGTCTTTCTCATTTCCATCCAGTATTACTGCTATGCCCGTTGAAAGGCTGCAAAAAAATACAAATAGAGCAGAAAGGGGCTATCTGCTTGCCAAATTATTTATTTCAAGCAGGGAGCACGTGGATCCAGAGCTGTAATATCTTCTAATTATCTTGCAGGGGTAATTTAAATCAGTTCAACTCTTATTTGTGAGTGTGACATTTATTTCTTTGTATTGCAGCCATTCTTAAATGCCTTAACGCAGGATCAATATCATTTTGTACCAAGCCAGACCTGCACAACGTGCTGCTCCCCAGAAAGGATTTGGTTTGCCAGCCAGGGCTTTTTGCTTGGCCCACCCGCCGTCTGTCGTTCGCCTCGGTGGCCAATCCGGCCCAAACCACGACACCAGCGAAGAAGTGAAGGATAGGGCCCGGCAAGATGGTATTTGCTTCCTGGCTCGTGGCTGCTTGCCTGCCTGGAGCTCCTGGTGGCCAGGCAGGCATTTGTGCCGTGATGCCACCTACTCACCACGGCACACGTGGCCTTTTGCCTGGACGGAGATAATTAGGAGAGAGAGAGGACATGCGTGTTGCTGGGTGTATCATTACTGAGTGCGTGGAGAAAACGTGGAGCTGGAAATCTTGCTGTGCATAAACCGAAATAATCCCACTGCTCCGTACGCACTGCAAATGCACAACGTGGCTATGACAGTGAATACATTTTGAACCCTTTCTTTGCCTTGATCTTGCTGTTCCAATAATCCAGCCTGGTAGATAAAATCAGCCACGAAGCATCCACGTGGTGCTCTCCAGATCTTCTCGGGAGCGCCCATGGCAGGTGAGTGTGCTGATCTGCAAATCACATCTGCCTGTGGTTTGAGAAGTTTAAGCTTTTGATTTGCTTTGTGTAGCCACAAATGGATGAGTTTAGTAAGATAAATTACTTCTATACCATCACGTGATACAGAAACTGCATCTCAGCAGAGGCCAGAGGAAAGTATAAGTAATGGTTATGGTAGGAGAATAATCTGAAATGTAGTCTTCCCTAAGGTATGTGGTGTTGGAGACTGGAAGCTGTTATGTGTGAGACAGAGATCAACACTGAAAAATCTTTTTAGAGGAATTTCTTAGATGAGGGATCCCTCTGCAAGATGTCACGGTCAGAAATCTATGAGATTTGGTGTAGCACTACTGTGGTTAGCCAATGTGTTTAATCACTGACATCTGGACAGGCAAAGCTGAAGCAAACAGGGTCTACCCTGAAATAAAGAAAAGCTCGAGCTCCATCTGCTCTCCACTCATTTTCATAGAATGCAAAACTAGGTGAATACAGACATCACTAATTGCCTTATTTTTCTGGGTCATTTGCATCTGATTCATTTTATGGACAGATACCCACATGCACATGAAATGCTTTGGTCCAGATTCATGTTAAGGGAACTTCATGAGCTTCAAGATGGTCAGGTCAGGAGCAAACTCGGAGCCTTGAATCGAGTGCCTGCTATGAAATGTTATCAGTGAAATCGGGTAAACAGACTCGATACTGAACAGAATATCCTCAGCCCACCTGGGTGGAGGTTACAGGGACAAGTGCCAGGGCTGGAAGCGGTGCAGCAGCTGGCAGCTCCGGCACAGGGGTCACTCCGTACTGCTGACACCGGCTTCGGTTTTGCAAATTGCCAGAGGAGTTCCTGAATGCCAGGCTGGACCTGAGTCCAAACAGCACGAGACATGAAGGCAAGTACAGAGGTAGCAATAAAGCAATTGTGACCTATTTTAAAAAGGATGAAATAAGAAATAAAAATGTTATCACATTGCTCTTGTGTACCTACAGATGACAAGTAACTTTAAAAACCCAGAATCTTTACAAACTCAGAGACTAGTATTATCGACCCTGGCCTCCTCTCCCAGTGCTAATTCCAGTTACACTGGTGGAGATTTCTCTGCAATTACACATCTATACCTGTCTGCGAGAATGGAGCTGTTCGTCTGAAAGTTTGGGGTAGATAAATCAAACGAGGGAGGCAAAAGCAGTGCTCGAGCTTGATCTGACTCTAACAGATAAAAATCAGAGCAGCTCCAGCCAAGCCGGGAGCAATGCACTGAAATCAGATTAGCGAGACAGGGAGCAGCAAGTCCAGAAAGCATCCCTAGAGGACATTTCACAACGCCCCTGATGCTACTCCCCAGCATTAGTCTCAAAAGCGCTGCCGTAATGTCCTTTCTGGCATAGGCAGAGATATCAGACGGCCAAGCGAATGTGGTTAGCTAGCAGTGACTGTCTGGTCTTAATATTCCCCCTCACTCAGTGGCCTCGGAGGACATCTGATACAGCACATGATTAGGCATGACAAGCTGAACCTCAGAGATGAGCAAGCTTGTTGGTAAAGGACAAGCAAGCATTATATTTTAATGATACTAGAAATTAGCATATCAAAATCTTGTTCTTTCTTTCCATAGCCCATATTTCTGGAGAGGGAGGAAGGAGCTGCGAAACAGAGGGCTCTTTTGCATCGTAACATATGTTTGTGTCTCCGTTCGGTCGGTTGAAGTTCTTCATCAGAAAACTTCATTTGAATCCATAAGTAGCTGCAGCGGAAGAATGGTTAACAGGGATGTGTGGCAGCGCTTTCAGTTTGAGGATGCAAACTTCATACAAGGTCTATCCTTTCCCTTTTAATTGCAAGGTATACACAACAGAGGCCTCTCACTGTCAAGATGAAAAAATATATTAGCAATTCCTCCTCAATATTGCTGCTAAAACACCTTAGGCATGTTTCACTGTGGCTATTTCAGGAGAAGAGCGATCTCTGCCATTTGAGTCCTGTGGCATAAAGCAGAGGCTGCTGGAAAGGAACCAAACCTGCCAGCAAATATTTTTGTAACTCTCACCTTTGTTTTCAAATCCCATGTGACATTAATTATTTGCCCATAAAAATGACAGGTACAGAAGCAAAGGAGCTCTGATGAGGATTTGCTCTTTGTCTTATGAATCCAGATGGCTTCGCAGCTCAAGGTAAGTTGTAAGGGACAGGGAGAAAGAAAAATTCTTGCTTTTGTGACTTCTGCCTGCAAGAGCCTGAAGGGAGGGGATGAGTGGGTGGAGGGAAGTTATTGGTCCCATTAACCAATCTGCCAAACTACCTCTATTGTATGTATTTTTTACCCTCTCACCTCCTCAACACACAGAACTACAAAATGTGACTGATACAAGCTCGTGTCTCACCAGCCTATGTTGACAATAGGCAACCTTGACATCCTACAAGTAATTTTAAAAACTGTAGAGTCAAGATTGGGGTTTTTTATTTATACTAAGCTTATCCATTTAAAAGAAAACAACTGTGAATTTATTGTGTTCTCCAAGAAAGCTAGCTATCTGTTTCCAAGGTTAGCTTTCTGAGAACTTCTCTCTAGCTGTATCCTAATGATATTTTTTAATAAGACATGGGCACTTCAAAGCTTGAGATAGAGTCATTGAGCTAAAGCCCAGCAGCTATTGCTACTGAAAAGGAATTAATTCCATCCACTTTCAGAGGGAATAGGTATGCCTCCCCCCAGTAGCATATTATGAAATTTGCATTGTATGCCCAGTTGTTCCCTACATAAAGGTAGCTTGTGATATTTTATTCCTGTTTATTTAGAGGAATGTCTAAAGACAGACATTAAGAAAGAAATGTCACACAAAGTCTGCATGTCTATTTGGGTTGCGATGATACAGTGGCATCCACTGCTGCCTAAAGAATGAGAGGCAAGTTTTGGAGGGTTGTCTGATACATCTTCTGTTAGACAAACAAACCTTGATATAAGCAAAGCAGAAAACCAGAGACACAAAAGCTACGAACAGAAAGTGCTACGTGCAAACCATGTGTGTCCCTTTCTAGCAAATTTACAAAGGCAAATGGATGCACAAACATCTTGTTGTTTTATTCCAACATGGCCCTTTTCTTACTTTTTACAAAGGATCTGCTAAGCTTATTTACCACTGGATGCTTTAGCCTGCTGCTTGCTCCTAGCAGAGCTGGGGTGTCTGGGACTTGAACTTTAAAGCATTAATATTGCTCTCTGATATGTTGATGGGGTTCCAAAAATGTATTCTGGTGAAGGCTAACCGTTATCTGCTCAGAATTTAAACGTGGGAATCAAATGCACAGTGGGATGCACCAGCCATAAGAACCGTAGACAAATCTTTGAGGTCTTCCCCTAGACATGCTGGGAACATTTTTCCACTCAGCCTTGAAAGAGTCAGGATTGTTCCAAGTCGTCCAAGTAAAGCTAAATTGTTGATCGGCATCCAAAGCAGACCTGCCTGGGTGAGGCTGTGAAAGAAAAATGGCTTTATTAGGACCTGTCAAAGCATAAAGCTGATCCCACGCTGAAGACACTGCTCACTCTCTGTGATAAAGAACCTCGGTGTAACGATAGGTTCGACCCCAGCAGTAAGATAAATGGGCAGCAGAGCCTGTCTTGGTGCACGCCGCTGTCGGTGCTGGTTTGCACTTGATGTGTCCTCATCGGGGAGCCACTGCCGGGAACATGGTAGTTTCGGCTCTCAAAGCAGCAGCTCAGCTGGGGGTTTCAGCTTCTGTGGACTCGTACGGCACGAATTTTCCCTTTGTGCACCAACACCGTGTCTTACCTGACTTGCTTGCGTGCAGCATCTCCAGGCCACTTCAGCATACAGGAGAGGTGCACCCACTGAGCCGTCTTCCTGCAGGCAACGCGGGCACTGCCTCCAGGGAGATCACAGCGAGCCTCTGCGGGACTCCGCCACAACGTACTCAGGAGCGTGGCCAACGCTAAAGTCAGACTCCTGAGAATAAATGAGTCTGTGTAAGCCAGGAACCTCTTCGCTTCAGAGGGGAAATGTATGCAAAAAAACCCCCTGGAAACATCGCTGCCCTGCAGGGAACAAGCTGCACTTCCCAGAACTGCTTCTTTTTCCTTCCATAAATTCCTCTAAGTAGCTTTTCTACAATTAAACGAAGCATTTCATGGCATGGGCAAGCGCTGTCCTAGAAACACATCAACTTCTGCTGTTCTTCTGACTCATCAAGAAGGGAAAATTCAAAGAGCACAAACTTAGAGTTGAGAGAAATGCAAATATAACTAGCAAAGCCTTGTCTTACTTCTACTGACCACTAAGGCTAGGTAAGGCAAGGCAAGGTGAGAGCTGTAACAGTAACCTCAGGCATGTTTCTGTCTCCTGGGATGTTTGGATGGTGTCCAGACAGAGGACATCAGATCGGTAGTCTTCTTATCAGAGTAGAAATAGAGTTCATACCATCCTCAGTCCAATTCTGCAAAATTGAGTGGCAGGAATGTTCTGGTCAGCATCAGGTGTGGCCAAGAAACAAACTGACGATGTGCGTCTATTAAATCAAAAACAGGTTTTCAAAATGAGGTCACTGAAAGGTAACCGTGTGTTATATCCTGCGCTACTGGGGCTTCAGCAGGGAGAAATCATTCAGCCTGGTTCTTCAGGTCCCAAAGTGGTGTCAAGGATGTTGTCATGTTCAAAGTATATCGGCGTGGACAAACACAAAGAGCTGCCTGTTATCACCGTCTCTTCTCCAAAGCAGACGGATGCGAGACAACTCTAGACCAGATAATCCTAATAGTTACGTTAGCATGGCGCGCAGCCCAAAGTAATATGCCAAGCCTCTCGGTTTGTTCATACATTGTTTATACGTGTGTTTGTAATCTGTAAATCATAGCTCTCTCCCATACGAAAAGATGCCCAACAGATGCAACAATAAACTGAAATTCAAGACAAACAGATTGTGAGGCAGAGAGACAGAGCAGAAAATAGTACTGGTGAATCACAAATACTGAAACAAAATAAATGAATCAATCCTAAACAGTCTAATTAATAAAGGTTAATTTATTTATCATCCTGGCTAACCTGATATCTCTGAACTCATCTAAATTAATGCAAAAGGAACAAAGCACAAAAAGGGCAACAGTAATTGGAAAGCCTCAGTAGAGACATTTTCCAGAAGCTTCTTTTTCCACTACATAAAAAGCATCCCAGGTTCCTTAGTACATCAGTGTGGTCAAGGTGCACAGCCATGCTCACTCACATCCTGATGGGCAGCAACATAATTAAAAGGATATTAATGGATTAAATCTTTCTGAGTCAGAGACAGCTCTTTCTTCTCTTCCCTTGTCATGAAAGGCATCAGAGATGGTCACCAAGACCAGCCCTACTCACACATAAAACGATGCCTCCGTCTTACCCGATGCAGTCTGCAGGGGGGCAGACTTCACCCCCTGAGCCTAACTACAGAGTCATTCCACTGTAACACGCTACTGCTTTTCTGCATCTGTATCTGTCCCCAACTAGCACATAAAATTCAGCATCTGGATTAGTGAAAACATCATTGTACTTGCTGGCTCACAGTAATTGTAAATGCAGTTCCCTATGGAAGTGCCATACACACCAGTCCTCCTCAAGGCACACAGTCCCCCAACCCTGATGTCTTCTAAAACAGTCACAAATTTCTTCCTTATGACTCAGTACTTCAGGAGATAAAGGACTTGCACGGTTCACCTGGATGAGGTTGATGTGAGCTCTGCACCTCAGGCTGGCACGAGGAGTGCTGGGGGCAGCTGCAGGTGCCCCATTCCTCCCACCACCCCATGACCTGACCTACACGCAGTTCATGCAACAAAAATCATTGCCTAATACTTCAATAGGACAAAGAAAATCTAAGTTTTGTGCTTTCCATTACACCAGTAAAACACTTCAACATGGGCTGCTAGGTAAATTCAAAGTTCCCACAAAACTGTTACCACTTTTTAATTTGGGAGCTTCACTAGGTTCTCCCCTTCCATTTTGGCTCCTTGGTATGTGAGTTATAAGACTGATTTCTAATATACTTAAACAGGAAAAGAATTGCCTATGCCGTCTACAAAGTTTCATGCTGCTGATTTCTGGGTTTGTTGGGGATATCCTCAGACCAACCTTTTGATGCCCCTTTGAGCCCCACACGCTGATATACTCTGTGGCTTCCCCAGGAGATACTTTTGCCTTCCATCGGGAAGGAAAGATGTGGCCCTCGCTGAAAAGCTTTAATAACAACCTATGACATGTGGCTTGAAACATGGAGTTAAAGAAATCTAACAGGTAAAAAAGTAGAAATCTGAGATCATACAACAGAGCTATGGTCATCAAGTTACTAATTTTCTTTCTTTCGTTTTTTTTTTTTTTTAAAAGCCCTTCTGGATTACAGTAACGGGTAGACTGTAGATGGCTGCGTTTCATTTCTAAAGGCGTAAGTGGCTGTCACTTAAGTAGTAAGTGTGGGAAAAGGCAGGAGAGCACGTCAAAACGTTCAGTTTCAGGTGGGCATGCATAGTTTTTCATTACTTCTTTCCTTGACAATTCTGTCCTCTTTCAGAAGACAAAAGACACTTAGGATTGTGTTTTTCTGTTGTTAAAGAGATAAGTGCACTTTTTGGAAGCGAAGATATCTTCCCACTCTGTCTGAGCAGACCTGGGAGCTCTGATGCGTCACTGGAGAAGACAGTAGAGCATTTCTGGGAGTTTTAAAGGTCATGGCTTAACTGAACTGTAATTGGCTTTCAAACATTGATCTATTATTGTTAGTGTTTATTGAAAATCAAAGGCTATTTGATTTGATGTTATTCTGCTGCTTTAAGAGGCTGGTAACCCTCAGTTTGACTCCACTAAATTTTGTCATTCCACAAAAACAAAACAAACTTTTGGGAAGCTTTTCTTCCAGTATGTTTTCTTCTTCCTCTCACTCCAAACTTAACTTTCCCATACCCAAATGCCTGTGGAGACTTTGCTTAGCTCTACAGAGGCTTCTACTTGGCTTTAATTTCTTCATTATCACAAGTACTACCCATTAATATCTTCCAGCTTCCAAATGTAGAAGACAACTCTGGTTGTGAGTTCTGGCTATGGTTAGCAAGGTTCTTCAGAAGTAACTGCACAGTGAAAACATCAACCTTTTCCCAACATGGTTACTGGAAGTAAATCAGCTCCTTTTGTGCTTTCTGTGTTCAGTTATATTGATCTGTGAGAGGCAATCATGAGTTGTGGCAGTAGCCACCAGAAGGTCCCAGGCTTCCATCAAAAGGGGAGAAACTCTTTCGCATTTCATTTCCAGTGGTCCAGATGCCTCTATTGCTGACATCTTGAAAGAACAGACACACCACAGCCTGAGTGCCCGAGTGGGTTAGCGAGAAATCATTTCCAACTGCTTATGCATTGACTATTGCAGGGAAGAAAGCTCCAGATACTTCATTTGATGAACAGCATTTAATCCTTTTTTTCAATTACTGGGTAAATAAGAAAACTGTTTAAAAATTGTGTATAACCCCATTATGAATTACCAGCCCTTCTTGGAATAGAATTGTGATTAGCCCCAATTCTCATCTCAGCCCGAGGTTGACAAAGTCAATGTCTTCTTAACCTTAAGCTTACAAGAAATCCATTCAGTTTACTGAACCCACTGAGGTTTGAGTCTTTAGGAGGATAAGTTTTCATAACAAAATTTATGGTGATATAAACTTCAATTTCATTTTTTAAAAGTAGTGATTTCCATATAAGCACATGACTCCACCTGGGACTTGAAGAAAAAAATGGTCAAATGCTGCAGAAAAGCAGCTATGAGCCGCAGTGATTGACTAGAGAAAGTGTATGAAGCTCCTGGGACATTACTTAAAAAATACAGCCAGGTATTGAGCATAATTGGTACTAACATGCATTAGTCCCCAGTGCAGGGACTGGTTTTGTTTGATTCTGCACAGTAGCTAGCACAAAAAGGTCCTGGACCTGAGGCACAACAGTAATATAAATAATATCAATAATTTGGACACTGACCATATGGGACCAAACCCAAAGCTAGAGCAAGATGAGTTGATCTTCTGTGGAGGATGGAACCGTGCCAGGTTATGCTGAGGAAATGGCCCAAGATCTGATCATGTTTGTGGGAACCAGATGGTGTTTTATGATTTTTTTTTATTTTTTTTCCATCTGAAGTTCCTCAGACTGACAAGGGGAAAAGGGAGAGAGGAATGGTGTGTTGCAGCAGGTTTGTGGGTGGTGATGTGAAGGGGGGAGGAAACAGTAGAATTTTTCTAGCTTTGTGGAGTATGACGTAGAATGAAACAGCATTACAGACTAACCATAGTGCTTGATACTCTTGGATACAAATACATATTTCTGTTATTGCATAGGAACTTTTCCATCTTGTGTTCCACTGAAGCCAACATGGGATCTGGCTGGTTGACTCCAGCTAAGGGTGAAGTCTAAGCCTCCTACATGTCCACCCTGCACCCCTCCTCATCAGAGGCTACAAGGAGACTGCTAACAACCGTGAGTCCATCGGTTCTCCTGCATGTTGCTTCACTCAAACCTCTACCCACACTCCTCACATGGAAAGAGTGAGTAAACTACCACACTACAGTACTCCTACCCCTTTTTTTTTTTTAAAGGAATTTTACTTAAGTTGAAATGTTGAAAAGCAACAACTCCAAAGCGCAATGAGGAGGCCAAGAAACTATTTAAGACCTTGCCAGTACCTTCATCTTTTGGAGAAACTTAATAAGCTACTAAGCCAGCAGTAGCACATGGGAATGACTTTCCAGAAGAGAAAAGCTCAACAGCAGCTCTGTCCTGCTCTGCCAGGTGGAAGCTCCCCTGGAGAGCTTGCCTGCTAGATGGACAGCAGAAGCCTTGGTAGAGCTGCTGTCAATGTCACTGACAGTCCCAGCGTGAATGCTTATTTGGGCTCATGCCTTTCTTTCTCCTTATGTGTATACACAGCTATATGTGTGTGTGCATATACACAGACACACATCTATAAAATCTCAGTCAATGTTGTGGAGCATGCGTCTTCAAACACTGTATTCAACAACTTTACAACAAAAGGAAAAGCAGTCAACCAAGCTAAGGTTTGCCCAGTGATTGTCACATAAGTGTGTGCTGTGGAGGCAGAGAGTTTCCTTGCAGGACAGCCTGTGCAGATACGGTCATTCCTGGCCAATCTTAGACTTGAAGGAGCAGCCAAGGTAGGCAGAGCAGTCAGAAGTTACATCAAGACATCCCACATAGTCAACCAACCAAAACACAGTGATCATGATCACCCCTTTCCTGATAAGAAGCAGATGATCCTCCAAACTGTTTGGTTTTCATTGCTGGACTGGGCGTAGCTCCTGCCATCTCCCCTCGGCTGAGGGCTGTGGGGAGCAGATCCGATTTCCACATTAGCACCCCCAGCACCTAATTCCAACTGTAGAGAGATTTTACCAGATGGTGAAAGCACAGTGGGAGCTGCTTATTCAAAGGCAGGGAACAGCATCAATAAATTCAACCAGAGCCTATCTGCTTGCAGGGGAACGCTGCAGAGACAGTGATGAAACCTCTGATACTGCTTCTAATTGCTGCCTTTGCCCCTGGGAGCCGCAGTCTTTATTAATGCAATTATGATGTAGCCAAAGGCAGCAAATGCTTCTGCTGACCTTGGTAGGGGAACGGAGGCCTTTAGTCACCACGGGAAATTGCTTCCTCCCCTGACAAATGGCACATAACCCAGCATGTTCCTGTTCCTGCAGATGCACCATCTTGTCATTTGACCAGAGAGTATGGAAAGTGCTGTTTGAAGCCACCTCCCTCATCTTCACAAATCAGAAATAAAATCTAAGGATTTGCAAGTTAGTCTTTGGTAAAGGAAAACCAACAGAAAGTAAAAATTATACTAGAAGTACACTCATATCTTGATTTACAAAAAATAATAATAACCCTTAGACTCCTAATTACAACCATTTTTCATCTGATTTAATTGTAATTTGATGTTTCAGTTCAATTAGTCTAAAGGCATTCAAGATGGAGACCTGCTCTCAAAAAAATGTTTCCATAAATTGACTTGCTGTATCATGGCAAGAAGCTGCCACTAACAATAGCAGTTGTTTGGGGGAAACATGTCTTAATCATTCAAGAACAAGATTTCTGCCCACACTCTACAGACTTATAACCAAAGCAGGTTCTAACCTCAGAGCACCAGCTACTCTTAGTCAAAAGAGCATTTCAGAATGTTACCATACATGCTTTGTAAATATAAATCTGAAAGAGGAGTACCAGCTGTGCTTGGATTTTAAAGGACAAAAAAAACACCTCTTCTCCAGACATTAGCACTTTAGCCCCAGTAGCTGTAAAATTGCACTGACTGCCACCAAACTTTGAGCTTCCCCTTGTAATAGATCAATCACAGAAAGAAGTAAAGAACATCCCAGGACTGGAAATCTCGATTTGACTACTCAAGGCAGACAGTGAGTGGAAAAGTGAGAACTGTTACTTTAAATAAAAAGATACTGAGACCTGGAAGAGCTGGATGGCTTGGCCAAGGTCATTCAAGAAATCATCAACACAATTACGGAATATCCTGGTGGCATTGGACCTACCTTTTCTAGTGCTGGCTGTCGTGTGCTGGTGGTGGCCCCAGGACAGCCTGTGTGCCAGCCACAAGGTCTTTGGCTGGGCTTCACTACCCAAGAAACTAAAGCCTCTGCCTTCAGCGTTTTTCATCCTTGACAACCTTGTTGGGGTTTTTTGGGTCTTGTAAATCAAACAGACCTGCAAGATCTTTTTTCAAAGTACCTGCAAAAAACGACAAAAAGATCTACAAGGTCATTTTACACAGACAACCAAGAATTAAGGAAGATAAATGAATGCATGCAGAGGCACAGAAGGCAAGTTGGGCAGGTTGCTTGCAGCTGCCCTGAGGACACTTTTCCTTGGTGCCACTGGTAGATACCATGACAAGGCCCTGGGGGACTGTGTGCCACCAGCTAAAGGACCAGAGAACTAGAGACCCTCCCATAGCGTGAGGGAATAAGACACAGACACTTTTAGGCAGATGACTCATCTTTAAGAAGTCTAAAGGCCAGAGTTTTAAAATACATTGTAATGCATTAGTCAACCTGAAAGCAAAGGTTTTGTGGACTTCAGTATCTTAAAATAATGGTGCCTTAGAGACTTGCCCAAGGTTCCACAGAAACTCTGACAGAGCAGGGAAACAACCGTGTTCCTCTACAGACCCGGACTGCCAGGCTGCCGATCCCTGGTACAATCACAAACACCCATTAATGAGCAAAGGGGGATTTGCATGAATTTTACTGTGCTGCTCACAGCTCCTGATAGCTTTCCATTTCACATGATGCTATAGTTTAGTCTCCTACTGTTAAGCATGAAAAACTGCCATAAAGCAACAGCTGGTGCTAGCAGTATCTGCTCAGTCCCTAATACCACCCAGCATGTGCTAGTACTGAATATTGATGAAACTCAAATCTTATTACAACGTAGCACAATATGTTCCTTGCCTATAGATTCCCTTTACACAGAGTTTTCTCCTTACAAAAAAACCTGAGATTCTAAATGAGGATCCAGGCCAGCTCCAGGTTCAAAAAACCCACTGAACCCAAGGTTTTGGGAAAGCCCCATGGAAAGGTCTTGCTTAGGTCTAGGAAGGAGTGCTTCCTGCAGCAGAAGTCTAACCCAGCTGCCGAGTGAACCCAAAGTTGGGGGATGTCAGGTCTTGACCCATCTCTACTTCAGATTGCAGCAAAGTCTGTTCTTATGTCATGTGTCCTGAAGACAAAGGCAAATTAACCACTTCAGACCAGCAAGAGTCTCCATGCACAGCAAATTTTGTTCCCTCTATAGAACCCAAAATGAAAATCCCTGTTAACCAAATTCAGGTTTACGTTTTGATGCCTTTTTCAAGTTCAAAACTGGAAATGAAAAAATGTTATGAGCTGTATCAGTCCAGAAATAGAAACACAAGTGTAAATTGTAAGACAATGTTATTCCGTATACAGATAAATTTTGGAGGACTTTTACTTCTGGGAATTTAGTGAACTTAGATCTATGCATCATTGATTCATTCTTTGGTAGTGGTCCAAATTACACAAGATCCACATTATTAACTTGTGTAGCTGATAAGACACATTACAAATTTCCACACTCACACCCCCCCTCCCCCCACCATCCCAGCCAAAGAAACTTGGAGAAACAGTAAAAGCAGTATTTTGAATATCCTGGTGGTCTGCAAGTCAGTACAAGGTCCTCTGTAAAACAAGATATGAAAGTCCGCAGCAGGGGAAGGTGCGTGTTATTGCCTTCCAGCACCCACATCGAGGGCTGGGTCCTGACTGCTTGCAGTGATCACAGACAGCCACCCAACAACCCAACAACCCTCCCCTGCCTTACAGACCAGAAACGAGGAGGGAAGAGACCTCAACAGGCCAGCCCGCTCCACAGGGGAAGGATCACCTTTACACAAACCATATCTTAATTTCCTTTGCCTACATCAGGCTTGGGCTGAAGCTTCCACGCTACCCTGACGCAAGTGATGCCAGTACCTGATCATCCTGCCTGTCGGAGAGTTGCACTCAGTGCCCAAATAGATGAAACCCAAAACCGTGACTTCTCCCGTGAACAGTGGGAATGGAGAACATTTTCTTTCTCACCTCTTTGCTCAAAGTAGTTTTAAATCCTAATCCTTCTCTGATATATTTGCAGCTGAGACCTCCTGTTTGACCTCATTTGCAAATTTAATAAGAACAATCTCATCCTCCAGATCACTAATGAAAATACTCGTGGACAGCAAACCCAAGATAAACCTTTGCCAAATCCCATTTTGCAAAGTCTTTCATTTTGATAAGAAATAACTTTCTAGCATGGCTTTCCAACCACCAAATGGATTTCTTCTGATGAGGTTTCTCTACTTTGATTATGAAAATATAATTGGAGAAAATCAAAAGCTTTATTAATGTCAAGTCATACGATAGCCACTGCTTTTCTTTTGACCATAAAACTGGATTATACTGTCACAGGAGAAAAATCAAAATGTTTTGAAAGCCATTTGTTCTAGACAAAACACATGGGATGCAGCTGACCTCCTCATTATGTGCTAACAGTCATTATTTGCTCCAGTATTTTCCTGGCAGCTAAACCGAAACTCCTGGTCTGTACCTGGAGCTTCCTTACCCACATTTGAAAGAGAATTATTTTTTTTATCTCTGCCAGGAGACAACACTCATTCTTCATAAGGTCTCAAAAAGTGGTGAACAGCTCTGAGTTTGCGCAAGGCTTTTCTCTACATACCCTATGGTGATTTTTTCACTGCATCTAGGTGATTTGAGAATAATAATTCACATGCTTTTTCTTACATTCTTCGG
The DNA here is from genome assembly GCA_008921705.1 of Burhinus oedicnemus. Classification (NCBI taxonomy): domain Eukaryota; kingdom Metazoa; phylum Chordata; class Aves; order Charadriiformes; family Burhinidae; genus Burhinus; species Burhinus oedicnemus. The sequence continues at coordinate 61,747 of VFFE01006446.1, read as the reverse complement.
TGCTGGCTGCCTGGTGGCAGCTGGACATTTTAGTTGAAGCTGAAGCAATTCAACACGAAACACATGTTCTGGGCATCGTTCATCCACATCCTCTTCGCTGAGGACCCGTCCAACACTTCTCCATCTTCCTCTTGCATCTAATATACTTGTGCAGCAGCTTCTTCTCACCCTTTATATCCTTCCTAGTTCTCTCATCATTTTGTGCCTTGGCCTTTTTGTTCTGTCTTCCCAGGCTTGCACACTGGTCTTTTGTATTCCTCCTTAGTAATTTGACCCAGTTTCCATAGTCTGAGCCATTCTGCTTTGCATTTGTGGTGACCAAAGGCATCGTGACTTAGCACTAATAAACAAAGTCTAATAGATGCACAGACAAAGTGCGCCAGAGAGATCTGGGCCACCATCCCCCCATCCAGCACACGCGATTCTCTCTACATACTGATCTGAGAGACTTTTGCCTGCAGAAAAATAGGACATTTTTCTCTGGGATGCAATTAGCAATTATTTGCACCAATGTCTGTAAAAACTGGCCTGTGACTCAGTTGTTCTAGACACTCAACACAGAGAGCAAAGAAGTCTCTTCCTTAGATGACAAAGGTATCACATGCAAAGCTGATGGGATGGCAGCGGGAACTGGGAGCAGCAAGAAGCACAGGGCAGGGAGCTAATCTGACCTCCTGTACGTCACCCATTCCCCCTACGATCTACTGCTGGCTTCAGTAAGACGAGGGAAGCAATAAGGAATCAGGGAGACTATGCTGAGCAGCCCCATGGGCAAAAATCCCACATCGGTGGTCTCCCTGGTGTCAAGATTTGACAGTATAAACCAGATGTTAAAGGAAGCAAGTAGAGGACCATCATGAGGAATCTACCATGTCTTTCCAGGCAGTTTGTCCAGCTGCAGGGGGCTGCTCAGGAGAAGCCACAAAGATGCTTGCCAGGAGGGCAGACTGGCATCAGGGAAGGAATACACCTGAAGAGCCTCAAAGAGAGAAGACAACAGCTTTGCTGGCCCTTCAGTGCTGTGGCAGGGCAGGGGAGCAGCAGGGGTGCAGGCAGAGGAGAGGTGGTCACAGCAAATCAGTAAAAACAAGATTCTCAAAGAAGTGTTTTAGCTAAGAGGAGTGGGGCAGGGCTGCATTTGCTGAGGCCCAAGGCAAGGGCAGGGCAGCAGCAAAGATGAAGTCACATTCCCAAATTTATGGTATCTCTGGGTTTACCTAGTTGTTGGGGGGTTTTCCATCTGAACAAAAAAATCTTGGTGAGGGGAACAAACAGGATTCATGGCACTTTTCCAGGATTTCTATCACTCTGGAAGGTCAGTTAAAGTGGTAATTGGGGTTGGCTTAAAGGTATCCACAAGCCTGCCTATGCACAAAGAAAATCTTCAGCAAACCTGCAACAAGTTGGTCAAGCTCCAGACCCACTGTGGCTATGAAAGTCTTTAATACCTGCCCCCGCTCTGTGTATACCCGGTAGCACCAGAAGGAACACGAGCCCTAGATAAGCTAACAGACACGGACATCCTACTCGCGTAGATGGATCAGAAGGGTTGAATTATAGAAGCGTTAGGCAGAAAGTCTGCAAAATATAGATGTAGCTTCAACATCAGGAGCCAGAAGGAAATCTTAGTCAAAGACAGCAACAGAGAGCTGACCTGGATGATAATCATGGTATTGGCAGCAGATCAAGGAGGAAGGTGGAGGGAAGCACATAGGGAAGAGACTGAGAGCTCGCAGCCATGTGGAGACTGAGCTGATGGTTGCATCTCCAGAGGACGTTGAAGAGACAGGCTGAGAATTTCACGTGGACAGGAGACAGTACTGGAGTGATCAGGCAGAGACGCGAGTCATCCGTACAAAATGAGGAGCTGACTATTTCTTTGCAGAAGAGGTTGTTCCCAGGTAAGGTCTGAGGAGAAGAATGTGTGAGTCAGAGGTGGGTGTCATCACCGCAAAGTCAAAGGGGTCAATACCGCATTGCAGCCTTGGCCATGGGTCACGCTGTTGCCAAATAACTCCAAGCAAAGAACAAGAGCCCAGCACGACCATGTTGCTCCACCAACAGCAAGTAACAAGTCATTGTAGTCTTAGAGCAGACATGCATAATATCACACAACAGTTCATTAAAGAAAGTTCTGGAGGAAGATCACACCTGAGCAACCGGGTTAGAAAAATTAATATGAGAAAACAATACATTAGTGAAAAAAACCTGATCATCTTTCTTACTACTGTAGAAGCAGAGCTTAAAATTGTTGTTTGGACAGTAACAAAGGGCCCTGCTGATCAACAGGTAGCAGGAAAAAAACCCAAACTGGGATTATTTTTGTTTTGGCATGTTACAGAAATAGATTGCAACTTGTGTTAGCCAGCCAACCTACTCCTCAGAATAAAAACAAGTAGAAAAAGACAAATTCAACTAGCTGAATAAACTAATTGCACCAATGCAACACAGTGAAACCACATTGTCTCTGGCAGTCCCCAGTAGCTCTCCTGGGCACAGAGACACAAGCATCACTGGGTGAGAGCACACACCTCTGCTCATTGTCTATTTACACCCAGGTGGGACAAATCCCACATCACCTCCATGGTGGGAACATGGACAAAACCCAGCAGCTGCCACAAGTGAAGGTTTTAAGGACACAGACAAGCTGGCACTGGCTCAGCTGCTGCTGGACCCAGCCTGTGTATTGGGAGTTAAGGGGATCTCTGTATTCACAGATATCTCTGTGCACCCTTTGGCTCACAGCACATTTGGATAGCAAACACACAGCAGTGGGAATTTCTGACTAAATTATTTAGCCTCTCTCAGTCCAGTATTAACTGTTACTGAATCACTTGGAGGAAAAAAAATATCTTACTTTGACTTCAGAGGACTCCAGATCAAACCCCAGTGATACTTCTGTTTCTAGATGGAGAGGATATGAAATTAAAAATAACACACAGGTTGACATGTGATTCCTGGATCTTTTTGTATTTTCTGTAATATCTTTTTTTCAATTGAAATAACCCAGGTGCTTGCTTGAAAAGAAAGAAGGATCCCTGTGGCAAATATTTGTTCATTCATTCACTTCCTTCGTAAAATGCCAAGTCTTCTAAGAACTGCCCACACTTTCCATGACACTGATCAAAGGTATCATTATTAATGAAGAACATAATTTGACAGAACGCGTTCAGAAAAAAACATCTTTCCCCTAACAAGACTCTCAGATCAGGAGCTTGGCATTAAAAATGCCCCAAACAGCCCTCCCATGTGTGAAGCAGCAAAACTGGAGGGGAAAGGCACTAAAAGGGCTGTGGGACAGAAATCCCTCACCTGCTCTCCAGTGCCTACACGGTCAGGGTAACCACACACCCTATAATACAGTATTGCCATCACCAGCAGCAAGCCATAAGCTTTGTCCCAAGCTTGCAAAGTCTCAGGACTGTGAGGAAGTGGAGAAATGGGACCCAGCAGATGGGCCTACTGGTAAGGGCTGGGGCACAGGCTGGCACTGGGGACCAAACAGCTATTAACAACTCACTAACGGTCAGTTAGAGAAATGCAGACCTGGAGCTGGGCAAAGTTTGGTTTAGGTGTGACAGAACACAGAAGCAGAATCTAATACATGAAAAGGCCACCGCGTGTGACAAACTTAGACCTTTCACAGCTGCAGACCGTGAAGAAACAATAGTGTAAAGGCTCCTCTGCTCAATGAAGAAAGAGCAAAGGTGTAAAGGCATGTTAGCAAATATAAAGAAGTGACCCCAAGAGGACCCTAGAGCAAGCAAACCAAAAATCACCACCAAGAACATCATATTCTTACCAAAGGACTCAGACACCAACAACTTGCTGTAGTATCCCCCATCACTACCAGAATGAAACCACCAACATTAAGAGCCAGGGGAGCAAGGCAGGGATGAGCATAATCCCCAAAAAAGGGGTAAAAACTGTTATACATGCACTTGGTTTCAACTGCATTATTCCTTTTTCTGCAACAACCTATCTTGCTTAATAATGGTTAAACTCTTAAGACACTGTATATCCTAGCAATATGTTCTTGGCTTTACTTACACATAAGGTGTGCTTCTTTTTTGACCATAAAGAAGATTGAGTATAACATCAGCAGCATTAATTTCTGAGTGAAAAAGGGCTCAGCACAAGTTGTCATTTATGCATTGTTTAATGGGATTTGATGAGTACTTTCCCTCTGATGGGGTTTTCCTATGGAAGGGACTCTCTCAGCTGCAGCCGGTGTTGCTCACTCCCCATCTGTGCTCCCTGAAGAGACCTTTGCAAAGACACTGCGAGAAATTCTCAGTTCCTCTACTGAAGCCACAAATTAATTTTCTGTTATACCCAGTGCCGTAAAGCTGCAGCAAGGGCCCTGTAGTCATGTCTCAGTAGCAGCGTCCCCTATCCCACAGCACCATCTCGTGGGAGACTGCAGTTTGCAAAAACCCACCAGCAAAACCACCAACTGGGATTAAATCCCATTAAGTCCCATCGCTCTTCCCACAGCTTCAAATCCCTACCAGAAACCGCCATGGCACAGTGGAACCAGCACTGCAGCTTTGCAGGGCTTGCAGTGCCTCCCAAGGGCAACTGAAACAGCAAGGAGTGACTGGGAGCCCCACCATAAGTTTAAGTTTTCCAGGAGGAAGCAGAGCATCCTGCATCACATTACAAAAGCCACACCATTTAACATGCTGGGAAGGGTCAAGGCTCGGTGTAGCAACTATTTAGCCCACCTATAAAGCACCCTATTGCAATTCTGCCCTTCACAGAAGACCTTCAAGTGTTGCGTGCTCATCTCTCAGGAGACACTCAATAGGAGGAAGAGCCCACACAGGCCCCCATCTCACCTGGTCATGTCCAACAGATGGCAAAGCCTCCAATTCCTCAGCTGCAACTACCTCCCTCAAGTGCCAACCAAATATCCCCGAAAAGTTTCCCCAGATAAAGCTGTTGCATAAAACCTCACTTTGGGCAGCCTGGGAGATCTTACAGTGGCCCCAACAGCACACATCTTGAGGATATAAAAGGAGTCTGGCTCCAGAGAAGTTATTCATCATCTTAAAAAAATGTTTATATTTGTGATTCTGTTGATTCTGTGATTCTCCTTCATGACTGAAGGAGACCAGCTGTTGCTTGAGTGATTCCCCCCGTACTTAGAAGGTTTCCCACAACAGGCCTGCTGTATGCCAAGGAAGAGGGGAACCAGACCCAGTGGATGCAGGCGAGACTCCTGCCCAGAGGCTGTGCCAGGCTCAGACTCGAGGCCCTTCCTTCCTCCCAAGGTTTTCTGGAGAGCATATTGGAGGGTGGAATGACCACCTTTCAGAGAAAAAAAAAAAAAACTGAAAACCAGTTTTTGATTAATTTTGCCTTATTTTTTCCCCTAGGTTTATGGAAAAAGCATGACTTCTCCTGTCTTAGGCACCTGCTTACAGCTACAAACAGTTCACTGGAATACAGGAAAACAAGAGGAAACAGCACTCCCGGGCTCAGGTGCTGCAGGCCACCAGCTGGGTCCCACCATGGGGCAATGGAGACACCTGATGCTTTCCACCTTCCAGAAAAGCATCATCTGAGGCCATTTCAACAGCACCACTCTTCCTGATGGGCATCCACATCAACTCTCCTCCCCATAGAAACATCTTCTGCTGCTTTTTAAATAAAAATATCACCCTTCTTTGCCAGCACTGCAGTGAGAAAATAGTAGGAGTAGCAAACAGCTGCTATCTGCTACAAACATTTAACATAAAGCATATCAAATTAGCTCTACAACTCAGTAGTTAATGCCTCATACCTACACAACTCAGCAGCACATCGCCCTCAGCCACGTGCTGGGAATCCCCTTTGGTAAGCAGCAGTCTGCGCGCGAAGGCAGGAGCCCCAGATGTTTGGCCACGTCTCCCACACGCGTACCCAAAACTAGAATTTAGCCGCCGGCTTGCAACTGTAGGAGCTCAGTGCTTCCCGTTTCTTTAGATACCAGCCCCAAAGGGTTATTAGCGTGCTCGATTTATACTGGCACGTTGGAAATGTGGTGTGTCAGGCATCCACTAAGCTTCCAGGTATCCTGCTGAGCTAACATCCAGGCTGATTTATTTTTGCAGACAGAGCGAGTGAGAACTTGGCGATGGGGTAAGCACTGTGCGCACTGGTGCCACAGCCAGTATCAGGTACAGGCAGCAGGGAAAGCACCTTCAATTGCCCGTTTAGACCCCTCTGAGGAGGGAGCCAGCAGACAGAGGACTTTGTGGTGGTTTTATCCATCCTCACCTTCTTCACCAGATGCTCTTTGCACTGCGGTGACTCACAACCACTGCAAGCACAGCCCTGTGGAGCTCAGGTCAGAAACAGAGGTTCACCCTGCTACTTTGTCCCTTCCCTTAATGAACCAGCCTTGGCAGTAAGGTCCTATTATTTCACATCCTGGAGCCCATTTTGCACAAATTTTCTTCTCGGCCATGAGCATTTTGTGCCCTCTCCCACCCAGGAAATGCTGACCTGCTTGTACAGGGAGTCAGCTACAAGCTTAAACCTCCTGAAACATTCCAAGAGCCCACTCTCACGGGCTTTCTCCAACATTTATTAACCTGCTTCAGATCAGCCCATCATCTCTCCTGTGCTTCCATACCTCAGACCCACAGGACAATCAAGCCTGGCTCATGCTTTGTTTTGTGGGGAAAGTGGTTAAGAGGCAAACTTGGAAAGCAGTTGCTATCAGCATCCAGACCTTTGGGAATTCAAGTCCAACATGGAAAAGCTTCAATCACATTTCAAAGTCTGCTACAATCAAGTGGGAGACTAAAATTTCTACCTAGACTGTAGGACTTGCTTAGAGCCTCATAACAGAGGCAAGATTAGAGATCAGACCCTCTATTTCAGAAGCACAAATTTGCAGCAATTAAACTGAAATAGGTTTTCTATTAACAAGCAGTAATTAGGGCTGCTGCTCAGAGCCAAGCAATTCCAATTCCATCCAAAGGTGGTAGCTGTGCTGTTGTGCACTGGCCAACTCATTACAGGGGCTTTATTTGCCATCTTCAGTGCAGATTTCCTTGAAGGCACCTTGCCTCGTCCCTCCTCCGTCACCAACATCACCATAACGTTTCCCACACCACACAGAAAGGGTGCCAAGGGACAGGCTAGAGTAACACTGCTCAGACAGGCAATCTAGGGTTTAAGATACAAGTGAACTGGGAATCTACCTTATATTAAGTATTTGTTTCCTATTCAATATGATTCTTTTTCACAGCACCAACTACATAAAAGTTGATTGGGTTCTACTGACATTGTGTGCACGGAAGGCTTTACAATGCTTAAATCTTAAAAAAAATAAATCTCATTTTGTTCCAGCTCTCAAGAAAGAGCGATGTCAATGTCAGTTTTATTCCCGAAGAGGCACTCCTCTAAAGAAGTCTTAACCCTCCTATTTAATACTGACCTGACACAAAGCTGCTGAGCTGGGGAGAGAAAAGCTGAGGACATGGGCCGAAGAGGGGCAGCTGCAGGGCCGGCCGCGTTTCGAGCACTGCTCCTGCAGGGCTGCAGCGCCCACGTACCACAGAGGAGGGGGAAGAGGCACAACTCAAATTGCTGCAAATGGGGCCTTCCTCAGACTCTGAATGCACACGCTTTTGGACACTGAGGCTGTTCAAAATTGAATTCAGGAGGATTTTGTAAGTGGGTCATTCTGTTGTGACTGAACTAAATCCCCTTGAACTTTGAGGGCTTGGTTTCTGCACTGGCTCTCATCTGGATTTTGCAGCCTGAGCTCCACTCTGCTAATTAGAAGTAGCATTTAAACAGCACATGAAACAGATATGAAAGACAAGAAAGAAATGGTAAATGTAGGGCATAGGGGATGGAGCAGTGGAAGGCGCCCTTACAGGATCAAAGAGGCCTTCTTACTGTATTTAAAATTTAAAACTCATTTAAAATTGTTGAGTTGCTTCTCACATATAGCCAGTCTTCTTCCTCATATAGAATCACCTAGGTTGGAAGAGACCTTTAAGATCATTGAGATCAACCTAACACTGCCAAATCCACCACTAAACCACGTCCCTCAGCACCACAGCTGCCCATCTTTTAAATACCTCCAGGGATCGCAACTCCACCACTTCTCCGGGCAGCCTCTTCCAATGTTTGATAACCCTTTCTGTGAAGAAATTTTTCCTAATACCCAATCTAAACCTCCCCTGCCACAACTTGAGGCCATTTCCTCTCATCCTAGCCCTTGTTACTTGGGAGAAGAGACCGACCCCCACCTGGCTACAACCTCCTCTCAGGGAGCTGCAGAGAGCGAGAAGGTCTCCCCTCAGCCTCCTGTGCTCCAAGCTGAACAACCCCAGGTCCCTCAGCTGCTCCTCACAAGACTTGTGCTCCAGAGCCCTCACCAGCTGCGTTGCCCTTCTCTGGACACGCTCCAGCCCCTCAATGTCTTTTCAATATGTGAACACCCCCACCCTTCCTGCTCACAGGGAGCTGCTGCCCCAGTCTTCATCCCCAACCCTTAACCCTTCCCACAAAAGAACAGAAACTCTCTTCATTGAGCCTGATTGGCAACAACCACCCAAGCAAACACCTTCACACAGTACAGCGTGAGCAACCAGCCAACATTAACACAACAGGCACAGAAAAATACACAGAACCATTTACTGCTTTTTCCAAACCCTTAGAGTTTACATCCAGATTGCCCCCAGAGGAAGCTCATGCTGAGCAAGGCTTCTGGCCACCCAAGCCAACACCGAGCTGCAGCAACCAGGACAAGCTGCCCAAGGGTGTGCATCACAGCCACGCGCCAGAGCCACAGGGCACAGTCCCCAGAGCATCATGGGGCTCACCAAACTGGGGAGCAGCAGCACAGCAGCCACTGGAAGTTCCCCATCAAGGGCTATATCACCTGCTAATGAAAATGCTCCTTGCAATGTAGCTCTTCTCTAGAGCTTTCTGCCCATCACAGAAGAAGAACAGGCATACACCTGCCTAGGGCTAGTAGCCATGGTTAACAGCTGCAGACATCTTCTCTGCATGCAAAGGCAGCTGTTCACAAACCAGCCAGACTGCAGCAGATCTCATTGTCTTCAAGAAAAGCAGAAGTAGACAAGGGCTGCAGCAAAAATCCCTAACAGCATCATCATGGAGAAACTAGGAAAGACTATCCCATGAGCCATCGCAGCAAAGAACTGAAAGAAGCCTGGGGCTGAGTTTAAATGGAGCTCCAGGACCACAGGTGGAGGGTGGGAGTGGAGCCCCGGGTGAGGTTCATCAGAGGTTCAGGCTTATTAGTGCACTCAGGGTGGCCTAGTAATGGCTGGTTGAGCAAAGGTGCTGCTTGGATAAGCTGAGATGATGAGTATCTTCTAGTTCAGCTGATAGATAGCATCAAATAAGGTAATGTCAAATAAGGTATATAGGGGGTTACAAAAGGGAAGGTTGAACATAGGTATTTTTTCTTCCTTATATTTATCTCTTGTCTCTATTCTGCTACTAAATAGTGTCTTGATGCTGCCCATTTATAAAGCTATAAAATGCAGTTTCAGTTTTTCTTGAGAGGCTTTGCCTGGGAAAAGTATTGGTGCCTTCCGCAACTCTCTTCCTTGTCAGTGTTCAAGGCCCACCCTGTGCTTCTAGCTGCAAAGTCTTTTTTAAAAGGTGAGTACAAATATATCTGGCCTGTCAAAGCTTTAAGCTCTGAATACTTCAGGCTTTGCTGGCTTTCTTTTTCCCCTCTCTACTAGACTTTTTTTTAAGCTACATATGTCTATTAGAGACTTCTTAAAAGCCAATTTGTAGTGAGCACATCGATGTAGCTGTCTAATACTGAAAAACTTCATGTACCGGGAATAGCTTCTCAATGGCAGAGTTAAGAAAGGGGAAGAACCTGTTTAGGCTTTTCCTTATGTATATTTGATCCTTTGGTTGAACCATGGAGTTACTGTCCCTCCTCCCTCCCCAGCTTGGCCCCATGGTTGAACATCCTGAGCTGTCTTTGGTGGCTGTGGAAGAGATAAACCAGTGCCCACATCTGTGCTCTCAGCTCAGCCTTTGGGCTGCCCTGACTGGCTTGTATGCTCACGATGTTGCTGAAATGTTCTGCTGGGTATCCAGAAGAAAAGCCTAAATGAAGAATTAGTATTCTTTAAGTATCATCCTAGTCTCTGTAATGTCACAGTTTCCATACTGCATCCCCATCAGTGAGACGGGAGCAAAAGACTTTTTGTCTTGCTGACATGCTGCTGGTAGTGCCCAAAGTGGGATCTAGTGCTCCGGGCGGTGCTTTAGCAGAGCTGCGGTCTCTGCCCTCCCTGGTCCCAGGGGAAAGGCACAAAAACCCCGAAGGTATGGGGATGCAAAATACAAACTAAAAAACTGGATGAAGACTGAAGCAACTTTGTATCACGTTTATGTGTAAATACAAACGATATAACATTGATGTGTATATTGATGTGCTCCTGTCTCTGCAGAGCACTGAGAAGTGGGGTTTCAGTAACCCGTGTTCAGGGAGCGCAGCTCGCAGCCTGCTCTCCCCGAAGCCCCGCCAGCAGCAGCTCAAGGGCAGCTGCGCTATTCCATACGGACACCAGGTGGCATTGCAGCCCCGCAGCTCGTCGGCCGGCAGCCCAGCGAGAAATGGGGCAGAAAATACCGATTTGGATGTTTATTGCAGAACCCTGTCTGTGCTTGCTAAGGACCTTGGTTTGCTTTGGGGTGTGGGGCCAGGAGAAGGCTCATAGGTGGGAGGACCTGCTGGCCCATGCTGATGTTCTTGCCTCTGTCCCAACCAGAGCATTCCCTGTGAAGTCGAGCTGGGGGAGCAGACAGTCTGGCAGATGCCCTCAGCAGCTTGGAGGACCACTCTGATGACCCTTCCTGGTCCCAGATACTGATCTCCAGCCTGGGGGAGCCAGGCTGCCTGCTGGTGTCCCATGTCACAGTGCAGTGGCACTTCCCTTGAGGCCCACGGGGTAAATATGGGTGAGATGTGTTGAGCGCTGCGTTGGGTTTCTGGCATGAATTTCTCCCTGTTGCTCTTCACGAATGTCCCCATCCTGCCACACTGCAGTGTCACCAGTGTTGGGGACAGCCAGCTCAGTGTGCTGCCTGTATCTAGCCCAGGGCCTGACCTTCCACTCCGGCGCTGCTGCTGTGGCAGAGCTGGATCTCAGCGTGTGGGAGAGGAGAGCTGTGCAAGGGGACTGCAGCCTGGACCTGAGGGTGGTGGCTTGGTACTTCAAAAGCAAAGTGTCGTTGTGTGTTCCCCCCCCCAAAAAAAAAGCAGCTCCCAGGAGCGCTGTTGCAGAGAGAGGGAGCCCTGAGCAGCAGCAAAGCATCCCAGAGCCCCCCTTGGACCATGCCTTAAGGGGAGGGCAGGCTGGAGGGGCTCTGCGCAGCTCTGGGACCTGCACCGATGGCAGTGTGAGGAACCACAGGCACCACCAGTGATGACAGGAGAGCATGAGCTGCGAAGTCCACAATGCTGGAAGGTGGGGTTGGCTCGGGGAGAGGCTGTGGCACTCGTGGCCAGGCTCAGCCGGTGCCGCAGCTGCAGAGCCCTGACACTGGTTCCCACAGGAGTGGGTAAGGGCCAGGGAAGGGGTGTCCAGGGTGTCCTGTGTTTTGTTTATCTTTGCGTTTCTTAATACCTTACTGCAGGTCAGTGAGATGCTGGTGGTGTGCCACGGAAACCGGGTGCTGCTCTGCTCCCAGAATGCCCTCAGCATTTGGGAGGGCTGATCTGACACCCTAAATCCTGGTGACTGTTCCTGGCCCCAGGGCCTCCATCTCCAAACATCAGCAGCCATTTCAGTGGGCAGCACCATTGTGCTCTGTCGTACGATGCTGTGCCGGCACTGCTGTCTGCTTACAGGTTGCTGCTGAGCCCAGAGATGTTTGGATGCTTGGCTCTTACTAGCTTTTCCTCCTTCCTCTTGTGAGATCCAAGCCGTTGGTGCAGGTAGGCAGTGCTTCCATCCTGCTGATGCTGGATGCAGAGAACCAGGGTTTGGGATGCAGCTCAGGGCTCTGCAGAGGCTTGGGCTGGTGGAGGTGGGAGTGCCTGGAGCCTGTGGAGCTGCTCTCTGGGCCCAACACCAGCGTCCTCACCTGACGTGGGACAGCAGAGCCCTAATCTGGGTGCCTTCCCCAGGGGCAGATCAGCCCCTCTTCCCTGCCTGGCCAGAGGTTTTTGCTGGCATCACTTAGGCAGCAGCAAATTTGGGAGAAATCAGAATCACTTCTGCTGGGAAAGGGGGGAAAACCAAGGCAGCCCCGTTGCCATGGTTGCTGCAGACTGTCCTTGATGCAACATCATGTGAAGCAGCTCTGCAAGCAGATGTGCTGCAGCTGGAAAGCTGAGTGATTCCCCCAGGTGTGAGCATGGCATGGCAGGCCACACACACTGTCCCCTCTGCTCCCATAGCCTCCCTGGGATGCTGGCTGTGCCCTTGGCTGCATGTCCCCATCCTTGACCCTATCCAGGACCCTCCCTGGCAGCAAAAACCCCATCAGTGAAAGCAGTGCTGGGGAGGGGGAAGTATGGCACTTACACTAAGTAATGTATGCAGGTGTTTAAAAATAACACAATCAGGATATTTGTCATTCAAACAGTGTGTATATATAAAGTGCTTAATATCAGATTCAAATGTTGTTTGAACAAGGGGGATGCTGAATATTGGCTAAGCATTATAAGCATTTCTGAATCTTTTTTCCCTAAGAAATTATAGGATCATCAATTTATGGGGTTTTCTGGGCTTTGGCCAATACAGTTTTGGCCAGCATGCAGGTTCACTGGGTCTTGCCGCACCCTTGGAGGCTGAGGGCTCAGGCTCTGCCTCCTGCCACTCTCCAGGGCTTGCTGCTCTTTGCTTTGTAGCTCTTTGCTACAAGGTTTTTAGCATCTTAACCCAAAGTGCACCTGACAGCCTCATCAGAGGTCTGGAGCGAAGCCAGTGCTCCCACTGAGAGCCAAAGGAGAAGGAGCAGACAGTGTGGAGAGCCCAGGACCTGCTCCAGAAAGGTGTTCAGGTGTGAAGACCTGCTGCTGCTTCCTGGTGCTCACCTGGGCTCTGCCCTCTGCACTCAGGACATGTATTTTTGGATATGACCCCCTGAGCCTTTGGGATGCTTCTGGCCTTGTCCACACCAAGCATGGTGGGATTGACTCCAGTGCAACCCCTGTGAGGTGGTGGCCAAGATTGGCAAGGTTGGTGTCCCTGTGCCAGGAACCAGGACCCACCACGGACCCTGTGTGGTGCAGTGGGGCAATGCTCCTTCTGGCTACCTTGCCCGTGTCCTCTCTCCCAGGCACTGGTGGCCCCCGGGAGGGCTGGGGTACTCCTCTCTTCCTGAGCCTCACCTCCAGTGGTGCAGACAGCCATCAGCAGACTTTTCCCTCTGTGCTGCTCAGGGATGCACCGAATCCTGGCTCCGTCTGGCTGCCGGCCAGGCCTCCCGAGGGCCCAGGGGGCTGGTTAAGCTCATTGCTTTTCTTTCAGAGGCTTCAGAAAGCTGCCCGCCCGCATTTAATTCAAATTTATTGAGTAATTCTTCTGGGAGCAGCTAGTTCAAGACCAGGCACCACAACAGACCATCAATGAGATCAGTTGGCACGGCCCTGGCCGTGGAGGGTTCTGTGTTCTCCAGTGCATCTTCATGGCCCTGCCAAGGGGATGGTGAGTGTGAGACCAGGCACCTGGCCCAGGGTGACGTCGGCTCAGCTCTAAACCTGGCTGCCTGCGTTGTCTCCAGCCCCAGGGGATGTTTTGAGATCTGTTAATATCCCTCCTGCTTCCACCCCAAACCTGTTCCTGCCTTTGAGCAGTTGTCCCCCAGGCAGCGGTCCCAGAAGGGGGCTGCCTCGGCCCCTGCCTGGCTCCAAAGCCTGTTGCCAGCTCACTGTGCTGCAAAGGTGGTGAGGTGCAATATGGCAGTTCTGGGATGCACATGCCCTGCTGGATGCACACCCTGCTGTGGTGAGACTCACGTCCACCGTTGGGTGCACAACCTGAGGCCACCTGGACAGGAGTGGGGGTAAGCCAGAGCCAGACTGGGAGTGCAGGGATGTGTCCCCAGCTCCAGTGAGCAGGTGGTAGATGACACCAGGCAGATCCTGGAAGAAGGGCTTCTCTGAAGGAAGTTGCCCTTCAGGAAAGCCATTTTACTCTGTGCTCAGCCCTGACTGGTTTGGGGGCACGTCATGTGCCCCATCCTTATGTCATCCTGGGGGCTGTCCCCAAGGATGATGAGGCTGGGGACAGGCTGCCTCCATCCCTCGCTTCCCTGGTGCTGTGTGGCTCCACAAGGGAAGCCCACAGGGTGCCTTGCATTATGCAATTAACCACTACTGGGAGGAAAAATAATGATCTTCATTAATGAGCACAGAGCTCGTTGGTCAGGGCCTGACATCCCGTGCAGGGGCATGTGCAGTCATGCAGCAGGGCTGAATCATAACTCCGCTAACGATGCTGCAAGACGCACGGGGAGAGCAGCCTTCCCGTTAGCTCTGGGCACGTGTTGCTCTGCAGCATGTATAGAAAGGCTGCTCCCTGTCCATCCCTCACGCCCTGGGCTACAGGATGGGACCTGTGACAGCTCAACCTGCTTTCCTGCAATGTGTGGGATCAGGCGATATGCCAGAGCCTGGAAAACAGAGCATCCGTGGCTGTGATTCAGCCTAGGAGGGGCAGGAGTGCCTGGGGGCCCTGCCCCAGTGCAGCTGGGCTGTGCTGCGGCGTGGGGCCAGGGCACTGAGCCCCCCTCACCTTCCTGGGGTCCCTTATTCCATCCACATCACTCTTGTCACGGTCATCAGCCGTTGACAGGCAGCTGGAGGCCCGCAGAGCCGCAGGAGGGGCTCAGCCAGCTGTGGCCAGAGGCACCCACCCCATTTATAGCCCTCGCTCAGGCTGCGAGCAGCACGGAGCTCTTTCTGCAATAAAAGCCTGGCTTTGTTGTACAATCCTGATTTTCCTGTGCCGGATGCACAGCTGGTTTAGGGCAGAGTGTGGGGTGCAATCCCACCCCACGTCCCAGAGGGTGCCCAGTGCTTGGGGAGGCTCCCAGGGCAAGGCGGGGGGCTGAGTGTTGAGCAGGGGGGGTATGGAGCAGTGCCATAACAAACCTCACGTGCGTTTATCTGGGGCAGAAGCTGACGGAGGCGTGCGGTGGGCTCTGTACCTCGGCCAGGCTCAGGTTTGCCCCTGGAGAAAAGAAGCCGTTGCCGTGGGGTCGTGCCGCCTAGCATTAAAAGCCAAATTTGGGGGCCGGGGGGGTTCTGTACGGGGCGGCAGAGCATCGCTTCCCGCTGCGAGGCCGCGGCCGGCCGCGCCGCACAGGGGCAGGCACGGAGGAGCATTTTTCAAACGCGGCCCTGGGATGCTCGCAGCGGGTTTGGGGCCGGGTTAACGTACGGAGACGCGGGCTGGTGGGTGGGAACACACTCGCCCAGGCACTCGCCGCTGATGGCTTCCCCCCGGAGAGGCGCTGTGCGGGGCTCTGCGCACCCCGGCAGCTTGGCTGGCAGCTGGAGCCGGCCCCGGGCAGCGTGGCAGGGGGCTTCGGGGGAACCCCACCCGTGGGGGTGCCTCAGGGGATCCTTGCCGAGAGGGGGCCCTGGGGACCTCCCACCAATGGGGGTACATGAGGGACCTCTTCATCTGAGGACGTCCTGCACTGCCCTGGGGGACCCCCACCCACGGGTGTGCCCCAGGGACCCTTATGCACGGGGTACCCTGGGGACCCTCACCTCCGAGGCTGCCCCGGGGGACCTGTGCTTACGGGGACTCCCAGGGGACCCCCTTCCCCAGACCTGCCCTGGTGGACCCTTACCCTCAGGGGTGTCCCAGGGACCCCCACCCACCGGGATGCCCCGGGGTGACCATCCCCCGCAGGGGTGCCCCAGCGACCAGCTCTGCAGGGGACACACGAGCGGACCCCTGTCCCCAGGGATGCCTCAGGGACCCTCACCCATAGGGACGTGCTGGGGGGAGGGGATGTGCACTGACAAGGCTGCCCCCAAGGACCTGCGCTGCTGAAGATGCCCGGGGGACCCCCTTACCCACGGGGGTGCCCCCTCCCCCGGGATGCCCCTCATCCATCAGGGATACCCGGGGCGGGTGGGAGGCGGCGGCGCGGCGCTGGGCGGGCGGAGGGGTCGCTGTTGCCGCCAGCACGGTCGCCCCCCCCCCTCCCCGCTCCGCTCCGCTCCCACCCCGCCTCCGCCGCCTTTTGTTCGCCGCCCGCGCTCGTCCCCGCCCGGCGGCGGGGCGGGCGGAGCCGGGGCCGCAGCCGCAGCCGCAGCCGGGGCCGAGCCCAGCGCAGCGCAGCGGGACATGGAGGCCGCGCCGGCGGAGCAGGGCCCCCCCGCGCCGCCGCCGCCACCGCCGCCGCTCCCGGAGAGGAAGAAGAAGCCGCAGCGGGCGCCGTCGCCCGCCCGCCCCAAGGAGGTGCCCGGCTGGTCGCTGGCCAAGAGCCGGCGCGGCGGCGGTGGCGGCGGGGGGCACCCGGGCGCGGCCCCGCGGCTGGCGGCGGGCGGCGCGCACCCGCGGCGGGCGGGGGGCGGCAAGGAGGGGCGCCCCGAGAAGCGGGCGGCGGCGGCGGCCCGGGCCGGCGGCAAGGGGCCGGCGGGGCGCGGAGCGGCGCGGGCGAAGGGGCGGTGTCGCGGGGTAGAGACGGCGGCCGGCGGGGCGCGGCGGCCGGGAGCGGGGTCGGTGCCCGGGTCGGTGGCGGCGACCAGCCTGACCGACAGCAGCTCGGAGGTGTCGGACTGCAGCGCCTCGGAGGAGGCGAAGCTGCTCTCGCTGGAGCTGGGGCTCAGCGGCAGCGACGGCGAGTCCCCGGGCAGCGCCCCGCCGCCGCCGCCCTCGGCCGGCGAGGCCTCGCCGCTGCCCGAGGAGCCCTCGGCCGCCTCCATGGCCAGCAGCCGCCTGCAGCTCAGCACCTCGCTCGCCTTCTCCGACCTCACCGAGGAGCTGCTGGACGCCGGCACCGACGGGCTGCTCCGCGAGCTGGAGGACCTGCGCTCCGAGAACGACTATCTCAAGGTGGGCACGGCGGCATAGCGTGGCGTGGCATCCCAGGGCCCGGCTCCGTATGGCACGGCATCCCTGGGCGGTAGCGTGGAACAGCATGGCATCCCAGGGCATGGGTCAGCAAGGCTCAGCATCCTTGGCCGTAGCGTGGTTCACCATCCCTGGGCATGGCACGGCACGGCATGGCATCCGAGGGCATGGCTCAGCATGGCACAGCATCCGTGGCTGTAGCATGGGCATGTCGTGACATCCCAAGGCAAGAATCAGCATGGCTTAGCATCCCTGGGCACAGCACAGCATCCCAGGGCAAAGGTCAGCACAGTGTGGCATCCCTGGGTATGGAACACCATGGCTTAGGATCCCTGGGCATAGCACAGCATCCCAGGGCACAGCGTGGCATGGCAAGGCATCCCTCGGCATGGCATGGCATCCCAGGGCACAGTGTGGCATGGTGAGGCATCTCTGGGCATGGCATGGCTCAGCATAGCACAGCATCCCTGGGAATGGTATGGCATGGCATCTCAAAGCATGGCTCAGCATAGCACAGCATCCTTGGGAATGGCATGGCACAGCATGGCATCCCAAAGCATGGCTCCTCATGGCACAGCATCCCTGGGAATGGCATGGCACAGCATGGCACAGCATCCCTGGGCAACAGCATGTCTGAGCATCCCTAGGTAGGGCGCGGCACAGTGCAGCATCCCTGGGCATGGCTGCACACAGGGCACAGCTCAGCTCAGCCTGGCATGGCATCGCTGAGCATCGCCTGGCCTGGCTCAGCTGGGCAGCACAGCGTGGCATGGCTGGGTGCAGGGCTCAGCGTGGCTCAGCCCAGCACGGCGTCACTGGACATGACACAATATAGCTGGGCTCAGCTCAGCACAGCATGGCACAGCTGGGGATGGCCTGGCATGCTCTGGCTGGGCTTGGCTCCGCTCAAAGTGTGGCATGGCTGGCTGTAGAGCATGGCTTGCCTAAGCCTGGCATGGCCCAACTGGACATAGGGCAAAGCTCAGCTTGGCACAGCATGGCCCAGCTGGGCAGGGTGTCCAGCGTGGTGTGGCATGGCTGGGCACTGCTTGGCTCAGCACAGCATGGCACGCATTGACACAATGTGGGCCAGCTTAGCCTGGCATTTCCCAGCTTGGCATGGCATAGACAGGCTTGGCTCAGCACAGCGCGGCCAAGCCTAGCATGGCCCCAGCTTGGCATGGCTACGCTCAGCACAGCCTAGGCTGGCACAGCTTAGCAAGGCACAGCTCAGCATGGCATGACTGTGCTCAGCGCAGCTTGGCATGGCTGAGCATGGCACAGTTTGGCTCAGCCCAGAGCACATCCCAGAGCACAGCATGGCACAACCTGACCCCGTGCGGCTGGGCACAGCTCGGCCTGGCACAGGGTGGGATGCTCCCCACTGCCCTCCCTGCCTGCTGACGCTGCCAGACCCTGGGGATATTTTCCAGCCTGCTTCTTTCCACCAGTTCCTGTGCTCCCTGGGGCCTTTTTCCGGGCGTGCAGCATGGCTGCCTGGTTCACGGGCATGTGGTGAAGCCAGGGCAGAAGTGCTGTATGGGGACAGGGACACAGAGCCGTTTGCCTCCTGTTACACGTTGACCCAACACACCTTGGCACACGCTGCCTGCTGTGGGCTGGGCACAAGCACCCACCAGGTACCACATCTTGGCGGGCTGCAGGCATGTTGCACCCTCTGCTCTTCTTCAGGGTGGAGCTGTGGATGAGATGCTTGGGCAATTACCTGCTGGGGGGTTCAGGGGTAGGTACTGCGTCTCGCTGGCTGCTCTTTGGATGTCGCAGGTTGGAATTCAGGCCAGCTCTGAACCGCTGGTGCCAAAGTTTGTAAATGCGTTGGGATTATAGCTATGAGGTGGGAGCTAGGCATTGGGTGACGTGCTTGAAGATGCTCAATCAGGCCCTTTGTCCATTAGCAAAGCCCTGGTTCACAGCTGGTGTCCCAACTCCTGCCAGAATTAGCAGCAAGAGCTTAAGGGCTTTGATTTACTGAGAGCTGGAAAAATACAGATGAGGCCCCTCCAGTTCCCAAGAACGTGATGCAAACGCTGCCGTTCCTGTGGACTGCACGATTGCTTCTTCTGTTTCCATGTGATCTTCTTCCCAGCAAGCTGCCGGCATGCGGGGTGCGAGTATTTCACCTGCCACGAGGGGTGGCAACTCCAATCCCGGAGGCAGGAGCAGAGGGGAAAGCGGAGAGCTAGTGGAGGCATCCACCCAGAACTACCATGGGGATGCTGGTGGCATCCTGCCTTCTTCGCCGCAGCATCTCCTGTGTGCGCTCACACCAGCGCATGGGTCCCTCTGCTGACGTGCATCCTGTTTATAACCATGTTTCGGTGTTGTAGCTCGCACCTCCTGAAACTTGAGCGGGAGGCGGCCGGGCTGGTACCCTGGCTCCAGCTGCGCAGGAGCCGCAGCCAGATGCATGTGCCCCTTGCCCTCGAAAAGAAGGTGGAAGTTTTGCCTGGTTTCTCCAGCAAGGAGCGGGCGGAAAACTCTGCTGGGGTGCAGTAGGGTGCTGGCTTTTGCCGTCTTTGGTAAAAATTTGAGGATTTGGGGCCTTATGGCAAAAATAAAGCCCTAACCCAAGCAAATAGCATCATCCACCTTGCTGTGCAGCCCCCGTCGGTGAGCAGCATGCAGGGACCCTGCGGAGGTGGCCCCTGGCCTCAGGAGCTCCCCTCCCTGCGGGGATGGATGAATCACGCTTATCAGAGGTGACTTATTTCCTAGGACTCGCCCAAATAGCTGCAAATGACTCTTTTTTTGTTTATTCATCAGAACTGGGTAAAACCTGGTGTGTTTTTAAAGAGAAACGAGGATTTTTGGGGGTGGGAGGTTTTTAGCGATGTTTTGGCACGGGCCAGACGTGCGTGGTACTACTACGCCCGTGTGATGCACGCTGGGTTTTGGAGCTTCCCAGCAGAGCACGTAACAGCCCTCTGTAGCGGTGCCAGCTCACGTTGCATCTTTCCTCGACTGCCATAATAAAATGTACATATTTAAGCACATTTCACCCATTTCTTTTTGCAACCCAGATTTTTGCAATGCTCTACCTTCCTCCTCCTGCTCTGGGCACAGTGGGCTGGTGTCTCCTCTTGCCCCTGCTCTTGGGTGTGTGCACCTGCCGTGACCTCCCTGTAAATAGGTTATTTCAAGCGTTTCCCCAAAAAAGGGCTGTTTCTCGTGCCCAGGTTGGCAGCCCGGGGAGGGAGGAGGTGTCTCGGGTGTCCTTGCCCCATCTCGCTGTTGCCGAGCCGTGCGATGGAGAGCAGCTCCCGGCCCTGCTCAGCGGGCTGGAAAATGTGAGATGTGATACGGCAGCAGCTGCGGAGGGACAGGCAGACAAAGAGTGGGCATGGGAGAGGGTTTGGAGCGAGGGGAGGGGATGCCTGCAAACCCTCTCCTCTCTGCGGGAAGGGGCTTAGGCAAGAGCCGCATAACGCCAGGAGCGCAGTCCTGCCTGCCCCCTCCTGCTGCCTGCTCCCTGCCCTGCATCACCCTGCGTCCCTCGGGGTTTGCATGCGTTTCCCAGCTCCGTAGAGAAACACATAGGGTGGGTGGGTGCCTCGTTTTCCCCGGTGCACCCAGGGACTGGTGCACGCCACCAGCGAGGGCTCGCTGAGAGCATCCCACAGAGGCACCTGGGGCTGTGTGGGGCACCCAGAGGTTGCATTTGGGCAGCCTTGTTGGCGCTGGGTCCCAGCTCTGCTGCTGCTCAGATCCTGCCCAGCCACAGGGGCAGGGACTGTGCCCAGGGGTCCCGGTAACCACAGGCAGAGCCGGGGCACAGGGCTATGCCGTGTGTCACCCCACCAGCAGCCACCCTGGAAGGGGCTTTGCAGCCTCTTGCCTTTTCGGATGCTGCAAGACGCGTGTTGGGCTGTGGAGAGCCCCCCAGCTGTTTGCCTGTTAATTTATGGGGGCAGGTGTAAAGCTGAGAAATGTTGATTTTTCCCTCGCTGACGTGCTGTGGTCTCTGCCAAGTGGGAGCTGGTGTCCCGGCCAGGGGCAGGGTTCAGCACGCCGGCTGCTGTGCTGAGCTCCAGCGTGACATGGAAGGAAGGATGGCCGATGTTTACTGTCGGAGCTGGGCTAGAGCTGCTGTTAGTGCCACCTAAAGAAACCCTTGTGTGTGACACATGGGTGTCCCTTACCCATCCTTCAACTCGGCGTGGGCTCGGGGGGAGCTGCATTTGCTAGCAGGGGACATGCCTGGGCACCCCGGGCAATTTCCTTTAGAAATCCCTTCTGATTTTATTTTTTTCCCTAGTAAATTCTAGCATAATTCCCTCTTCTGTCTGGTGGGGGCTCAGAGTTAATTGAAAGCTGCTGCTTTTGTCCTGTAATCTCAGAGGAAGCAGTGCTTGTTGCTCCTGGATGTTAATCCCCATCTTTGCACGGGGGATCGCAGGCTCTCCCACCGGCGCAGCCGCTGCCAGCGCGGCCCCGAGCTCCGCACAAAGGCATCAATGCAAAACACACAGGCAGCTTCCACCCTTTCTCCTCCTTTGCATCTTGCCCTGAGGTTTGGGGGTGCGGGTGGGGGGCTGCGAAGGCAGGCAGGGCTGTGCTCCCCGGAGGGCTGCCTGTCCCCCACGGGCAGGCGGCTGCTGCTTGGCTGTGCCCCAGAGCCTGGGGCTGCCAAAGCTGCGGGCGCATGTGCTGTCAGCAGCACGACAGCCAGCCATGTCGTTATTTGCATGATCCTGTTTTGTATCCGTTGCTGCTTTCTGCTTCTAAAAGATAGCGGATCCTGCTGAGGAGCTGCGAGCGTTGCACGGCGCGAGTCCCCGGCTCTGCTTTGCTGCATTCTTGCAGGCGCCTAAGCCAGCGTGTAACTCCCCTTGGGCAGGAGATCCAAGGGTTTAACTCTTCTGCTGCAACCCGTGATGGGTCTGATCTGCATTTTGAGGTGTTCTCTGCCATCTCCACTGGTCTCCCTCCTGCCATGCCACCGTTCCGGGCCATCGCCCTAACGCTCAGCACCTTGTAGGTCTTGTCCTCCCTGGACGAGCTGATGTCCTGCAAGTGGGCGTGCGGACACGGCTGTAGCTGTTACCTTCTACTCTGAAAATGCGTGGGCTTTTTTCTGAACTGGAACCCGGCAGTTTGTATCCCACCTTGCTGCTTCTTAGTTTCCTTAATAATCTCCCCAGGGAGAGGAGACTGTTTCTCCGAGGTTTGCTCAGAGAAGGTTGAAGGTGTGTGTTGTCTCTTGGGTTCCCCCACCGAGTGTAACCTGGCTCCTGCAAACACAAGTGGGGTGTTTGCTTCTGCACGCCATCGTCCCTTGGGCATTGAAACAAGTCTCCCTGGACTGCAGATCCCTGGCGTCTTTTCCAAGACAACTGACTTCTGACCTAAAAAAACCATGTAACCTTTGCTGCTGCAGAGATGGGGCGAGCATGGGTGCAGTGGTGGATAATCCTGGAGGATGGAGGGGATGAGCAGCCCACGGGTGCTGGGAGGCTGTGGCTCCACGTAGGGGTGAGCACCTTTTTGTTTATGGGACGAGTGGCCGAGCCTGGCAGCCCCCGCAGGCAGTTGTGTTGGAAAGAAGTTATTTATCTCGTCCTCAGTGTTGCCCACCTCGTCTCCGTTTCACACTTTATGTAGCGTCGCTTATGGTGCTTCATGCTCGCAACGCCACCCCTGAATTTGGGATGTTCTAGGGGGTTCCTCCCTGCTCCTGGCTCTGCTCTCACCTTGATCCAAATGGATTTTTTGTTTTGATTTTGCTAAGTTGGGCATCAACTCCAGAAAATGTGCAGATCCAAAGGCTGAGGCTCGGTGGCTGTCGTGGACCCCTGAAGCCGTTGGGGGACCCCGTGCACTGCCTCCAGGAGCCGCGGGGCTCTTCTGCCTGCCGCAGCCCGGCCGTGGAGGCGATCAGCTTTGCCATCCTAAGCTCTCTTCCAGTTTGCTGGCACTTTTCTGCTCTCCGATCCTAATCCAGTTATTATGGCTTAGTGGCAGGGTTTGCCTCCGAGAGGCATGCTCGGGGCGGGCTGGGCTGCGGCGTTACAGGGTGCAGGCGAATTCCTGCTGCTGGAGCAGAGGGAGGTACCGCTTTCCCGGCCTCCCCAGTGCCAGCCCTGCTGCAAACCCCCCTCAACCCTGCTCCCCATGGGAGCACCCTGCGAAGGAGCAGCTCAGGGCTGTGCCGCCGGGCTTTGCCCAGGCAGCGGCTCACGCCGGACACGGCTCCCCCCTAAAGTAACGGTTGCTACAACCCGAGGTGTAAACAAGCAGGAGCTCTTAGCACGGCGAGCCCAGGCTTCCTTCCAGCAAATGTAAGGTTTGGTTGGGTTTTTTCCAAGGTCCCTGCTCCCTGCCCTGCCCGGCTCCTGCCTGGGGAAGCCTCATGGCAAACAGGAGCCAGTACGGTCAGCGCTGGAGCAGGATGCAGGCAGCCCTGCGTGCCTCTGCAATCATATTCAAGCCACGATTCGCCTGACTTTGGTGATGAAAGGTTGTTGTTTTCCACCACCCCGTTGCAGAGCGCCTGCTCACCTGCCATGCATAATGCGTTTTTTCCCATGAAAGCTCCCAAGGAACAGATCCCATAAACCAGTTCCCCAGGCTGCTTTGGCTTACGGGGGTTTTGCTGGTGTCCCCGGGGCGGTGGCACTGCTGTGTGGGGTGGGCACTGCTGGCGGTGGGTTTCTATGGGTGTCGTTGCCCTGGGGTGCGTCGCAGCCATCGCAGGGCTGTCTGTCAGCATGTGCTGTTCATCCCTGGGGGGTTTAACGCCTGATGCCCCTTCACAGGATGGTCTCCGGCTGTCCCAGGAGCAGCCCGGCTGGGCGTCCCTGGGACACCCTGCTGCCCGTCTCAGTGCCTCGGGGCTGTTTCTGCCCTGCTCTTGTTCTCGAGACCCTCCGGCAAGAAGCAGAGTGGCAGAGGGTGGCAGGATGCTGGTGGTCACAGTGCCACCGGGCTCTGGCAGCCTGGGCCAGGAGATAATCCAGGATTGTCTAATTGACGTTCCTTATTTATCACACAGTGTTTAAAGCCAACAGTGAGCGACTGTGACTTGTCCCCACAGCTGCCGCCCCCCCTCCCTGGGCTCGGCTTCGCCTTTCGGGGGAATTCTTGCAGCTGGGGCTTTGTCCAGGCTGGGCGAGCGCAGCAGCGAGCATGCCAGCGCCTGGCAGAGCCGGCACAATGCTGCTGTCTCGGGCTGTAGGACACTGTCACAGGCGGTGTCGGGACCAGCAAGGTCCTGTCCCCCTCTGCCTGGGTTGAACTGGGGCTGTGCGTCCCCACTGCCTGTGCTGGATCCTCATCTTGTCCCTTTCCAGGCCGTGCCGTGGTGCAAGGCGGCAGCGTGAGCCCCTCACCTTTCAAGTGGCAGTTGCGTTTGGCAGTGATGGGAGGTGTTTAGTGGCAGGGGTTTTTTTGGCAGGAAAGCAGATGCTTGATCCCTTCCCAGGTGTGGGCTGGGTCCATCGTGTCTTGTGGAGGAGGAGAACAACTGGTGTGACGGCTGGAGTGTTTGCTTGGAGGATTTGGGTTGAGACCATGTTCACAGGGACGTGAAAAGAGCTTTGGGCAGCCCATGTGGGTCCCCAGGGACTGGAGGGGACAGTCCTTGAGCATCCCCGGTGGCCATAGCCCTGCACTGGATGGGGAGGTGGCACTGGGGCTGCGGCTGTTGCAGGGGGTCCTGCAGAGGTCATGTGCTGCAGACCCAGAGGAGGCACTAGTGCCAGCGGGACGTCACCCCTGGCCCTGCTGCGACAGCAACACTGCAGCCCCGTGACAGAGGCTCTGCTGGGCTGGGAGAGGTTCGTCATGGTGAGAGCTGATGAGACTGGGAAGAGGTGGAAGAGCAACCCAGCCCAGCAATTGCTACTCGGTGGCAAAACGAGGGGCAACCTCTGGTCCCTGGCACTGGCGGCATCTTGCTCGTGTCCCCGCATTGCCTCCCCTGTCCTCGCCTGCCGTCTCCTCCTTCCCTCGCCTGCCTCCCTGACACATCTTTTCCAAAGACGACCTACATTTTTCTTGCCGCGGCTGCTGCCTGTGCTGCTCCTGCCACTCCTCTCCCTCCCCCACCTTCCTCTTTCTTTTACCGCAAATATTTATAGGTGCCCGTGTCAGCTGTCCCCCCTGGGTGGCCGGCTTGCCAGTGGGTGATGGTGCCTAGCTGGCTCTAAGCCCTTTTCTTGCAAAGATGGGGCTTGACCCAAGGGGTTGAAGGTCTGTGAAAACAGCTTGTGGGATGGAGGAGGGCAGAGGAGCCATGGTAGGGAGGTGTCCCAGGGGGAAAAGAGGAGAGACCAAGGTGTGGGGTCCATCCTCTCTAATGTGCATCTCCTCCCAGGATGAGATCGAGGAGCTGCGTGCTGAGATGCTGGAGATGAGGGATGTCTACATGGAGGAGGATGTCTACCAGCTGCAGGAGCTCCGGCAGCAGCTGGACCAGGCCAGCAAGACATGCCGCATCCTGCAGTACCGGCTGCGCAAGGCCGAGCGCCGCAGCCTGCGTGTGGCACAGACGGGCCAGGTGGACGGCGAGCTCATCCACAGCCTTGAGCAGGACGTCAAGGTGAGGCTGGGAGGGCAATGTCCCCATCCAGGCAGTCCCCAGGTCCCCCAAAGTGGTTTTATGGTGAGATGTGGACATGGTGGCTGGTGAGGCAGGAGGCGGTGGCAGGGGATGCTGAGATGCAGGGAGCTCCACAGGGTTGTGCTGTTTATGGGGTGCAGCCCATGATTTTCTGCTGGCGATGGTGATACGAGAAGTGGGGAGCAGGACTTTTGGATCATGGATGGTCTCTTCATGGGGGCATTTTGTGGAGTCTGGAGGGTGGAGAGGGCCAGCGTTGCCCAAGGATGGGGGTCTTGCAGTGCCACAGGTGAGATTCATCCTGTGCAGGCTGGAGCCCAGCCTGGCCATGTGCCCTGGGGTCGAGCTCCTGTGTGCTGCACTGATGGGGACAGGACAGGGCCACCACCGTGGGCTGGAACAGCACGAGTGCGCAGGGAGGGAGCAGGGGGACCGGAACCCTGGAGACCTGGGAGCTGCTCCTCTTGGCTGTCAGGGAAACCTTGCAGAGCCCTGGGCATTGTGGCAGGCAGGCTGGGGCAGGGACAAGGGGATTTCTGTGGGGTGACATTGCCTCACCCTCAGCAGCTGCTGGCCCTCGAGGAGCCGCCGGTGCCGGTGAGTGTTTGCTGAGGGCTCTTGCCTACACGACTGCTGCCAGGAGGGAGGTGCGGTGGCAGCCGGAGACGGCTCACAGGGGATGGGCGACAGCTCAAGGAGTAACTTAGTTTTTTGAGCAGAAAACAGTCTGTCCCAGAGCCAAGACGTGCCACAAGTGTGGGGCTGTGAACCTGCCTTGGGCTGCCCATCCCTGCTGGGGGACAAATCCCCTCCTCAACCGACCCAGCAGCCCCCAGCTTGGGGTGCTGCTGCCAAAAATGCCCCCCTCCAGCTTCTTCCTTTCTGGGAAAGAAAGCACAGCCCATCCTCGGGGGGAGCAGGAGCCCGACCCCACAGCCTGAGCCCTGCAGCGGGGCTTGCTGCTGCCTGCCCAGTGCTGGTACCCCAGGCTGGGCAGGGGGCAAGGGGGATTGCGGACAATTTTTCCTTTCTTGCAGATGCAGGAGCAAACACTTCATGCTGTTAAGCTCCCTTTATGCCGCGGGCTGCTCCCTTGCAGTGATCTGGAGAGGGGAGCTCTGGGGCCGTGCCTGGGATGGATGGGGGCACCCTTCACCCCGGGGGGCAGCTGCTGGTTTTTTCCGTAACGTGATGCAGCAGCTTGCCTTTCTCCCAACCATCACAGCTGCTGCCCGCAGCGAGATGCTGCCTGCTCTGGTGCTGCCTGCCAGCTTTTCCAGCCTTGTGGGGGCTTTTCCAGCCTCGCAGTGTGGGAAAAAAGTACGAAAAGGCAATGAGAATCCTGCAGCATCGTGTTAGGGCTGGAGAAGGCAGGGTTTGGTTGGGGGATGGGGACGTGGGGCAGCCTTGGAGCTGGTGGAGGGAGAACAGCGGTCACAGCACTCGATCGAGGGGACACACACAGGGGCCAGGGTGTCACCCAACACAGTGTCTGCTCCAAAGTGTCTCAGTAACAGCCTGATGATCTCTGCATGAGGATCGTAGGTGCCCAGGCACTGCAGTCCCAGCCCCCTGCACACTGCACCCAGCTTGATGACAGCCCTGTTGTGTCCCCAGGTGGCCAAGGACGTCTCCGTGCGGCTCCACAATGAGCTGGAGGTCGTGGAGAAGAAGAGGATCAGGCTGGAGGAGGAGAACGAGGACCTACGCCAGCGGCTCATCGAGACAGAGCTGGCCAAGCAGGTGGTGCAGAACGAGATGGACAAGCTCCGAGAGGTGAGGGGGACATGGGAGGGGGGACTAGGAGGCATCCCCAAGGCTCTGCCCATAGCAGGTGTCCTAGCCTTGCACCGCGGGATCCCCCATCCCTGCTCACATCGTTGTAACCCAAACCATGCTGCAGATGCTTGTGAAACCCAAGCTGTGCTTGCCCTCGGTGAGGCATGCTTCATCCCACCCTATGGGCGCTGGGTGGCTCTACCCCATCCCAGGGGGGCTATAGGACTTTCCCCCTGCACTAGAGCCACTTTATCGGTCTTTGGCCACTTGCTCAGCCCTGGGCCGTGCCCGGCTCCCACCAGCCAAAGCTCTGCACAATGTGTGGAGTCCGCCGTGTGCCTGGCGCAGTGCCCAGTGCTGGCCATATCCTGACCACATGCTGCTGGTTCAAACTGTGCTGAGCCACGGGGCTGCATGGCAGCAATGTCCCAGCGGTGTCCCAGCAGTGTCCCAGTGGTGCTGCAGAGCTGGGGGGGGTACATGATCCCATCTGTGTCCTGGGAAGCCATGTGCCACGCAGGTACCCGTATGCAGGGGTCCAGGGCGCTCTGTGCCATGCTGGGTTTGGGACCAGCTCCCAGTCAGGAGTGGTGTCATCCTTGGTGACGGGAAAGGCATCTTAGTGACAGCATGGGCTTGAGATCCATCACAGCACTTGTAACCCACTTCCCTACTGCCCGGGATGCCTTTCGTCCCCAGGGAGGCTTGGGAAGCATCACTGGCTGAGACATCAGGGCAGCACGTGGGAGGAGATGTGCCGTAGCAGAGCTCTGGCCCTGATCCCATCAAGGACAGGGACATGACACAGGGAAGGCTCTCTCTGCCCCCAGCCGTGCTCCCCTGCATGGCAGGGCAGGGAGCCAGCACATGGCTTGGGATCTCTGGGGCCAGCTCTGGTTAATGCCGGGGCCAGCTCCTGGTGAGCTGCAGGACCTGGCCACGGTCGCACCCATCCCCTCTGCAGCCACCTTCTCGCGGGGTGGCACGGAGCAGCGTCACCCTGGACGGGGTGTCTTGTCCCTCCACTGCACAGCCTCCGCTAACAGGCGTGAAATGGGTTTCCCGGCAGCCGGCGAGCGCGGGCTGAATAACAAATGGCAGCAGCGGGAGCTGGGCTGCAGGACTCTCGTGCTTGAAAAATAGGCAGAGAAAATGGTTGCGTGGTCAGTGTGCAGGGAGACCTGGGCACCAGCTGCTGCCTTGCCCTGGCAAAAGAGCGTGGGACAGGATACGGTCCCTCTCGGCAGCTGCGTGAGCCCAAGGGGGATGCTGCCGGCTGGCATGAGACCTGGCACAGCTCAGAGCAGCTCCCCCGAACTCCGGATGGCCTGTCCCCAAGCTAGCAAGGGCATTGGGGTTACTCACTGATTGCAGAGCGCTAATTAGACAAACCAGTGAGTTAACAGCCCCTCCTCCACCTCCTCCCTGCTGCTGGAGGGCGCGTAGCGTGGCAGAGCTTGTTAGCAGCCAAGCCGACGAGGTGGAGCGGAGGCTGCGCAGGGCTGGGCTCACCCCTCAGGGCTGATTATTTCTCCCTTCCAAGAGGTTTCTCCCATAATTGGATAATTGTCAGGATGGGCAGATCATCCCCAAAGGCGCGTGCATTTGCCCGCCCCCCCCCGGCTGTACACCTCCATGGCATCTCCTGGGGGGGCAGCAGAAAACTGGGACCACACCAGGTACCCTGTGCCAAGCCTGCCGCATCGAGCTCAGCTGTGATGGGACTTAGGCACAGCCGCTCCAAGGGATGCACCCAAGGTGGAGCGATGACAGCCCACGTCTGACCTGAGGTGCTGCGCTTGGGGCTGCTCGGGGCCAGGCGATGCCCTTTGCCGGTCCCGGTCCCCAGCATGGGTCGGGGCAGGGGATGCCGACGTGGCACAGCCAGCCCCCAGGAGAGGCTCTGCAGCAGCAGCAGCAGCTCCGGCGATGGTCGTGGCCTTAATAGGAAAGCCTGGAGCCCGGCACCTTGGCACAGGCAGCAGCTTACATTTCACAGCTGCTTTCTTTGGCTGCTGGGCCTCAGCGCCAGCTTGCAAATAGCTCTAGGGTGGCCGCATGGATCGGCCAGCACACATGGGGGGCTGTGTGGATGTTCTTGAGGGTTTTACCCCAGCTCCTCTCTCCAGATAGCAGGCCTTGCTCTGCGTACCCACTTTTGCCCCCTCTTCCAGTCTCCCTTATTGCTCTGTCTGGCTTCCCCATCTCCCAGCTGTCCTCACTAGCCTGGAGGTTGTCCCTTGTGTCCCCAGAGACCCCAAGGGCAGAGTCAGCATCATCCTGCTTGAGGAGTCCTCCCCATAGCTGAGCGACCAGGACATGTCCTTTGGGGAAGAGGCGATGGGGAACATCATGGTCTGCTGCTCCCACACTGGGATTCCCCGAGAACCGTCCCTTTGCCTGGGGGTTGGATTCCCTGCTCCGTCCAGCCCTGACAGGACCTGACTCAGCCTCTCCACGGCTCATTTCCTGCTCACTCCTGCTCTCTCACTGCTCGCTTGCCTGCAGGGGGAATTTCTGGCCAAACCTCATGCTATGATGCTTGTCAGTCCAGCTCTCCCAAAGCAAAGGGTCTCAGCCCACTGGGGCTCTGGTGTTTTCCTGGGGTTCACAAGCAGCTGGAGAAGTTAACATCGATGTCCCTCCACTCTTGGGTCTGTCTATCCATGCCAGGGTGCCATGCCATCGCTGCGGGTGACAGTTCTCTCTTCTCTCTGCAGAATTCTCTGAAGAAACGGGGGTCTCGCTCTATTGGGAAGACTGAGAAGAAACCATCAGTGCAGGTATCAGCACCAGCATGTCTGGGGCACACTATGGTGGCCCACTGCACCCCATGTCGTGGTGCCAGCCAGAGACTACGCCTGGCCCAGAAGTGTATGTGGGCATGGCAGCGCCATCCCCTCTCTTGCAGGGCTTTTCTGCCTTTCAGACCCTGCATAAGGGAGGGATTGATGTGCTGGGCCGTCCTCATTGTCCTCAACCACTCCCTTGTCTTATTTATCAATGGAGCATCAGTGGCCAGGCGGTGGCTTTAACCCTTTCCACATGTCAGGACTGCAGTAAGGAGCTGAAGGACTTCGGCTTTTACATTGCAAAGCTCCTTCTGCTCTTGGGTTGTGGCTGTCGCAGCCTGGGTCCCTCCTGCCTGTGCCAGCAGCCGTGCTCGAGGGTGGCCCTGGAGCCCCACAGGGTTTGGGGGAGCTGAGGGTCCCCATGGGGAACGGCTGGAGGCCGAGCTGTCCCTGCCCTGCACCAGGCTGCTGGGGCAGTGCAGGGGAGCGGGGATTTGCCGGCGGCAGCAGGATTTCAGCTGTCACTTGCTGTTGGGCTGAGCTGCTGTGACTCGCTAATGCTGTTACTGGGGCTCCGAGGGGCAGAGCTGCTGTTGCAGGAATAGAAATGCGAATGTTTTAATACTGGAAAAATCCTCTTTCAAAGGTAAAAGACCTGAAAGGTTTATTTTGGGGAGTAGATCTGCTCCCCCAAAGCCAGGGCAAGGAGGGAGACCCTGTAAAACCACTCCTGCCACGCACTGCTGACAGCATCTCATGGCGGGGACGCTGAGCACCCTGAGGGTGTCTGGGTGACCTGTGTCATTGCTGGCACAGCTCACTGTGCCGCCATGGGATGGGGATCCCCAGGCCCTCCAAGACTTTCCCCTTCCGTCTTTTATTTATCATCTCCCTTTAGCTCCATCCTTGAGAGCCCTTTCAGGCCAGCCGATGGTGCCAGAGTCCTGCCCCCCGTTCCCCCAAAGAGCAGACTGTGGCTTTGCACCTACACCCGGCTGTGCCCCAAGCAGAGGGGGCTGTCTGGGAGCCCCTCCATCACCCTCCTTCCCGAGGCTGAAACGCCGCCCCTCCTCTGCCTCCTCCCGGGGCAGGAAACAAACCCCAGCCCTGGGCTGCAGTAAAACCCCCCTCTGCTTCCCACGCCCCCGCGGAACCGAGACCCCTTAGCCTGGGGACACGGGGCTGGATGCGGTCCCAGCTGTGCAGTGGGACCGATGCTCCAGGAAGGAGCTGGTGCTGGAAAGCAAACCCCGAGCTTCTTTGGGTACAAACGCCCCTGGACATGGCCCCCCTGCCACTCCCTCTCCAGTGCAGCCGTGGCCCGGTGGCCCCACGGGCACAGATGTTTGTGACTCATCAGTGGCTTCCTGGGCCCCTTTCCTGCCCGGCCACGCTGGGCAAGCATCAGCGCTCACCGAAAATGGAGCTGGGGGGGACAGACTCAACACTGAGGTCTGCCCCAGACCCCAGGAGCACTCGAGGTGCTCTTGGGGACATGTGTGCCCCTCCAGCGATGCCAAGGGGCAGAGGGACACACCAGGCTGCTGCTTTTTTTATTTTTTTTTCCCTGGAAAAACAGGAACTGAGGTCATGTCTGCCCTGGCAGGGAGAGCTGCCCGCTCTGGCCCTCCCCTAATCTCCGCAGCTAATTAGGGGGGAGCAGAGTTTTAATGCGCCTTAGCGAGGCTGCGTCTCTGTGCGTGAGTGCGGAAGAGAAGCAGGGTGGTTCCTGTGGTTGCGGCGGGGCATTTGGGGAATGAACCGGCACCCAAAACTCATGGAACCTCCCCCCCCGCATCATTCCCGGGCTTGATATAAGCAGCTTGGGAAGTCTGCAGGGTAAACGGCTGCTGCAGGGTTTGGGGGGTGTGAGCATGGGCATGGCTGGGGGGTCAGGAGCACCCAAAGAGGGGGACAGCTTGTTTCTCCCAGCCAAGGAAACAAGAAAGGGGATGAGTTCAGGCAGGCAGAGGGCTGCCCGGGCCAGCAGCCCCCCAGCCAAAGGGCTCAAGTCACCTCCAGCACCCACCCAGGGCTCCAGCGGGTGCCATGGGGTGAGGGTTGCAGCCCGGCAGGTCCCCTCCTGGCAGGCACCACGCCAGAGCTTGGAGAACTCAAGTGACCCCACGGCACGGGAAGCCATGAGCTGGACGTCAGGAAATCCTGGTCCTGCATCCAAAAAGCTTTCCAAAGCAGAGAAACAGTCTGCCTGGGCAAATAGCCGAGATCCTAACTGCTAAATTTAAAAAAAAACACGTAGAGAAATGGTCCCAAGAAGCAAAGGGGCTTGGGAAGGGACCATACACGGGGGGTTGCCTGGGTTTTCTGTCCCCTTGCTAGGTGGTGGCAGCAAGGACGAGTGCTGGGCAAGGGCTGGGACTTTGGGAGGTTTCCAGCCAAAACCGCTGCTTCTCTGCCCCGTGGTGGAGCATTTGGGGCTGAGCGGGAGGAGCAGAGCCCTGGTGGGAGGTTGCAGCTGCAGCAGCGCCAGTTGCTTCAGGGCTTGCCAGCTTTCGGGAGGAAACCTTGTTGGTGGCTTTTATGTTGCTCTGCGGAGTCTGACAGCTTCCCCTCCCCCTCCTCCCTGGGGTGGACAGGGCTGTGGCAGGGCTGGGCTCGGTCCCCATGTCCCCAGCAGTGGCTTGATGTCCTTCCTGGGGCTGGAGCCATGGGTCTCCTCATCCAGGCGTCCTGCCCTGTGTCCAGGCTCTCCCTGAAAGCCTCCAGGATGGATCTCAAAGTTTTTTCCCCTTCACGAGTCAGGGCTGCAGCTTCCCTGGGATCACCGGGGTGGGAGGGCGACATGTCCAAAGGGCTTGCTCAGAGCTACCGTGCCGCCTGGGAGCGATCTGCTGACGCCTGCGCCCTCTCTGTCCCCAGGAGGACAGTGCAGACCTGAAGTGCCAGCTGCATTTCGCCAAGGAGGAGTCGGCCCTCATGTGCAAGAAGCTGACTAAGCTGGCCAAGGAGAACGATGGCATGAAGGAGGAGCTGCTGAAGTACAGGTCCCTGTACGGGGACCTTGACAGCTCCCTCTCTGTGGAGGAGCTGGCCGACTCTCCCCATTCCCGGGAGGCCGAGTTGAAGGTCCACCTCAAGCTGGTGGAGGAGGAAGCCAACATCCTCAGCCGGAGGATAGTGGAGCTGGAGGTGGAAAACCGTGGACTGCGGGCAGAGATGGACGACATGAAGGGCCAGGGGGACAGAGAGCTGCCAGGACAGGACACACGGTTCCTAGCGGGCGTCTCGGGCTGTGGGGATGCAGGGGACACGGTGGCAGAGCTGCGCCGGCACCTGCAGTTCGTGGAGGAGGAGGCCGACCTACTGAGGCGCTCGCTGCTGGAGCTGGAGGACCAGAACAAGCTTCTTCTGAACGAGCTGACCAAGTACAAGTCGGACCATGAGCTGGACGTAACGCTGTCAGAGGACAGCTGCTCAGTGATCAGTGAGCCCTCGCAGGAGGAGCTGGCCACAGCCAAGGTGCAGATCAGCGAGCTGAGCGGCAAGGTGAAGAAGCTGCAGTATGAGAACCGCGTGCTGCTCTCCAACCTCCAGCGCTGCGACCTGGCCTCCTGCCAGACCACTCGGCCCATGCTGGAGACTGACGCTGAGGCTGGCGACTCAGCACAGTGCATCCCCACTGCCGGTTGGAGAGACGGCGGCAGCGAAGCCGATGGGCAGGACAGGGTGCCCGGTGGTGGGAAGGTGCCCGATGGTCCCGCCAGGCTGCTCAAGGCCAAGGACCTGGAGACCTTACTGGGCATCCGGGACCAGGCAGCGCTCGTCAGCAAAGCGATCGACATCTTGATTTCAGATGCCAATGGCTTCACCTCCGGGCTGAAGGCTTGCTTGGACAACGAGTGCACGGGGGTGCTGCTGGGCGAGGCGGTGGGTAGCGGCAGCGAGAGCCCCAGCGATGCCAAGCTGATGAACGTGCTCCTCATGCGGCTAGGCGTGCTGCAGCAGGACCTGGGCTGCTTCACGAGGAAGGTGGACCACCTCACTGGCAGCCTCAAGGAGCACACGGACTCTTTCCCCTTCTCTGGCCCTGGCAGCCACGACGCCACCAAAGAGGGGCTGCAGAAGGAGCACGCCTCTGACTTCCAGGTATGGGCTTCTTCCCACATCCCCCGCAGCAGCCGCCGCTTTATTTGCCGCCCCGTTTCCTCCCCGCTTTAACAGAGCAAATCCCGATCCCCAATGTAACCTCCCTCCTGCCTCTCCAGAGCAAAACCCAAACTAACACCTCGCTGCATGCCAGTGGCACCGGGGACAAGGTAGGACTCTGCTCCAACAGAGTGTGCCCAGGGCAGGAGGCAGTGGCATCCTGGCGCATCCCGGCATGGGCTGGTCATGCCGAGGCTGCCCTGCCCGCGGCCGGAGGGCTCTCAGGTGTGATCCCACCTTAGCAGGGGCTGACATTTCGGCTGCTCTCCCCCGGCTCAGCCCAACATCCCTGGCTCAGAAGCTCTTTGCTTACTGGGGATGAGCTGGGTGGGAGGAGAGCAGCCTGCAGCCTCCCGAAAGCAGCCCAAATTGCAGGGACCCCCAGCTACGAGAAGCCTCAGCCCCCAGTGGTACCCAGGCAAGGTAATTTGGAGCGTAAAGGCTCCAGGGCAAACCTGCATCCGATGGGGAGCACCTTCGGAGCGGAGAGCAGCTCATGCCCTGCCGTCCCCTCCTCTCCAGGGGGCCCAGCTCATGCCAAGGGCCAGGGATGTCAATGGTGGCTTGTGCCTGCGGCCCAAGCCCCTTTCTGGAGCACACTCACTTGTTCAGAGTCCTATTTTTCTGCATGTGGTTCCACCAGCCCCAGGTCCCAGTCTCCCCCAGTCACTGCATGGCACCGTAACTGGTGTTTGCACATTTTTTCCCTCTTTCTCTCTTTTTTCCCCTTTCCCCAAACAATCCAGGCCACGTGTCTCCTCATCCTGTGTTTCCTTTTGGTTTCTGCATTGTCTCCTGCCATGGTGATGAAACTCCTTCTCCTCCTCATCCTTTTTGTTGTCTTGTAGTTCTTTACTGTTTCGGAGACCCATTGTTTTGTTTTCTGGCTTTTTTTTCTTCCCGCTGTTTTGGTTTGTTCTCATTAACTTGCCCACGCATGCAGCAGCCTGATTTTAGGGACGCCGACCCTTACCGCATCCCCCACACCAAGGACACGGACCCCACACATCCCCGGAGCTACAAAACCTGCCGGCCTGAGGAGAACGACTCCTACACCACCGAGGTAAGGCATGGGCAGGGAGCTGTGTCCCCTCGGCCAGTGGGGTTGGGGTCAGGGCTGTGGGGGCAGGGGGAGAAGGGAAGCTGCAGAGCCCCATTGGGGAGGGACATGGGGAGCTGCGGCCAGGCGCGGCCCACCATCCCCATCCCCTCCCCGGGCTGTTGCAGATGAAGGAGCTGCAGCTGGTGCTGTCGGAGGCCAACGAGAGCCTGCGGGGATTGCAGGAGCAGCTCTCGCAGGAGAGGCAGCTGAGGAAGGACGAGGTGGACAACTTCTCGCAGAAGATCTGCCAGGTAAGCAGGCAGCAGCCCTGATCCCTGGGAGACAGGTGTCCCCATGCCCATGGCTGTGTCACCTCCAGCCCAGGGCTGACAACATGCCTGGAGACCCGGGTGTCACCCAGGACCAGACACAGCATGTCCCATCTTCAAAGGGCAGAGGGGCTGAGCACAGTCCTCCTTGGACGTGGGTGTGCAGCCATGCAGGTCTTCCACCCATGGCAATGCCTTGATGGCCCCACTGTCCCCAGCATGCTGCCAGGGTGTGGCAGCTCCCCAGGGGTGTTAAATACGGAGCTGGCACCAGGCTCAGTCCAGACCCTGGGGTGAAGGCATCCCATCGCTGCTGCCAGCCCCCATCTCAGAGCCCACGTGTCTCTCCACAGCTGAAGGAGGACCACCAGAAAGCTCTGCTGCGGCGGGAGTTTGAGTTGCAGAGCCTGAACCTGCAGAGGCGGCTGGAACAGAAGTTCTGGAGTCAGGAGAAGAACCTGCTGGTGCAGGAGTCGCAGCAGTTCAGGCAGAGCTTCCTCCTGCTCTTCATGAAACTCAAGTGGTTCCTCAAGCGCTGGCGCCAGGGCAAGATGGTGCACAGCGAGGGCGAGGACTTTTTGGAGGTACTGTGGGCTGAGGGGCTCCCACCTCAGCTGCTGTGGAGGGGGTACTATACTGTTGGGCATCCCCGGGATTGTCCTTCATGCCTAGGTGTCCTACCCAGGGCTGCTTGGGTGTCTCCCACCCCTAGCTGTGGACTGTGGGTCCCCTCATCACCCCAGCCATGGTGTCTCCCGCAGGTAAACAGCCTGAAGGAGCTGTACCTGCTGCTGGAGGAGGAGGAGCTCGCCCCACAGCAGCAGGCGGACAACAAGACGTGCACCGGGGACGCCTGGACACCCAACACGGTGAGCGGGGTCCCCACAAGCCCAGGGGGCGGGTGGGATCAACCCTCGCTGCGGTTGTGTGGCACGGGGTGGATGCTTCTCCCAAGGTGTGTGGCTGGGAGGGGATGCTCCCTGCTGGCATGTCACCCCCAGAGGTGGTCCCCTGCCCTGGTGGCACCCCCTGTCCCTCACCCCGGGGGTGGACAGCCTGCAGGGCTGGGATGCAGAGAGGGCAGCTCCCTGGGGGTCCCACTGCCTTTGGTCCCCTCCGGCGTGGGGCCCCAGCTCCCTCCGCTCACCCCCGATCCCCTGGCAGCCCAACGAGTGCATCAAGACGCTGGCAGACATGAAGGTGACCCTGAAGGAGCTGTGCACGGAGCTGCGGGAGGAGCGGCGTGGTGCCAGCGAGCTGCAGCAGCAGTTCACCAAGGCCAAGGCTGCCTGGGAGATGGAGCGTGCCGAGCTCAAGTGCCACATTGCCCAGGTGGGAGCCCTGGGCACCCCGCAGGCTGGTGGAGCTCCCCCTTGCCTGGTGGGGACATGGGGCTGGGGGGCTGCCTGCGCTGTGTGCCGAGCGCTGGCTGTTGGGCAGGGCTGGGAGGCAGGGTGGCACTGTGGGAATCTCAATTAGCAGCCGCTCCAGCAGGCGAGTTTCTATAGCAACGGGGCTGGCACAAAAATGTGACTGTGGAGCAGCAGAGGATGCTCTTTATTCCTCTGCTGGGTTTGTCTGGGTGGGCAGGATGGTACCAGGGCTCAGCATCCCTCCCCAGGACAGGCATCTGGGAGCAGCGTCAGAGCCTTCCTCTCCTCCCTGGTGTCCCAGCATGGGTGGGGGCTCAGCACCCCTGTGGCTGCTGCAAGAAGGATGTATGGCTGCGGCAAGGGCAGGAGGTGGAGGGAGGGGAGCCTCAGCGCTGAGGGGAGCTCCTGCCCACAGAACCAGTCCCATCCTGCCCTCACAACGATAAGGGTTTTCTGCTCCCTCGCACTGTGCTGGCAGCAGCCCATGGCCGTACATTAGCTCCAGTCCCTGGAGTGGGTGCTAGCTCCTCCCAGGCAGGATTTCTCCGGTCAGAGCTCAGCGGTGATTCCCGATTCCCCTCTCTCCCCACCAAAAGAGAGCAGAGCTGCCGCAGTGGCAGCACCCCAGTTTCAGGTGCCTTCCTGACGGCCAGCAGCAGCAGCATCCTCAGGGGCTCCTCTGCCAGCCTCGCAGGAGATGCTTCCTCTCGCCTGGAGCCAGGTCCAGCAGGCAGGATTGCAGGCAGAGCACAGCCTAGCAGGCGGGACATTCAGCCCACGTCCCACTGGGTGACCGTCTGCCGGGCCGTCTGGCGTGACATGGCTGCAAGCCAGTGCCAGCTGCAGCTTGACTATGCCTGCAGGCAAGCCATGCTGTGCGACACGGCCTTGGGGACATGCTCATTGCCCAACCTGGGCAGTACAGGACCTGCACTGGGAACCGGGATGCCCACAGCCTTGCCCCTTTGCTGTGGATGTCCAGCACCATGCTGGAGCCCCCCACAGCCACCAATGTGTCCCCGCAGCTGGAGTCAAAGGCAGGCAAAGGGATCACAGAGCGCGCGCTGCCGGACTGGAAGGTGGCATTGAAGAGGGAGCGTGAGGAGCACCAGCATCTCCTGGCCGAGTCCTACAGTGCCGTCATGGACCTCACCAAGCAGCTACAGATCAGTGAGAAGAACTGGAACCAGGAGAAGGTGGAGCTGCTGGCCCGCTTCAAGGAGGAGCAGCAGCAGGCAGAGCAGCAAGCGAAGGACCTACAGAACAAAGTCAACCAGGTATGGTGTCCCCTGATCATGAATGTCTCCTCCAGCCTCTGTCGCTTGGTCTCTAATCATGTCCTGAGAGCACTTACATGCTCTTGGGGCACGCATGGGGGGCAAGTGGCAAATGCTTTTGCTTGCCCAGAGGGGCACATGTTGCACACGTTGAGTGACCAGCACGTTCTCCAGTTGCAGAAAGGAGCCAACCCTTGGGCATTGAAGCACTCTGAAATGGAGAAGCATGGCAGCAACTGGAAAGAGGTGGGCAAGAGAAGGTGGAGGGCATTTGGGGTGCTCTTTGGGCTCACATCTGTGCTAAGGGTTAGATGGGAGGTCGTGGGAACCCCAAATAACACCCCATTGAAAAGCAAATGAGGTTGCAAGGGGAAGCACCAGGGACTGGGGAGAAGGAGAGGGTGGAGAGTGTGGCTGAGCCCCAAGGGCTTCACTGAGGTTATAAAAAGTTGGTTTAAAATAGATGTGGGCACAGTGAGCCTTGTGTAACCCTGGGAATGGGATGCTAGGCCTGGGTGCATGGGGGAAGGTGGTAGTGCTGGAGAGAAGCAGGGTGCAGCCCCTGCTCCCACCCATCTGTGTACTTTGGTCCTGTGCTTGCTGACCTGAGAACTTTCTTCTGTGTCCTCCTAGGCTCTCAATGAAAAAATCACAGACAAAGAGACAATCTCTGAAGCAGAAGCCAAGGGAACCAACCTCAAAAGGTGAGTGTGCTGGTGCCTGCATGGTCCTCCGAGCATGGAGGAGGCTGCATGGGGCTGTCCCTGAGCTTGGCAGGCCTGGAGCTGGAAGGAGATGCAGCCATGGCCCAGGGTTGACCTGGAGGCCAAGGGCTCCCATGAGGAGCAGGACTGGTGCCCAGGGGGGTCCCGTTGGGGTGGGACCAGGGTGCTTCCAGCTACACCTCAACTCACTGCCCTGTCCCCTTGTGAGCCCTGTCCTCTCTTCTCCCACAGGACCAAGTCTGTTTCCTCCATGTCAGAGTTTGAAAGCTTGCTCGACTGTTCTCCATACCTCCCTGGAAAGACCGCGTCAGGGCTGGGCGACCATTCCCGGGGCAAAAAGGCATCCACGGCCACCCAGCTGTTGCCCAACGGAATCCGGGACAGCACTGGCATTCCTCCCTCAAACTGTACATATGTGAATATTGAGCAACCTGCCCCTGACAGCCTGACTAAGGAGAAGCTGGGCATCTCCTCCTGGGACTACTCGCGGGCAAGCAGCCTCCCCGGGCATGATCAAGCCCAGAAGCAAATGCAGAGGAGCTACACGGCACCTGACAAGACGGGGATCCGCATCTACTACAGCCCACCAGTGGTGCGGCGGTTGGAGGCGCCTCTGGTGCACAACAAGGAGGGGAAGATCATGATTGAACCTGGTTTTTTGTTCACCATGGCCAAGCCAAAGGAGCCAGAGGAGTCAGCCAGCGCTGAGAGCACCTACAGTCAGTGGCTGTGCAACTTCTCCAAGCAGCAGCGGGAGCTGCTGGATGGCGGCACAGTGGAGAGCGCAGTGCCGCCAGTGCCTCACTTCCCCCCATCACTGCACGACCTGGAGATCTCCGGCAACATGAGCGATGACATGAAGGAGATCACCAACTGCGTGCGGCAGGCCATCCGCTCCAGCTCGCTGGAGAGGAAGGTGAAAAGCACCTCCAGCCAGACGGTGGGGCTGGCCCATGTGGGGACGCAGACCATCCAGACAGTGAGCATTGGCCTGCAGACTGACCTACCGCGCAGCAGTGGCATGCATGGCAAGAGCTGGTCGCCACGCAGCTCTTCCCTTGTGTCCGTGCGCAGCAAGCAGATCTCCTCCTCCCTGGATAAGGTCCACTCCAGGATTGAGCGGCCATGCTGCTCCCCAAAATACGGCTCTCCAAAGCTCCAGAGGAGGTCTTCCTCCAAGCTGGATGCCTCCAAGGACAGGAGCCTCTGGAACC
Organism: Burhinus oedicnemus; assembly: GCA_008921705.1. Taxonomy (NCBI): domain Eukaryota; kingdom Metazoa; phylum Chordata; class Aves; order Charadriiformes; family Burhinidae; genus Burhinus; species Burhinus oedicnemus. The sequence continues at coordinate 21,420 of VFFE01006446.1, read as the reverse complement.
TGCACCAGAGCAAGCAGAATGGCTCTGCCTGGGCCCGCTCCACCACCACCCGTGACAGCCCCGTCCTCAGCAACATCAATGATGGCTTGTCCAGCTTGTTCAGTGTGGTGGAGCACGCGGGCAGCACTGAGTCCATCTGGAAGCCGGGCTGCCCTGAGAGCAGCCGGGCCAAGCCTGAAGCACCCAAGTACGGCCTCGTGCAGGAGTTCTTCAGGAATGTCTGTGGGCGGGCACAGAGCCCCACTGCGCCCCCAGAGAAGAAGGAGGCCACGGGGGAGGAGGGCAGCAAGAGAGCTGAGCACCCCAGCCCGGCCAGCTACCACCCGGCTGAAAACATCTCCCGCGTCTTGAACAAGAAAGTCCTCAAGCAGAGCACCTGTGAGGACCCCAAGCCTTCGTCCCCTGGCCAGGGGAGTAAGGACACAGCCCTGCGGGACCCTGACCTCATCTCGGCCATAGCCAGCGAGGTAATGAGGCAAGGTGTCCCCCGGGGTGTCCCACTGTGGTGGGGGACGGGGTGCCCGACCCCTCTTAATTCCTGTGTGCCCTGTCTGTCTTTGCAGGACACTGCGTGTGACTGCAGCTCCCAGTCCCTCACCTCCTGCTTCGCCCGGCCATCCCGCTCCACCGTCCGCCATTCTCCCTCCAAGTGCAAACTGCACCCCACGGACCCCCCCAGGGTGGAGGAGAAGCTGGGGGCCTCGAGTGAGTGAGGACGGGGGGCCGGGGGACGCAGCGTGCCTGCTATCCACTCTCCTGCTGGAAGAGCGCCCGCGCTGACGCCCCACGGGGGCCCCTCTCGGAGGCAGCGCGGGCGCATCTGTCTCCTAACCGTCCCCTCGCCCCCGGGGACGCTTATGAAGCAGATGTGGAGCTGTTGGTGGAGGCTGCCGGCAGCCCCGGGGTGCGCGGGGACATCCCGCCGGGGTGGCCGCTTCACCTTTTTGCAGGTGTGGAGACCCACTTGCTCGGAGCCACTGCCAGCACTGAGGGGTCCTAACCGGTGCCCACCGCCCAGGGAATGTCAGCTGAGACCCCGACATGCCGAGGTCTCGCTGGGGCCCCGAGAAGGGGAGAGCAGCTGGAGGTGGCTGCTCGTGTAGATAGGGCAGGGCTGGGGCAAAGCACGGCAGGGATGCCGTATGGATGCGATGGATGGAAGCGTGATGCCGTGTTGGCCCCTGCAGGCGGAGGGTGCTGGCTCTGGCCCTCGCGGCCGCTGCCAGCGCTGCCTGCCCTGCTCAAGCTCCGGCGCATCCCTGCTAGCCCTGATTGCAGCCGGGTTGCATCAGCCACAGGGCCGCGCGTGCTTCCCCGGGCAGGAAGGAGGCGGGAAGGGTCCCTGTGGTCACCCAGGCTGGGCTGGGTGTGGGGACCTTCCCTGGCCACCCTTCTGCTCTTGGGGGCGCTGCTGAGGTCCTTCACTGCTGGGAAGGGTCAGGGTGGTCCCCCTGGCTCCTCCAGCTGCAGAGAGGAGGTCGCGGGGTGCAGAGCGTGGGACGAGACAGCGTGTGCGTGCTTGTGTGTGTGCACACTCATGTACACACGTATCTCCTGCCACCATCCTGAGGGGCCACGGCTGTGGTGCCCCCTCCGCCCCGACATCACACCCACCTCCCTGCCTGGTGCCACTTGTAGTTATTTGCTCCTCCAAGTGCTGAATATACATATTTCTCTTTTGTTTTTCTTTTTTTTTTTTTTTCTTTTCTCCACTTTTGTCTCTGCCCAACTCCGGACAGCCTGCAATGTAAAACCAAGTGCATTTTAAAAATACCGAAATGAGCTACATTGGAGATGCACCAATTGGATTAAGAGATTGTGGGTTGGGAGGCTGCAGCGTGGCCTGCGGTCTGCGCCACGCGTCCCTCGGCCACCACCAGAAAAAGCCTTATCCAGGGAGGAAGGGGGGCAGCGGCCACAGCCCCCGTGGTGGTGCAGAGCTCCCGGGGCTGGGCAGCTGCGTCCCAGCCCCACGCAGAGCAGTGTTGGTGCCCCTGTGCAGCCCCAGGAGAGAACAGCAATTTTAGAGGAGGCTGCCTGACCTATTTCCGAGCTGCCTGCCAGGGGCCAGGCAGGGAGGGATTCACCCAGATGGAGCTGCCTGCGGGTGCCCGCACCTCCTGGGGCTCTGTGCATTGCTCAGGGGCAGTGTACCTTGCTCTGGGGGCTCTATACATTGCCCCAGGGGCTCCGTGCATCACTCTGGGGCTCTGTACACCACTCCAGGACCTCTGTGCGTTGCTCAGGGGCTGTGTACATTGCTCCAGGGGCTCTGTGCGTTGCTCTGAGTCGGTGTACTCTGCTCCAGGGGCTCCGCACATTGCTGTGGGGCTGCGTACGCTGCTCCAGGGGCTCTGTGCGTTGCTGTGGGGCTGCGTACACTGCTCCAGGGGCTCTGTGCGTTGCTGTGGGGCTGTGTACACTGCTCCAGGGGGCTCCGTGCGTTGCTGTGGGGCTGCGTACACTGCTCCAGGGGCTCTGTGCGTTGCTGTGGGGCTGCGTACACTGCTCCAGGGGGCTCCGTGCGTTGCTGTGGGGCTGCGTACACTGCTCCAGGGGGCTCCGTGCGTTGCTGTCATCTTGCAGCTTAACTTAAAAAATGCTCCTGCTGCCGAAGCTGCTGCCCCCTCCCGTCCAGCCGCACGCTGCCCGCAGCAGGCAGGCTGCATCACTGCCACGTCGCAGCCTCCGTCAGCATCTCCGCGACGGCCGCTCACTGCCTGTGTCTCCGGACACACCAGCATCAGCCAGGGCCCAGCAGGCCCAGCACCAATGGCCTTTTGCTCCTGTGGCGCCTGGCCGGCCCCGGGACGTGTGGGGCAGGCGCTGCCCACCCTCACCAGCAGCCGGGGTCAGGCAGCATCCCTGCCTGCCACCGAGAAGTTGGGTCCCTGCACCCCGGCAGACACAGCGCTGCCGCGGGCAATCTGCTGTACATAGATCGTTTCGGGGTGGTTTTTAGCATTTTCATTGATAATGGGGGTTTTGGTTTTGTTTGGTTTTTTTTAAAAGACTCTCTACTTTTGGAATGTGGTTTCTCATTTTTACAACTGCCTTTTAATTATTTGTAATATTGGTCAGTTCTGTCTTACTCTGTAAATAGCAGTGCCGGGCATTTCCTGCAGGGCTGGGGGCTGAGCTGAGGCTGGCAAGGGATTTGCAGAGGCAACGGGGGAAATCTGCTTGAGGTGTGGAGGTGGCTGATTCAGCGGTGGCCCCAGCACAGCCTCTGCCCCTGTCCTCCCCACATGCCAGCGCCGAGCCCGGGGTGAAGCCCGAGGTGCTTCGGGCAAAGCCACGCTTGCCCCTGCCCTGGCCTCCTGCTTCCTCTCGCCAGGTCGCATGAAGGGCACCTTCTGCCCCGATGACGGGTCCCCTGCCCGCCCCGTCCTGCACCCCTGTACCATGCCTGCTTGTCCTGTGATGAATAAAGGCCCTGCAACCCCTCACCCATGCCCTCGGTGCTGCCTTCCCATGCTGTGGTGGGGGGACCGTGATGCCTGTCCTGTCTGGGGAACCGGTGCTGCTGCGGAGGGGAATGTGGGGCAGCTGGGGCACCCGTGGGTGGGGAGATGCATCTAGATCCTGTCCCTCTGTCCCTGCCATCCCTGCCCACACACGGTGTCCCATCCTCTCCTCACCTGCCTGTCTCTACCCCCAACACCACCTCCATGTGTTGACCCCAACTGTGCCACCAGGGCTCCTTGTCCTCCATGGCCTCACTGCCAGGGCTGTCACATTATACCAGGCTCCTTTCAGCTGTGCATTGTTCTTGTGATGCTGGCGTTTCTCATGCCTCCCCTGTCCCATCCCATCCTGCTCAGCAGCTCACCCCAGCCTGCACACAGACCCCACATCCCCTTTGCCGTCACTGCCCGTGACTTCTTGCCCTTGTGACACTCATCACCTGCAGGTCCCAGCCTCCTCCAGGTCACTACATTAAACTGTCCCTCCCTGAGGTCCTCCGTCGCCCACTGTGACCCACCTCTCCTTTTGCTTCTCCATCATCCTTCATGTCCCATCCCTTTCATCCCCACTTTTTGATCCCCTATGTCCCATCCATCCTTCTTGTCATCCTCCATCCTCGGTCACACTCCTTTGTTCCTTCATGTGCTCTTCCATTGTCCACCATGTCCCATCCTTTATTCTGCTCTTTCATCACCCACCTAACCCAACCCAGCCCTCCTTCCTGTGCTCCTCCATCACCCACCCACCCCCATTCCTCCTTCACATGCTCCATCACTCACCATATCCCATCCCTTTTCCTCTGTATCTCCATCTTTCATGTCCCACCTCTCCTTCCGCTGGTCCTCTGTTGTCCACCCATCACATCCCTCCTTCCTGTGCTGTCATCCTTTCTGTGCTCCTGCATCGGCCACTATGTCCTGTCCCTCCTTCCTGTGCTCCTGCATGCTCCTGCATCCTCCATTGTGTCCTGTCCCTTCTTGTGCTCCACCATTACCCACCACTTCTCATCCCTCCCTGTTCTCCTCCACCCTCTTCGCATCCCATCCCTCCTTCCACACTCCTTCCACAGTGTGCTGGCATCCACTGTGTGTCATCCCTCCCTGCCATGCCATACTCCTCCATTACCCACCATGTCCCCTCCTGCCCTCTTGTGCTCCTGCATCTTACCTTAGGTCCTGTCTCTCCTTCTTGTTCGCCTCCATCACCCACCACACCCCATCCCTTCTTCCTGCACTGTTCCATCACCCACCACCTCCCATCTCTCCTTCTTGTGCTTCTCCATTGCCCTTCATATCCCATCTTCCTATCTTCCTGTCACACTTGCATCCCACCCCTCTCACCTGCTCTTCCTTCATCCACATCCCATTCCTTGTTATCCTCATTCACTTCCCACAATCTCCTTATGTCTTCTCTTCCTTCTCCACCTCCACCCCATCCCATCCATCCTTATCCTGCTTTGCCTCCAGTTTCTTTTCCTTTCATATTCCTCCTTATGTCAACATCTCACCATCCCTTCTCATCCTTCATCAGCTCCCACTGTCACTGTCCTCCTCTACATCTTACCATCTTATCCCTGCTTATCCTCCATTAGCTCCCACCATCACCCCAACCCGTTTCTATGTCCTCCACTTCTCATCATCTCCCCATCTTTCTTCACCCTCTTCTACCTCCTATCTCCTCATCCCCCCATCCTCCTCCACTTCCCCTTCCCAAAATCCACCCTTACCTCCTACCGTTGCCCCATTCCTCCAGCTGCCAACATCACCCAATTCCACCTCCTGCTCTTCCACCCATACATTTCCAATTCCCACCTTGTGCTTCTCCATTTCCCACCATCTCCTCATCCATCCTCCTCCATTGCCCTCCAGTCAGCCTTCCTCTAACCCCTAAATGTGTCTCCATCCCTCCTGTCATCCACATCCATCTCGCACTCTCCTCAGCCCTCCTCTTCGTTCATCTCCATCTCCATCTCCCTCCTTGTCCTCCACCACCTTCCATCTCATCTCTCCTTGTTTTCCTCTTCCATTTTGCCCATCTTCTTCATCCTTCTCCACCTCCTACTGTGCCCAATCCTTCCCCATGCCCCAATACCTCCCACTATTTGCCTATTCTTCCTCATCCTCCACTTCCTACCATCTGCCCAGTCCTCATCCTCCTCCAACCTCTCTTTTCCTCTTCATTGTCCTTCACTTTCCACCATTGCCCGTACCTTATTGGCCTCCACTTTGTACCATCCTCCCTCATCCTCCATCTCATACCTCTTCTTTACCTCAATCTCTCTATCCTTCCTGTGAATCTCTGCTTCCCATTCTTCCCCATCCCCTTCCATACTCTTTCACCTCTTGCCCTGTCCCTCCTCACACTTGACCTCTGGCTATCTCACCATCCCTCGTAATTCGCCTCCCTCAGTCTCCCTGTTTCTCCTTATACTCCTCCACCCCTCCCCATCTCCCCATCCCTCCTAATCCTCCAAGTGTCCCACCTACCTCACAGATTTCCTCTCCACCCCTTCCTGACCTCCAACCATCCTCCCTTACCTCACATCTCCCTCTGTCACTGTGCTTTCATTCTCCTTTACCTCCCAACTCCATCCTGACTTCCCATCTTCTGCCAGCCTGACCTCTCCCATTGGTCCTCACCTCCATTCTCCCTGCACTCTTACTGCCAGCACATCTGACTCCTGCTGTTATTTTCTCCTTCTGTTCCTCCTTCCTCTGCCTTGTATCCCATCCCTTACCAGCCCAGGAAAGCCACCACCAGCACAGACATGCAAGCAGGAAGGGCCCTTACTGTTGGGGATGGGATGTGGAGCTAGGTTAGATGGAGAACCAACCTCCCACCCCATCCCCACTACTCAAGGGTCTTTCATAGTAGTTAATGGCCACACCTTGCAGGCAGGGACATTCATGTTGGACATCAGGAGACACTTCTCCCTATGGCTGGTGCAGCTGGAACAGGTGACTGGGGAAGTCAGAGGATCTCTGCCCTTGGAAGGTTTCACAACTCACATAGATAAAGTCACCAATGTCCTGATTTAGCATTAGCAATAACTATTTTGGAACACGGAGCTCAACCGAAGCCCCCTGGGATGCCTTCAAACACACATGTCTTTGGGAGGCTTCTCCGAGCAGTGGAAGTTTTCCAAGAGGGGCAAGAAAGGCCAGACATGGCTTTGAGTGCAGTGCTTGGGATGCTGCAGGACATGAGGAACTATCCCTGCCACTTGCAGCTGCCCCATGGTTCTCAAGCAAGAACGCCCCATGCTGCTCAAGCAGAACCATTCCATGCTGCCTGAGCAGGACCAACCCATGCTGCTCAAGCAGGACCATCCCATGCTGCCTCAGCAGGACCACGCCACAATGCTCAAGGAGGCTACCGTATGTGTCCTTGAGCAGGATCACATCAGCCTGCTTGAGCAGGACCACTGCATGCTGCTCAAGCAGGACCACTCCAAGATGCTTGAGCAGGACCACCCTAATGCTGCTCCAGCAGAACTACCCCATGCTTCTTCAGCAGGACCATCCCACACTGCTTGAGCAGCAACACCCCATGCTGCTCAAGCAGGATGTCTCTAGGCTGCTTGAGCAGGATCATTCAATGTAGCTTGAGCAGAACATCTCTGTGCTGCTTGAGCAGGATCATTCAATGTAGCTTGAGCAGAACATTCCTGTGTTGCTCTAGCAGACCCACCCCATGTAGCTTGAGCAGGACCACTCCACACTGTTCAAGCAGGCCCATCCCAGGCTGCTTGAGTACCATGGGCCAGGCCAAAGTGGCTTCCTGAAAGACTGCCAGATCCCAGGCCAATGAGCTATCCCTGAGATGACCCCTCAGACACTAGAGCCAGGGACCCTTGCATCATCTTTGTTTTCCTTCCTTCAGGCTGGGCCATGCAGGCACATGGCCATCCCCTTCCAATGACCTTATGGCTGCACTAGGGCACAAGGCTGCTGGCACTGCTGCCAAGGGGAGGGACAGGTCTCCTCTCCATCCCGAGAGAGCCCCATACCCTGGGGGACCTGCATGCAGGGCCTACTCAGAGCATCCCACATCACTCACGCACAAGGGCCAGCCAGCCTCGCTTGACTGCAGAATTTGCCTTGCAATGTTGGAGGCTCCGAGCCATCCCATGGAGGGGACCCTGCCTTTTCCAAGGTGATGTGTCTGAGGGACCGTTCCACTGCAATATGGGCAGAAACAGGGCAGCCAGTGTCTTGATGGGATGGGGGTGACATTTGTAAAGCGTTCCTGTCCACATGCCTTCCTGGCTGGTAAATTTGGGGGAGGGTGGAGGGAATTTGCTACCTGTGTTAGAAACTAGCTGAACTTAGGTGTCTCCCCAAGCTGGATTTCTGATTCCAAATGTTCAAACTGTTGTATATTGTATGGGGATTTTTACATTGAATTATTGTAGAAAACCAAAATTTAAACCAAGTCTGTTAAAAAATAACATTAAAAATCTCTATGAAAAAATAAATAAAAGCTGTCTCCAAGTCCTCTTCTTATAAATGTGTCAGAGCAGTGATGTGTCTCCACACACAGGGCTCTCCTGTTCCCAGCCCTGCTTGTCCCCTGCCTGCCACAGCCCCTGGCATGAAGCTATGGTGAAGATGCGGCTCCTGTGGTTTTGTGATGTCCTGGGTGATGAAGGAAACAGCCCCCATCTCGCAGCATCTGCCTGACTGCGGAGGCAGCATGGGGTATTTGTCAGTGGCCCCCTTGGGTCCCCAGAAGTTGTGTCCCCGCCCCAGGGCAGGGCACAGTGGAGGCCATGGGTGAACACTGTGTGGAGCCCAGTTTTGGGGTACTGCAGACATCACTGGGGTGGGGCAAGCTGCTGCCTGTCCCCACTGAATCTGGAGACAGTTCCCAGATGAGTTGCCCACTGCCTTTCACCCTGGCCAGTGGTGCTGCAAGATCCAACAGGTTTTCACAGCAAATGGCCAGTCCCTGGGCCAAATCGCAACCCTGGGTCCTGAGCAGCTCAGAGGGTGTGGTGCTGGGCATGCATGAGACCACACCACCCTCTGGTGTCAACACCAACCTCAGCTCCGTGCCGGCCCTGCTCCAGCCATGTGCCTTTGCTCCCGGGTCTGCCTGGCTACCAGCACATCCTTGCACCACCCCAAATCCTGCTCACTCAAAGCAGGCCTCATCCTGCTTCCAGCATACAGACATCCCCACATGGTGCAGGGCAGGATGTGACCAAGCCAGAAGGAAGCAAAGCAAGAGCAAAGCAGACCCGCTTTGTTGGGTGCTGTCATCAGCTGTCACAGTCCCTCCAAGCACTGGTGCAGTCCTGCTGCCCCTCCAAGCTGCCTGACTGTGGGACGTGCTTCTGTGCCCACATACAAGCCCTCACCCTTGCCTGGGCTTCATGTCCAAGCGACGTAGCGGGGTGCAGGGCTGGGCAACAGCTTCAGCCCCTCGCTTTGTAGGTAGGCAATGGCTTTCTTGCTGTTGGGTACTGGAGAAGCATCCTGGTGCAGCTCAGCTCCTGGCTGCTCCAGGCTCTGGGCAGGGCAGAAGAAGATGGTGCCAGGGGACAGTGTGGGGATGCATGTGCCCAGGCCCCATGGCTCGGATGAGACGCAGCATGGCCAGCCCATGTGCTGCACCGTGAGACCCAGCTGCGGTGAATTCATGCCCGGATCCTGCATCGCTGGCACTTCGCAGCCTGCATTGCTGGCACCTCAGACACTGCACCACTGCCACCACAGACCCTGCATTGCCAGCATCGCAGACCCCACATCGCTGCCGCTGCAGACCCCACATGGCTGCCACTGCAGACCCTGCATTGCTGGCGCTGAGGTCCCTGCACGGCTGGCACTGCGGGCCCTGGCACAGCAGACCTGCATGGCTGGCAGCTCATCAGCAGAGGGCACGCCGCTGCCGCCTGCCTGGGCCTGTGCTACCCATGGCTGCTCCGCGGGACACAGTCACTGAGCGCCCCAGAGCTCCAGCTATCGCCTACTGCTCAATAAAACAGGGACAAAAGAAGGCGGCTACGTTTATGGATGTGCAAGGACACTCTCTGAAGCCTGGGGACAGCTATGAAGCCACATGGGGCAGCCAGTTATTAAACCCCAACCTCCTCTAACGTGCCCCTGATGAAAGGCACTATCTCTCCTAAGCCTGGTTTCCCTTCCTTTGCAGCCCGGGCCTCCGCTGAAGCTCTTACCAACCATTCTTCCAGAATGAAAATAGCAGCAGCCGGCAGAGCCCAAGTAAACAAATGAGCCGCTGTGAGAGGAAAGTGCATCTTTATAAGGTTAATTGGCCCCATCCAGGAGACAGACAGACATTTTCTTGTGGCTAGATGGCTCAAACAGCTCAGGCAAACAGCACTAACATGTCTCCTGGGTTTGATTTATAACCCTGACTGCGTTACTAGCTCATCTACATGTAAAATGATTATGAATATATTGTCTGTACGCTGCAGAGGGCTAAATTACCAGGCTCTGTTATTCATCAGCTACACTTTGAAGCTTACAACAGCCTGAAATTCAGAGGTCGTTCTCCCAGTGACAGCAGAGGCAGGAAGGAAACAGCTCCGGCTTGATCCTTGTGTTCAGCACAACCTGCCCTGTTTTAATGCCCCAATGCCCCGATAGGTGGGAGCAGGCGGCTGGAGGGGAGGGAGGCTGCTTGAGCCAAAGGGCCAGGGAGTGCTGGAACCCAGAGCCGTGTGGTATTGAGCAGTTACATTTACAGAGGAGCTGGTAAATCCCAGCAGGACTGAAAGGCTGTTATCACGGTGCTGATTAAAATTCCCTCTGCAGCCAACAAAGAGGAGGAGCGTCATCAGTGGGGAGATGTGTGCGATCTGGTGTTTAACCTCATTGCTGTTATGTGCTGATTTATTCAGCACAAGTGAAGGGCTGCTCAGCCTGGCCATGTGCTGAAAATTAGCATAGAAAACCCCAGCAGGAAGATCCACAGCCCAGTCACATCCTCCCACCCAATGTCCTTTGGCTCACTGTGGCCTCGCTGTTCCCAAGATGCTGCTCTGGGGATCCACAGTGCTTGAGCCTACATAGTAACATCACGTGTGGGAGAAGGGGGATGCCAGTGGTGTAGCCCAAGAGTGGCCATGGTGCTCCATGGTGCCTTCCCTTCTGTCCCTGTAAGGCACATTTGAGTCTGCAGCACCAGCCATGCCAGCCTTGAGCTCTCTGCTAGCAGTCCTGGTGCTCACTTATGGTGTCATCTCCCACACAAGGGCCAGCACGGGTACCTGCTGGTGGCATGAGCACCACAGGCGCGTTTTAATGTAGCTAACCTTGAGCACATCCCTTTGCCAGCACTGGCTGGGCCATAAGCTGACCATTGCTGTCAGATATCCACCCTGCTCCCTCTCATGCTTGCTCTGCAGGTCCCAGGAGCGTTTGCTGGTGTCACTTGGGACTCCTTCCAGATGCTGCTGGTGAGGCTGGGTCCATGCTAAAAAGATTACCATCACTGACAGCCACTGGTGAACATGTCACAGCACAAACAAGCTTATACCTTGCATGGACATGCCAGAGGCAGTGGGAGGCTTTATCAGAATATCCTGCAGTGGGAAGGGAAAGTCTTCTTGGCAATTATAGGTGACTGCAAGGGCAGGACCAGGCCCTGGTCCAGGCTGTCCTGCAGATGCTCTGGGATGAGTGGAGGGGCAGTGGGAGAGAAGGTGTCTTGCTGTCCTCCTCCTCCGTGCAAGCACATGGGCATCAGCCATCACGCTGACCTCGGTGTTGCTCAGACACTTCTGTGCCTTCCTGGGTTGCTTCCTCCACTGCTGTGGGTTGCATCCTTCCTGCCGTGCTGCATCCTGCACACTCAGATTTTGGCAAAGAAGAAAAGACATTGAGCTGCAGAAATGCCCCTTCCACAGGTTTCGCTCAGAGCTGGTCCCAAAAGCAGCTGACCTTGACAACAGCCCAGAGCTGACCCAAATCAACCTCTACACAGAGCCCATGCTCCGCAGAGCCTCATCCCAGGCAAACTGGATACCCTTACCCAGTGCCCAGCCCAGTGCCCAGATGTGTGCTCCCATGGGAGGATCATGCCACAGCACATCTGGGACATGTCTCAGTAGGGTCCCTGCAATGGCAGAGATGGTGAGAAGCATGGAGAGACCCTTCGAGGTGCATTGGCAGCATGCACTCAGTGGGGCATGGAGCTTTTAACCACTCCTAACTCACATGGATTTATCAGCAAGTGGATATTAGAGTGGGAGTTTGGACCAAGTGACCAGGGTCAGGGGGGTCAGGTGGAGGGAGGCGAGGTCTACTTGTTTCAAGCTACCACATACCTGATGTGCTCAGTTATTTGCATGAACAGGGATGTGATTCACCTGCATTTTTGGCAGTAAGGCCAGTTGGAAGGGAATGCCCTCCGACCCCAGTTGGAGCCCCTCAGGTAAGTCAGCTTTGCTCAAATTAACACAAGTTTCTCATGCGACACTGCCTCCCGTTCACCCCGCGTTACAGAAGGCCTGAGACGCATGAACGGTTTCTGATTTTCCAGTTTCTTTCCCCCACTCCCAGCATCTCTAGGACTAAGATCTTGCATGCCAGGGAAGGTGCAGTGAAGAGTCCCACCACAGCTGCTGAGCTGCTGCAGTTGCCGCACTAGAAAGGCTGTTTCCAGAGTGCCCCAAGTAGACGGTGTGAGCAAGGCACCACATATCCTGGCCAGTATCTTTTTTTTTGACCTTAATATACATTAACATGTACCCTTCATGTACTTTTATTCCTTTATAGGAAGAGGAAATGAAGGGCCCAAAATGCAGCTGGAAAGCCAGGAGGAGAGCTGGGAGCCAAGCAAACCCTGTAGCATCCAGCCCCACCACACACCAGCTCCCAGGGCAGGAGCCCAGCTGGATGCAAGCTGCCCTGGGATGAAGGGAGCTGGAGTAGTAAAGCATGGTCATGCAGCAGGAGCCCTTTCCCTGGAGCCTATAAAATCACTGAAGGGAGGCCTGGACATGTCCATATTTCAGTTGTGGACCAGTGAAATGAAAGTTTGAGAAGGGCTGTGTTTGTGCCATGAGGAGTCTGACTGAAGTGGCTCGCAGCCTTGTACGCAGGCACGTGGAGGGTTATCAGACTCCCGCAAGAGGATAAAGCATGCGAAAATGTGTCTGAGAGGCTATTCTGAGTTTTCATCTTTGCAGGTGCATTGTGAGATGATGCAACCGCTCCCCATCAAGCAGCTTCCTGGGCCACAGCTGTGGACAGCTGAAGCACAACAACAAAATCCCCTGGCTGCGGCAGCCCGTACTGGGCAATGCTGGACGGAGGACAGCTGACGGGCTGGTGGGACATGGTGCTGCCCTGGCCTCGTGGCTCGATGCGTCCTGCCCACAGCAGGCAACAGTTGCTGGAGAGAAATCATGCTGTCACTGAGCCTGGTGGAGAATTTCAGCTGGACAAATCACTGAAAGCAAAAGGCCAATGAGAAGGAAACCAGAGGGTGTCTCCCAGATCTACAAACCACCTCTTCGTTGGCTCTGGGGCACCCGTCCTGTGACAGGGAGAGTGACAAAGCCCTTTCCCAGCAGTGGAGTGAACTGCAGCCCCCTGCCTGGCATGGAGAGGGACAGAAGGTTTGTTAGTGACCTGCTAAGCCCTGCTGGTATATGCAAAATCCTGGAGATGGAGGCTGCTAAAATTAAGGGTTGGCAACTCGTAATAGAAAATTTTCATGTGAGGTGGCTTCTGAAGGACTTTAGAAGTGCTGGGTTTGTCCTGCTTCTCAGGAGAGGATTGGTGAGATTTCCAGGTGGCGTTGTTAAACGATTTGCCATGTGTACCCCAAAACTCATGGGGCTGCGACTGGACCATGGCTCCAAGGAGAGTGCTGGAGGAGTGCAACTGCTGTAGCTCCTGAAGTGCTTCGAAAATATCCATGCCAGAGGCATGGCCAAATTGACTTTTTCTTCAAAAACCACTCATAGGGAACTTGGAGGTAACTATAGTGCTGGCTGATAGAGGGAAATACCTTGCAGGGTTTGGCTGTATCTGTCCTATGTCTGCACACAGAGTGAGCCTGGGCTCAGAGACTGGTGGTCCCACGCTGAAACTCCAACAGGGAACGTGCTAAAATTGGGTCTCTGGATGGATGTGGACTTGCACCAGAGGCTTTGCCTTCATCCGTGAGGTTTACTAGTACAGACTGAGTTCCTTCACCGTGAGATCTAGCTGCTCCTTCCTGTGATTTTTTTGTTAATTACAATGAAATGAATAATATGAGGCCACGCTGCAGCTTTCCAGGACAGTGATTTTATACCATACGGCTAAGGAAGCTTTGTTACATGTAATACAGTGTGGTGTGCAGGGGAGTTGGACTAGATGATCTCTAGAGGTCCCTTCCAGCTCTGAAAATTCCATGATTCTGTGTGAGAACAGCTGACCTATTTGGGGTGTAAAGCCTGCTGAGGTCATGTTGGAGAAGTGTAGAGGGCATCTCTGTAGTGATGCTGCCCGCAGGATAGAGCCCATGAAGGGAGGTATCATCTGAACTACTCCTGTGTTTCATCTTGGAGGAAACCAGCTATGTCCTCCCAAATGGAGTTAAAACTTTGTCCTCAAGCAGTGTGGGCAGCCAGCAGACTAACACGAGAGCAGGGAGCTGCAGCATAGATGTGTCCTCTAAAACTAGGAAGCATCCTTAATCAAAAAAACACACCAGCACCAGCCATTTTGTCTGCAGAAGAACTTTTTCTGGCCTCTTTGCTGATGAGAACATTGCTTGGAGTGGCAGATGATGCTCACCAGTCCACAGGTTTGCATCTCCTATAGTGAACAGCAAGGCAATGCTCCCAGGCAGTGCATTAAACTATGGAGAACACCAAGAATCCTGGGGTAGGCTGTACCTGCTCGCTGACACCAGACCACTGCTCTCCAGCCAGAGGAATACTGTGCCAAGTTCAAGGTTATGGACTTTCATCTTTTGAGTTCTCCTTGGCCCCAGCCCAAACACCACAAAAATTGCCTACAGCTCCAGAGCAAGTGGCTCCCTGGACACTTTCGAGCTTTGCTCGAAGGGGTGATACTCCCCAGTGCAGAAGAGACGTTCAAGGTTTCAGCAGGCTACCTAGGCAATGCCACCTGACAGTGGGTCTGCTGTGGGAGGTACCACCATGGGCAGCTCCTGCCTCTAAAGCCAGAGACTGACAGAATCACGCTGGTCCTGTGGGAGACACTACATCCAACCTCCTGCTCCAACAGGGCTGATTGCTCGGGAGCTTGTCTAGTTGAGTTTTAACTATGTCCAAGGGCTGAGACCCTACCGCCACTCTGGGCCCCTGTTCCAGTATTTGACTGCCACCTTGGTGAAAAAAATTGTTTAATTTCTCACTAACTACACAAGATCTGCAAAATTTTTTGCAGGGGGAAAGGTGCTTAGTGAACTGTTGTGACTCAGTCTGCTCACCCAGCCAGTCAGTGGTGGGGAAATGGAGTGTCATGAATCAAAATGAATGTTGTTTTCTGCAGGGTCCAGGCACCGACCATGGCCATGCCCATGGCCACTGGGACTGTTTTGGGGCTGGTGAAGGAAGATCTCATCAACGGTGCCCTGGGCTGCTCCCTTGCGCCTGGCAAAGTGGCGGGGACTGGCCCTGAGGGGACATGGCATATGGGGGACACTGCTGAACAGGGAGACGTGGCTGATGGGGCAGCACTGTTAATGGGGGAACACTGCTGGCATGGGGGAACACAGCTGGTGATAGGGGGACACGGGCTGACAGGGGGACATGGCTGAAAAGGGGACACAGCTGAAAGGGGGACACGGCTGACAGGGGGAGACACCACTAACAGAGGCAGCATGGCTAACAGGAGGCACCAGTGACAGAGGGGACAGGGCTAACAGGGAGGCATGGGTGGCAGGGGGCACCAGTGACAGAGGGGACAGGGCTGACAGGGAGGTCATGGGTGGCAGGGGGAGACCCCACTAATGGGGGTGATGGGTGTGACATGGCTGATGGGGGACACCACTGACAGAAGGGACATGGCTGACAGGGGGACATGACTGACAGGGGTACATCAGTGACGGAGGGGACATGGCTGAGGGATACCACAGGCGGAGGGGACACGGCTGACAGGGGGAACATGGCAGGTGGGGGGAAAAACGGCTGGCAGGGGGACATGGCTGACAGGGGCTCATGGCTGACAGGGGGTCATGGCTGACAGGGTGACATGGCTGACAGGGTGACATGGCTGACAAGACAGCACCGCTGACAGAGACACACCGCCTGTCGCCCCGCAGCCGGGTGCCGGCGAGCCCCGGCCTGCCCGGGCCTGCTCTGGCCCCGCGGCGGCCTGCCGGGCTCGGCGGACCCCGCCGCGGCGGGCGGGCCGGCTCTGGCGCTCCGGGCCGGCGCTGCCCCCCCCACTCCCGCCGCCGTGAGGGCGGGCCGCCGCCTCCGCCGTCCCCGCCCCCGGCTCCGCGCCGCTTTGAAGCGGGCTCGGCGGCCGCTCGCCCGCTCAGAGCCGCCGGCGCCCCGCCATGGTGCTGCCCGAGGAGCAGGCCCGGCTGTACCGGCCGCGGCCCGAGCTGCTGCCGGCGGCGCACGTCCCCTCGCTGCCCCACTACGAGCGCCTCTACCAGCGCTCCGTGGAGGAGCCGCACGGTGAGCGCCGCCGGCGGGAGCCCCCTCCGTGCCCGCTCCCGCCGGAGAAGGGCCGCGGCGGGGCGGGAGAGGCCGGCTGCCCGCAAGGCGCCGCCGGTTCCTCCGGGGGCTGCTGGCAGGATGGGGGGGGAGCGGGGCTGGAGGGGGCGGCTGGGCTGCGCGGGCCGTGGAGCCGCGGCGAGACCCCCACGCGTGGGGTGCGGGAGTGTGGAGGGCTGCGCCTCCTGTTCCTTACAGCGTTGTCTTCCTTCTCCCTGGCCGTTTGTGGGTCGTGGGCTCTGGCCGTTGCTTTTGCAGAATTTTGGAGTGACATTGCTAAAGAGTTTTACTGGAAGAGTCAGCACACGGGGCCCTTTCTGAAGTACAACTTTGATGTGACGAAGGGAAAGATCTTCATTGAGTGGATGAAAGGGGCGACCACCAACATCTGCTACAATCTCTTGGACAGAAATGTCAATGAGAAGAAACTTGGGGACAAGATTGCTTTTTACTGGTAAATTTCTGTTTTTATTACGGTGAAGAAGGTGCGTAAATATCACGCTAAAGTCTACAGTGTTGATTTCTACTAAGATGAATCAAAACATGGTAAAACCTGAGAGGCTTTAGCCTTGAGGTAGGTACAGCAGGTGTTTGCTTTCTGTGCGTTTGAGAAGAGCTGTGCACCGGAGCCTCTCTGCCCGTCCTGGGCTGCACTGAAGTGGCCCAGCAGCGCAGCAGTGGGGAGCTCCTGACTTCCAGCTCTGCCTCTGCCCTTGGACCTGCTAAGAGCAGTCAGATGGTATTGAGGCAGGTGCCACCATTCCCTAATGAGGTGGGTAGATGAGGGTAGAGACATGGGATAAGGAACAGCTAACATCCAACAGCAAAAAGCTAATTCAACCCAGATCTCCCACCTCTGTGTTTTGTGGGTCTGGCAAGTTTCCACTCCTGTGGCAGAAAGGCTCTCTTAAAACCTGAGCTTATATATTGATTCTTTGCACTCGAACATGTATAATAGTGATGCTTTCAGAAAGGCTGGCTTCTCTGTGTTTACCTTTGGGAAGAAAAGTTAACTTCCATCCCTATCTGAAGTATGTTTGGTTGTTTTTGTTTTTTTACCAGAGCAGTTACTAGCGTTAAAAGCCATGTGAAACTTGAAATCTTCATACTGATGCAAAATGGGTTTCACTGGTGATGTTTGAGATCCAGAACTAATGCTCCCCTGCTGAACTAGCTCAGCTGGCATCACAGCTGTCCCCAAGCTGGGAACAGTGCCTTGCCCACCCATGCATTTTGCTGTTTCCCTTCCACTAGCATGCGTTTGTGTTGCACCGGTATGACTGTATGTGGCAGTACAGAAGCACAATTAAATGTGCCATTTCTTAGAGATGCAGTAACTTGCTGGGTTATGGTGAGTTCCTTCAGCAGAGCAGCTGGAGTCTTACTATCACTGCAATAAAAATGCCAGGTGATCTAGTGATGAACAACTGTGCTGCTCTAAGTGATTTTGTGCAGCTGAAGGGTGTGTGTTGTTGTTCAAACCCCCTCCCCTAGTCACCTGGTGTAAAGGTGTCTATGGGCTACCATGCTACAGAAAGGAACATGTTTATATCAGTGTAGTTCTGGCTGCGACTGTAAACTTGGGTTCATACTTGAGTTTCTATCCATACATAGTGGAAAGTATTTAATTCCCTGCTAGTTAAATACATTCTCTGTCTCACTCAGATGTAAAATGACTGCAGTTTCTGAATGAAAACTCCTTTGTAAACTCTTTCAGGTAAAGGTGTGCCAGCAAACAAAGCCATTTGGCAGCCTGGTGCTGGCAGCTGTGCTGGGGTTTACGGAGGGAGTGGATGCCTTGCTCTTCTTGCACATAAATCTTTGGGTGACGGCTAGGCAGCAGCCTACAGCTCTAACTTGATCTTAGGGAAGATTTTTCTCATTAGCTAATCTGGCAGCCTTTGGGGGTATTTGTGATGCTGAGCAAAACTTGGAGTGGATATCAAAATGGTGGGTGTCTTGTCAGTCATGGTGTTAGCACTGCTGAAAAATAAGGTCTCTCTTCCTCCTTAGCAGATACTTTTCCCTGACTATTTTGGGATAAACTTTCCTAGTGTGGTTCTGTCACAAGTGACCTGGCGCTGGGGTGTCTGGAGCTGCAGCTGGGAATGTCGGTGGGAGGGGTGGAAGAGGCACGCCGAATGTGACGTGTGTGGTACTGACCCACGAACTTTTGGCACAGAGATCTTGAGGAAGCAGAGCTAGGGTTTGCGACTCATAAAATTACTGTTCTAGGAGCGTGCGCATGCCTCTCTGGACACATGCTTTTCTTCAATAGCAAAATGTAATTGCTGTTGTCTTGTCCTTTTATGTTTTGCGTTTAACACTATTGAACGAGCCTGCTTTCCTAAAACACTTGAGACATGTCACACTGTATGAAAGGTCAAAAAAAGAAATGAAAGCCTCCGAAAGCCAAAGAGTATTCCTCGGAAAAACTTGGATTTATTTTTTTTAATAGCTTGGCCACTTGCTTGCTTCTAAGAAAGTCTATAGCCTCCTAGAGGATGCTGAGCTTATACCAAGGTATCAGTGACTCCCCAGCTCTATGAGACCTTTGAAAAATAGAAGACCATGGTCTTTTCTTTCAGAGAGGCGAAATTAGGGAAAAACTGAATAATGTTTTGAGGCATTGCTGAATATCTCTGAAAAGAGATATGTCCTGATAAAACTCAGAGCTGCTGTGCACTGCTGACTGTGGCTGTCTCAAGTTTTGCACGGAGTGGAAGGAGCGAGCAGTTTGTCTGGACCTGTTGTGGCCAAGCCACTCTGAAGGTTCCTGCACCACCAGCAGTCTAGGACTGCCCAAACTGGCTCCACTTAGAGGGCTGTATCATGTGGAATTGCTCTTTCAGCACAAAGGGCTGTACATGGGACTGCTTCATGCTGCAGGATTTGTACGTAGATGATGTTTACTGTTGTGGTATCGTCCTCTTAGTGCTGTTAGGACTATGTAGTTCAAAATTACCATCCTGAGTCGGTAGGAAACACTTGCATTTTCCCTGTTGCCTGTTTCGCTATGATATCTCTTGCTGCTTGTGAACGTTACAAGTATTTCTGTTTCTGCTGCTTTTGATTCCTCTTTCTCTGTTTGGTATTGCTGATGTGGCCTAAAAAGGAACAGAAGCTCCAGGAAATGTTTCTGATAAAGCGCTGCTCTCAAAAGTGAAATCTCTTTCATAATTGCCTGGAAAGGCTGAAGTCAGTAACGCTGTGGTTACTGTGCAGGTACATACCTATGGTGGCTTTCGCAGGCCTTGCAGGTGCAATGCGCTGGGGCACTGAGGCTGCTGGCAGGGGACTTTGTCTGTGGTGGGTAGCTTTAATTAGAGCAGGAGCACAGTATGCCTTCACCGTGCTGTAGGCATATCTGCGTGGCATGGAACAACCCTTAGTTCTGTACTGAAGTGCCTGTTAATAATCTCATAAACATCATCCTGGGCAGCTTGTGGAGGTAAAAATATAACCAGCTGGGGATTCAAAAAGAACAACATCTATTACAAAACTCTCTCTAATTAGACCCTGGGGTGTGAAGATACCTGGACGAAGCCTGTTCTCTGTGTAACCCGTGCATAGCTGAAGCACGAAGTTCTGACCTTCGTCTCTCAAACTAGTCACCCCAGTTGCAGTACTGGTGGTGCCTGGTGGGACCATGGGGCAGGGGCAGGAGGTAGAGTTTTGCACACTACTTTTAGCCTCCCTGTAGCCTGGGTGTGTGGGTTTAACAGGGTGCTGCTGGCTTCTGCCATCTTTGGAAGAGTGTATCAATTTTCTGCTTTCTTATGCTTGCATATGAAGTAACACATCTAGAAAGGAGAAACAAAGATAGTAAAGGCTGCCAGAGCTTACTGGAGCTTTGCTTAAACAAAAGAATAACTGCCTATGGTTCCCGTTCTGAGTCTAGAACAAACATGACATGCAAAGATTAAAAAAGAGAAGGTGGGGAGTGGGGTTTCGGTGTTTTGTGGTTCTTGGTTTGTGGGTTTTTTTATGTAATAAATGATTTAGGGGCTTGTAGCAGTGACATTTCTTCCAATAAATTGTTCTGTAAGGAAACAAACAACAACTATAGAGTGTGTTTAAAAAAAAAAAAAAAAAAAAAAAAAAAGAGATAAAAAGAAAAAAAACACAACACCACACACCAAAAAAAAAAAAAAGGTCCAGAGCACTTATGGAGGCTTGTATTAGAAAACTGGAAATAGTTTTTGGACATCAGCCTTCCAGAGAGGATACAGTTTGCCAAATACCGGTTTGGTCCAAAAGTGCTGCTGGGGCCAGCTGGGACAAGGCAACACCTCCTGGTTCCTGGGGCCCGTGCAGTGCCAGTGCACCTCAGTCTGGTGGCTGTTCCTCACCATGGAGTGCTTCATTCTGGGATGTGCCATCCCATAGTCAAAAATGAAGCCAGATGAAGCTGTGTTTCAGTTGCGTTTCTGCTGTAAAGGCCTGGACCTCTTCTGTTTGCACAGATAATCTTGCCTTAAACTGCTGAGAACAAAGTGCTTGGTTTCCATAATCCAGACCAGCACTGTTTTTTGTTTTTCTTTTTAGATACCTTTGCAAGTATCAGTCTTCCGTTACTGTCATATGCGCAGAAGCTGTGACTGAGGGTGCTGGCTGTTAACATCCAGACTTTCAGAAGTGCTTAATTTTAGCCAGCTTCTACACAATCCTCTGCTACTCCCACTGGCTTCAGGGCTTTTGAGCGTCCTGTGCCAAACTGACTCTTCATTTCTTTGGTAACTTCCTGGATGACTTGTTATACTTCCAGTGATGCAGCCTCTTTCAACACTGCTCTGGTACTGAAAGCACATCCCTAAATCACACAATTTGTTTAAAGAACAAAAATTCACCACTGGGAAGGTTGCTTTTACTGATATGTATTTGCAGGCGTGTGCCTGCAGACTGCTGAGAGCCATCAAAGCTATGTTGCAGGTGCTACCAAACAGCCGTACCCAATGTTGCTATTCCCCTGCTACTACTGTGGAGGGATCACTTCCACAGAGGAATCTGAGTAAGCTGTGAGAAGTGTTACGGAAAAGTTACCGTGTGTTTGGTTTATGCTCGCAGTACTACCCAGGCTCAGCACAGCTCTTTTCCCTGATGAGGATTCTCCATAGGAAAAGGGGTGGCCCCACTCAGCCCTGAAAGTCGGAGGCTTTCTGGGTTCCATCCTGAGCAATCCATGTCATCTCTCCATTGTGTGTGCTGAGAGTGGGATGATAGATTGGTGGTCTTGGCAGATATTAATTATTTTGGAAGCATTGCTGGACAGTACAATGCTCTGCTTCTGCAAG